>NW_026844811.1:3775783-3800789 GCF_025583915.1 Anolis sagrei ordinatus
GATGTGGAATGAACTGGACTATCGCTTGGACATCTGCCGTGTCACACGGGGCGCCCATATCGAACATCTCTGAAGGTGAGACAAAACTTTGATAGTTTATCTGTCGCTACGTAGCTGTGGTTTGGTTACAATAAACATACATTCGTCTAAAATTAATTTTCTTATTGGCCTATTCATTTTGACTAACCCTGTATTATTATTATTATTAAATTATTCTATTATTAATTATAATAAATTTAATTAATCAATCTAAATTAATTGAAATGTAATTAATTTTTTTAAATTATTGAATAATAATAATAATAATAAAATTATTATAAATAAATAACCCCAGAAGGGCGGAATATAAATACTGCAAGTAAATAAATAAGACCAAACAGTGCTGCATTTGCACACAATCGGGTCGATCTGGGTCCGCCGCCGACCTCTGCGTACAGGGACTTGGCCACGTCGGCTCTGTTCTGGCGGAAGAAGACGTTCCCCATGTGGAAGTAGCCCCCCGAGGCAGCCAGGCTGTGGGGCCCGAAGGCGCAGGAGGCAAAGTAGATCTGCAGGTGGAGAGACAGAGAAAAGAATCGTCAAAATTGAAAAAAACAGGGAACTCGCTCAGTGCGTTCGTAGGCCTCAGTGTTAGTTCACCTGAGTGAGAGAAAAGCCTCAGTCTGAGAGAGCCCTCAGTGTGTGATGGCCTCAGTGTGAGAAGGCTTCGGTGAGATAGTAGGCCTCAGAGTTAGTAGGCCTCAGCGTTAGTTCACCTGAGTGAGAAAAAAGCCTCAGTCTGAGAGAGCCCTCAGTGTATGATGGCCTCAGTGGGAGAAAGGCCTCAGTGTGAGAAGGCTTCGGTGAGATAGTAGGCCTCAGAGTTAGTAGGCCTCAGCGTTAGTTCACCTCAGTGAGAGAAAAGCCTCAGTCTGAGAGAGCCCTCTGTGTGTGATGGCCTCAGTGGGAGAAAGGCCTCAGTGTGAGAAGGCTTCGGTGAGTTAGAAGCCCTCAGAGTTAGTAGGCCTCAGTGTTAGTTCACCTCAGTGGGAGAAAAGCCTCAGTTAGTAGGCCTCAGTGTGTAAGAAGCCTGGTGTGAGAAGGCTTCGGCGAGAGAAGTCCCAGGTTGAAGACCTCGATCAAGTCAGACCCTTTTGACCCCCACTGACATTGGACCTGGACCACATTTGGGACACAGAACCCCCATGATCAAGGAAAAATGCTGGAGAGGGGTTTTTTTTTTTTTTGAGGGGGGCAAATTCACTTTGATTTCTGGGAGTTGTAGTTCACCTACATCTTACAGGTCACTATGAACCCAAACAAGAATGAATCTGGACCAAACTTGGCATGCGTACTCAATATGCTCAAATTTGAACACTGGTGGGTCTTGAGGGGAATTGGCCTGGACATTTTAGAGTTATAGGTACTGGGATTTATAGTTCACCTGCAATCAAGGAGCACTCTGAACATCACCAAAGATGGAAGTGGTCCAAACTTGGCACACAGAGCCCCCATGACCAGCAAAAAGTACTGAAGGTCTTTGGAGAAATTTCTCCTTGATTTGGGGGAGTTGTAGTTCACCTACACCCAGAGAGCACTGTGAAACACCAATGGATCTGGACCAAACTAGGCACACATACCTGATATGCTGAAATTTGATGACTTGAGGGGTTTGGAGGGAAACTGACCTTCCTTTCTGGGAGTTGTAGTTCACCCACAACCAGATAAACTGTCACTTCCACCAGTGATGGACCTGGACCAAATTTGGCACAGAGGACCCCCATGACTAAGTCAACCTACTGGAGGGGTTTGAGGAACCTGACTCACCATAGTGGGAGCTGTAGTTTACCCTACAGCCTGAGAGCACACTGAACCTCACCAATGATGCACTTAGAGCAAACTTGCTCAACATAACAAATATTAAGTACTAGTTGTCCCCTGCCACACGTTGCTGTGGCCCAGTCTGGTGATCTGGAAAATAAAGTAATTACAACTCCCAAATGTCAAGGTCTATTTCCCCCAAACTCCATCTGTGTTCATATTTGAGCATATGGAGTATTCGTGCCAAGTTTGTCTAGATCCTTCATTGCTTGAGTCCACAGTGCTCTCTAAATGTAGGAGAACTACAACTCCTAACCTCAAGATCAATGCCCACCAAATGCTTCCTGTATTTTCCATTGGTCATGGGGGTTCTGTGTTGGAAGTTTAGGCCAATTCTATCGTTGGTGGACTTCAGAATGCTCTTTGACTGTAGGTGAACTATAAATCCCAGTAACTAAAACTCCCAAATGTCAAGGACTATTTTCCCCAAACTCCACCAGGGTTCACTTTTGGGCATACTGAGTATTTGTGCCAAGTTTGGTCCTGATCCATCATTGTTTGAGTCCAAAGTGGATATAGGTGAACTACAACTCCCGCAATCAAGGTCAGCGTCCACCAAACCTTTCCAGTATTTTCTGTTGGACATGGGAGTTCTGTGTGCCAAGGTTGGTTCAATTCCATTATTGGTGGAGTTCAGAATGCTCTTTGATTTAGGTGAACTATAAATCCCAGCAACTACAACTCTCAATTGACAAAATCATATTTTTTTGAGTGATGGTCACTCCTTGTGTTGTGAGATGTTTTGTTGCCAAATTTGGTGTGATTTCATTCATTGGTTCTTTTGTTTTTAAGGTACTCACAACGCACAGACCACTTTTATATATATAGATTGAACTATATCCCAGCAACTACAACTCCCAAATCACAAAAATCATAATTTTTGAGTGATGGTCACTCCTTGTGTTGTGAGACGTCTTGTTGCCAAATTCATTGGTTCTTTTGTTTTTACGGTACTCATGATGCACAGACCATTTTTATATATAAATCCCAGCAACTACAACTCCCAATTCACAAAAATCATAATTTTTGAGTGATGGTCACTCCTTGTTTTGTTGCCAAATTTGGTGTGATTTCGTTCATTGGTTCTTTTGTTTTTAAGGTACTCACAATGCATAGAACATTTATATATATATAGATTGATTGATGGAGTTTTGGGGGTTAACCTGGGGTGATGTGAGTTGTAGTTCACCCACAACCTTATGCATTTCGTATAATTAAAATATCAACTTTTCCAAGTAACCCAGGCAACTCCAGGTACCCACGCTTGAGCCTTACGTCATTCGCCAGGTGGTACAGGGCGTCCTCGAAGTTCCCTTTGGCGGCGTGGAGGAGGCCCACGTTGCGGTGGAGCTTGGACTGGATGGTGTGGCTGCAGGAAGGGTTCTTGAGCACGATCCAGAGGGCCTGAGAGAGGTACTCCTCTCCTTGCGAGATGTGGCCCAGGCCTGCCAGGGAAGGACGAGAGCCAGGATGGGATGGGTTGCAGGTTCGACAACACGTTATTAACCCACAACTGATCGGCTCCATTCTAGGTTACGTTTTTACTATTTATTTATTTACGACATTTCTATCTATCTTCTCACCTCGAAGGGGACTCAGAGTGGCTTACAAGATATATATATATATATACACACACACACACACACAATATATTATATTGTATTATATTATTAGCTTAGTACAATATCAGTATTAAATATCACTATACCAGCGGTTCTCAACCTGGGGGTCACGACCCCCAGGGGGGTCGCTGGACCATTTTCTGGGGGTCGTGAAGGCGCCTCGGTTGACCACGCCCCTCCACCTTGTCAAAATGGCTGCCAGTCCATGCCAGGGAAACAGCCAAGCTTTCCAGATCAGCTCCTCCACCTTGTGCCAGGCATCCCTCACCCGCATCGCTCTCCCGCTGGCAGGACTATAAATCCCAGCACCTGCATCTCCCAAATGTCAAGGTCTATTTTCCCCAAACTCTACAATCAATGCACAGTCTAAACTTAGAGCATACAATTACTGGTGTAAAATCAATGTAATGGAGCCTGATAGACTCCCAAAATTGTGCCTACTAGAACAGATAAAATCCCAACTACCGACCTCCTGGATTACACAACTGACAAATTATATAAGAAGTTGTGGGCTTCCTGTCTCCTGCGCCTCAAATGACCAAGTAAGAAAGGGTGGTATACAAAGAATTTTGGATATAGAAGCCCAAAAAGATATAGCCACCCTCAGTAAGGCTGCTAAACTAAAATGGCTGAATCAATATAAACGTACATTTCAAACTGCTTGTTGTTGTTCATTTGTTCAGTTGTCTCCGACTCTTCGTGACCTCATGGACCAGCCCACGCCAGAGCTCCCTGTCGGCCGTCACCACCCCCATCTCCTTCAAGGTCAGTCCAGTCACTTCAAGGATGCCATCCATCCATCTTGCCCTTGGTCGGCCCCTCTTCCTTTTGCCTTCCACTTTCCCCAGCATCATTCCCTTCTCTAGGCTTTGCTGTCTCCTCATGATGTGGCCAAAGGACTTCAACTTTGTCTCTAGTCTCCTTCCCTCCAGTGAGCAGCCGGGCTTTATTTCCTGGAGGATGGACTGGTTGGATCTTCTCGCAGTCCAAGGCACTCTCAGAACTTTCCTCCAACACCACAGCTCAAAAGCATCTCTCTTCCTTCGCTCAGCCTTCCCTAGGTCCAGCTCTCACATCCGTAGATGTGACTACAGGGAAGACCATGGCTTGGACTAGGCAATGGATCTTGGTTGCCAGTCTGATGTCTCTACTCTTTACTATTTTATCGAGACTGGACATTGCTCTCCTCCCAAGAAGGAAGCGTCTTCTGATTTCCTGGCCACAGTCTGCATCTGCAGTCATCTTTGCGCCTAGAAATACAAACCCTGTCACGGCCTCCACGGTTTCTCCCTCTATTTCCCAGTTGTCAATCATTCTTGTTGCCATAATCTTGGTTTTTTTGATGTTTAGCTGCAACCCGGCTTTTGCGCTTTCTTCTTTCACCTTGATTAGAAGGCTCCTCAGCTCCTCCTCGCTTTCGGCCATCAGAGTGGTGTCATCTGCATATCTGAGGTTGTTAATGTTTCTTCCAGCAATTTTCACCCCAGCTTTGCATTCACCAAGCCCCGCACATCCTCGCATGATGTGTTCTGCATACAAGTTAAAAAGGTTGGGTGAGAGTATGCAGCCTTGCCGTACGCCTTTCCCAATCTTGAACCAGTCTGTTGTTCCGTGGTCAGTTCTGACTGTTGCTACTTGGTCCTTGTACAGATTCCTCAGGAGAGAGACAAGGTGGCTTGGGATGCCCATCCCACCAAGAGCTTGCCACAATTTATTATGATCCACACAGTCAAAGGCTTTAGAATAGTCAATGAAGCAGAAGTAGATGTTTTTCTGAAACTCCCTGCCTTTCTCCATTATCAGCGGATATTGGCAATCTGGTCTCTCGTTCCTCTGCCTTTTCTAAACCCAGCTTGAACATCTGGCAACTCTCGCTCCATGTATTGCTGGAGTCTTCCTTGCAGGATCTTGAGCATTACCTTACTGGCATGAGAAATAAGGGCCACTGTACGGAAGTTTGAGCAGTCTTTCGCATTTCCCTTTTTTGGTATGGGGAGATAAGTTGATTTTTTCCAGTCTGATGGCCATTCTTGTGTTTTCCATATTTGCTGGCAAATGGCATGCATCACCTTGACAGCATCATCTTTTAAGATTTTAAACAGTTCAGCTGGGATCCCGTCGTCTCCTGCTGCCTTGTTGTTAGCAATGCTTCTTAAGGCCCATTCAACCTCACTCCTCAGGATGTCTGGTTCTAATTCACTTACCCACACCCTCAAAACTATCCTCAATATTATTATCCTTCCTATACAGATCTTCTGTATAGTCTCGCCACCTTCTCTTGATCTCTTCAGCTTCTGTTAGGTCCCTGCCATCTTTGTTTCTTATCACGCCAATTTTTGCCTGAAATTCACCTAAAATGGCTGAGTCAATATAAACGTACCTTTCAAACTGCTAACTACCTAAAAATGCAAATACCAAAACATCTCAGGGAGGTATTCACTCGAGCCAGATTTGATCAGCTCGAGACAATGGTTAGATACGGGAGATTTAACAGCATCCCTTATAATGAACGGAGTTGTATCTGCGGGGCACCTGAAATTGAGGATATAGCACACATATTGTTTGATTGCAAATTGTATCAAAAGGTGAGAGACTTCCACCTTGGTCCATATATCAAACGGACAATGTATTGGGATTCTCACATCAGAACAACATATTTTATGTGTGGCCAAGACCCAAAAATAACGTATAAAACAGCTCTGTACTTAAGCAAAACAATACGTCTGAGAACCACATATGTAGGGCTGATTGGGGTAAATTGTAGGGGTGATAATGAAATATGATGTATATACTCAGCTTGATCAGTTTATCAGTTTTATCATGTCTTATCATATGTATTTACTGTATTATTATAAGTGTCTTATTTTAACTTTCTACGTGGAGTGTGATCAGGTCTTGTCAGGCCTTGTTGTTCTGTTCCTTACTGTGATATGGCCTAAGGGCTAATCAATAAAATTACTACTACTACCCAAACTCTACCTGTTGTAGTTCAGTGTGATGGTAATGTTCCTACTACTAGTAGGAGGGAGAAAAGGTCTGCACAGGAGTCAGAGGGGGAACAACAGCGGAAACGCATTAGGGAAATAATCTTGGCTCCAAGTGATTCCGAGACATTTGAAGGTTTCTCTGATTGCTAAATAGGAGATGGGGAGGAGAGTAGGGGAGTAAAGAGGGCTACTCGCAATCTGGAGTCCGATGCTTTAGAGGAAGCACATCCGGGAAATATTTACTGCTCCTACGGAGGACGAGGATTTCATGGGGTTTGAAAGAAGTGATGGGTCTGGGAGTGATATGGGAGAGGAGGAGGAACTGGATTGGACCCGTGTTCAACAGATTAGAAACATTTGTAACCAACCCACCTCCAGTGATGAATTTGAGGGGTTCACAGGGGATTGGCAACTGGGGAATTCTTGGCAAGATCTAAGTCTTAGCAGACGCTGGCACAGGTGGAGAGACGGGCGCTCGGGTTCAGCTGCGGGGCTGGAGACAGCTGAGAGCGATGAGGAAAGGATGGGGAGCTCATCAAGCTCTGATGAGGAACTTCGAGATAAAAGTGGGTTCTGTTTGCATGATACTTTGCAGAAGGCAAAGTGTCTTTATGGGACATAAATCTTTGTTACTGCCAACTCTCAAGCTTGGGGTCCTTGGCTACAGCTTCCTGCGTTCCTGTGACTCCTGCATTCCATTGTTTACATCACGATGGCTTGACCACGCTTTTGGCTTTCTGAACTTTGAAACTCTACTAACTTTCTTCACATCATTTTTGGGACTTCGTTTTCCATCTTCTGTGACTGTGTTTTTGTGCTGTGCTACTTTTCAAGTAGATTGCTGAACTTTGAGTTTAACCCGGATTAAACAGCATTATAATCCGGGTTATATTTTTGTTTCTTGAATCATTGCGTTTTTGATGCCAAATTGCTACTCTGACTCTTTGCACTGAAGTTAAGTGCTTTAAGAGACTATTTTTGTACAATAAAGCTGTGTTTGAACTCTTTATCTTGTGTTTGGCTCTACTTAAGGCTTCTAGGTCCTGACACTACCAGTGTTCACATTGGGGCATATCGAGTATCCGTGCCAAGTTTGGTCCAGATCCATCATTGTTTGAGTCTGCAATGCTCTCTGGATGCAGGTGAACTACAATTCCAAAACTCAAGGTCCGTGCTCACCAAACACTTCCAGTATTTTTCGTTGGTTGTGGGAGTTCTGTGTGCCAAGTTTGGTCCAATTCCATCATTGGTGGAGTTCAAAATGCTCTTTGATTGTAGGTGAATTATAAATCCCAGCAACTACAACTCCCAAATGACATAATAAATTCTCCCTCTAACCCAGCGGTTCTCAACCTGGGGGTTGCAACCCCCAGGGGGGTCGCTGGGCCATTTTCTGGGGGTCGCGAAGGGGTCTTGGTTGGCCCCGCCCCCTCAAAATGGCTGCCTTACATGAAACTTCCCTCGCCTAGATCGCGATCCCGCCGGCTGGCAGGAACGCGGGTTAGGCGAGGGAGGCTTCGTGCAGGGCCTAGCCTTGCACGAAGCCTCTCTTGCCTAGATCGCACTCCCGCTGGGCGGCAGGGGCATGGCTTAGGCGAGAGAGGCTTCGTGCGGGGCCTAGCCTTGCACGAAGCCTCTCTCTCCTAGATCGCACTCCCGCTGGGCGGCAGGGGCATGGCTTAGGCGAGAGAGACTTCGTGCGGGGCCTAGCCTTGCACGAAGCCTCTCTCTCCTAGATCGCACCCCTGCCGCCAAGGGAGCCGAGGCAGCCTTCGCGCGAGCCCTCCCTGGGCTCCCCCGCGCGCTCGCCAAATGGCAAGGCCGTGGAGGAGCCCAAGGAGGGCTCGTGTGAAGGCTCCCTTGGCTCCCCTGCGGCTTGATCGTACCCCGATCCGGAGTTTCGGGGTACGGTGTCATCTGTACGCAGATGATGTCCAACTCTGTCACTCCTTTCCACCTTTTACTAAGGAGGCTGTCCAGGTCCTGAACCGGTGCTTGGCCGCTGTGACGGTCTGGATGAGGGCGAACAAATTGAAATTGAATCCAGAGAAGACAGAGGTCCTCCTGGTCAGTCGAAAGGCCGAACAGGGCATAGGGTTACAGCCTGTGTTGTACGGGGTTATACTCCCCCTGAAGACGCAGGTTCGCAGCTTGGGTGTGATCCTGGACTCATCGCTGAGCCTGGAATCCCAGGTTTCAGCGGTGACCAGGGGATCATTCGCACAATTAAAACTTGTGCGCCAGCTGCACCCGTACCTTGGGAAGTCGGACTTGGCCACGGTAGTCCACGCACTGGTTACATCCCGTATAGATTACTGCAACGCTCTCTACGTGGGGTTGCCTTTGAAGACGGCTCAGAAGCTACAAATGGTCCAACGATCGGCAGCCAGGTTGTTAACAGGAGCGGCACTCAGGGAGGACACCACTCCTCTGTTGCGCCAGCTCCACTGGCTGCCAATTTGCTACCGGGCACAATTCAAAGTGCTGGCTTTAGCCTTTAAAGCCCTAAACGGTTCTGTCCGAACGCATCACCCCCTATGAACCAGTTAGGACATTAAGATCGTCCGGGGAGGCCCTGCTCTCGATCCCGCCAGCCTCACAAGCACGGCTGGTGGGGACGAGAGACAGGGCCTTCTCAGTGGTGGCCCCTCGGCTGTGGAACGCCCTTCCCGCAGACATTAGATCGGCTCCCTCCCTGATGGTGTTCAGGAGAAGAGTGAAGACCTGGCTCTTTGAACAGGCGTTCAATTAAGCAGTGCAATCAATTGACTGAGTTTGGAACTGGAATAATGGACGAGGAGATCGGATTATGACTTTATTGATGAGATGTGATGGCTTAGTTATTTGGATATATTGATGTTATGTTGATTTACTGATGTATTGTTGTATTGTTTTTAACTGCTTTAGTGACTGTGTAAATGTTAATGCTAATGCTATGCACTTTGTATATTGTCCTGTTGTAAACCGCACTGAGTCGCCCACGGGCTGAGATAGTGCGGTATACAAATAAAGTAAATAATAAATAAATAAATAATTGATGGAGTTCAGAATGCTCTTTGATTGTAGGTGAACTATAAATCCTAGCAACTACAACTCCCAAGTGTCAAAGTCTAATTTCCCCAAACTCTACCAGTGTTCACATTTGGGCAGATTGAGTATTCTTGCCAGGTTTGGTCCAGATCCATCATTGTTTGAGTCCACAGTGCTCGCCTGATGTAGGTGAGTTACAGCTCCAAAACCAAGGTCAATGGCCACCAAACCCTTCCAATATTTTCTGTTGGTTAAGGGATAACTGTGTGCCAAGTTTGTTTCAATTACATCGTTGGTGGAGTTCAGAAGGCTCTTTGATTGAGTTGCTGAGCTTGTTGACCGAAAGGGTGCAGGTTCAAATCCAGGAAGCGGCATGAGCTTCCGCTGTCAGCCCCAGCTTCTGCCAACTTAGCAGTTCAAAAACATGCAAATGTGAGTAGATCAATAGGTACTGCTCTGGTGGGAAGGTAACCATGCTCCCTGCAGTTATGCTGGCCACATGACCTTGGAGGTGTCTACGGACAACACTGGCTCTTTGGCTTAGAAATGGAAATGAGCACCACACCCAAGTCAGACATGACTGGACATAATGTCAGGGGAAAACCTTTACCTACAACTCCCAAATGACAAAACCAAACCCCAACCCCACCAGTATTCAAATTTGGGTGTATCTAGTAATTGTGCCAAATTTGGTTGGGGGGTCACCACAACATGAGGAACTGCATTAAGGGGTCACGGCATTAGGAAGGTTGAGAACCACTGCTCTAACCCAACCAGTATTCAAATTTGGGCATATTGGGTAAGGTAAGGTAAAAGTTTTCCCCTGACATTAAGTCCAGTCGTGAACAGACTGACCTTGACGAAACGGGAACCTTAGATCATGCTGACCGTTTGGAATTCAGAGTTTGAAGGAGTGTGAGAATAGCTAACAAGAAGGAGGTCAGAGGCCAAAGGAACGCCTTCATGTTTTGCAAAGGGACCAAACCTTGGTCAGAGCAACTTTCATTTAACCAAGAAGCTTGCAATTTGCTTGTCTGGATTATCTTATATATAGATTGCTTTCTCTCTCTAAAAAAGAGACTCAAAGCTTTGCAGTCAGAACCAATATGATACAATTTTAAACTTGAAAAATATATGAACATTAAGATGGAATTAAATCTGAATGGAATTTTAAAAAACAAACCCTGAAAGCCGATTCCGGCCCCACTCACCCAAGCTGGCCTCAGCTAAGATGAGGTACTGGGGCACCAGCTCCACAGAGTCCGAGCCATGGACGCTGATGCTGAACTTCAGCGAATGGAGCGCCGCAGGGATGGCGTCCTCGTGTTTGCCTTCAAAGAGATAGTTCTGGGCAATGGTGTGCGTCAGCCCCGCCAGGAATGTCTGCAGGGAGAAACATTATTATTGTGCTTATTTATAATTAAGATTTGTACATAGTAATAATAACAACAAAAAACAAAATTAACAACAACAATAATAATATAGGGACATCCACTATATTGGCTTTGATTCTCTTTTTTAGAGGGAAAAGCACGATACTACTACTACTAATAATAATAATAATAATAATAATAAACTATATAAATAAAAATGTAATGTTCATTTGTGGGATTAATATAACTCAAAAACCACTGAACGAACTGGCACCAAATTTGGCCACAAGACACCTACTAACCCAAGTACGCCTACAATCTATATATATATATAAATGTCCTGTGTGTTGTGAGTACCTTAAAAACAAAAAAAAACAATGAACCCAAATTTGGCAACAAAACGTCTCACAACACAAGGAGTGACCATTACTCAAAATAAATTGAGCTTGCCATTTGGGAGTTGTAGTTGCTGGGATTTATAGTTCATCTACAGTTATTAGATGAACTATAAGGGCGGTATGCAATCAGCATCAAAGACATAAAATACGATTAAAACAGTTAATTCAAATATAAAACCAAACAAAACAATCAATATCAATAAAAACATGGATGAGTTTGAGTCTCCTTGTTAAAAGCATTATCCAATAGTGTCGTCCAGTCGTTCCGTTTTTCCCCCCTCTATGTCTGTTATATCGTATCTGCAAATGCTTGATCAAATAGCCAAGTCTTGACTTTTTTTTCGGAATGTTAAAAGATAAGGGGCCGATTTAATATCCCTAGGGAGGGCGTTCCATAGCCGAGGGGCCACCACTAAGAAGGCCCTGCCTCTTGTCCCCGCCAGACATACTTGTGACGAAGGCGGGATCGAGAGCATTATTATTATTATTATTATTATTATTATTATTAATCCACTTCTCCAAATATTATCATATCATTATTATTATTATTAATTACTATTAACTACCCACCTCTCCAAATATTATCACATTATTATTATTAATTACTATTAATTGCCCACCTCTCCCAATATTATCATTTATTATTATTATTATTATTATTATTATTATTACTAGTTATCCACCTCTCCAAATATTATATTATTATTATTATTATTATTATTAATAATTACTATTAATTACCCACCTCTTCCAATATTATCATTTATTATTATTATTATTATTATTATTATTATTACTATTTATCCACCTCTCCAAATATTATATTATTATTATTATTATTATTAATTACTATTAATTACCCACCTCTCCCAATATTATCATTTATTATTATTATTAATCCACCTCTCCAAATACTATCATATTATTATTATTATTATTTATTACTATTGATTACCCTCCTCTCCCAATATTATCCAATTATTATTATTATTATTATTATTATTACTACTATTGATTACCCTCCTCTCCCAATATTATCCATTTATTATTATTATTACTATTATTATTATTATTATTATTATTATTATTTATCCGCCTCTCCAAATATTATTATTATTATTATTATTATTATTAGTATTAACCAGCCACTTCCAACTGCTATGGCTCAAAGATATGGAATCTCAGGCATTTTAATTTCCTAATGTCTCCAGCCTTCTCCACCCAAAAGTGCCAAACTACAACTCTCTGGATCTCCTAACGGCCCCCTGAACTGTGTTACATCTGAAGTGTGGAGGCAACTTGAGTCTCCAACTGTCCAAAGAGCTGATGAAGCTGCTAACTGGGTGAACAGGTTGGGAAACAAGCCTCGGTCACTTCAAAGCAGACCGAGGCTTTTTGCCCAGTGAATTACCTGTCTGCGGATCTTCTGCTCCACGCCATGCTTCCTCTCCTTTTCCGAGTTGTAAAACGGCGAAGCTGTGCGCAGCGGGATGAGCAGCTGGCATATCTTCTCATGGACGCTGACCCAGTCGGCGCTCTGGTGGTCTGTCTCACTGAGGAAAGAGGAAAGAAAGAGTTCCCACTGATATTCTTGTCATCATGACCATTCCTGTCTTTTTCCTATTCCAGACAGTATCCAAACTGTCCAAAACATTTATATCTTGTACATTGTATTTGTGTGTGTGTGTGTGTAGAAAATGTTGACCCTTTTCGCTCCCTTGGCAGCCACCTCTCCACAAACGTCAACATTGACAGTGAAATACAACACCACCCGAGCTCTGCGAGTGCAGCATTTTCCCGAATGAAGCAGAGAGTGTTTGAGGACCGGGACATCCGTAGAGATACCAAGGTGCTTGTTTATAAAGCCATTGTCCTCCCAACCCTGCTATATGCCTGCGAGACGTGGACAGTCTACAGACGTCAAAGATATACAAAGATTAAACATCAGATGGAAGTTTAAAATTCATCATCATTATTATTTATTATTATTTACAGTATTTATATTCCGCCCTTCTCACCCCGCAGGGGACTCAGGGCGGATTACAGTGTACATATACATGGCAAACATTCAATGCCATAGACACACAACATATGTAGACAGACAGAAATGTATTTTGTGGAAATATGTTTTAATATGTGTATTTAAAGAATGTTTTTAGATTGTCTAAATGTGTTTGGGGGCGTGTGTGTGTATGTGCATTATATATATATATATCTGTGTATATACACAATATATATAATTTACATATATATATATATATATATTCAACTATATGTGTGTGTTTATGTGTAGGGTATGAGCATAATGTATATCTGTACAAGTGCACTATATATATATGTGTGTGTGTGTGTGTGTGTATATATATATATGTATATACTATAGCTATATTTATATTCAACTGTCTATGTGTGTGTGTATGTATAGCCTGGGTGTGCATAATGTATACCTGTGTATATATATACACTATATATATATATGATTTACATATGTATATAGCTATATTAATATTCAACTATCTATATGTGTGTGTATATAGCCTGTGTGTGCACATTATGCACTATATATATTATTTACATATGTATATAGCGATATTCGTATTCAACTGTCTATATGTGTGTGTATGTATAGCCTGGGTGTGCATAATGTATACCTGTGTGTATATATATACTATATATATATATATATATATATATATATATATATATAAAATTTACATATGTATATAGCTATATTCAAGGTGCCCCTGGTGGCGCAGTGGGTTAAAGCACTGAGCTGCTGAGCTTGTTGACCGAAAGGTCGCAGGTTCGATTCCAGGGAGCGGCGTGAGCTTCCACTGTCAGCCCTAGCTACTGCCAACCTAGCAGTTCGAAAACATGCAAATGTGAGTAGATCAATAGGTACTGCTCTGGCGGGAAGGTAACGCCGCTCCATGCAGTCATGCTGGCCACATGACCTTGGAGGTGTCTACGGACAACGTTGGCTCTTCGGCTTAGAAATGGAGATGATCACCACAACCCAGAGTCAGACATGACTGGACTTAATGTCAGGGGACTACCTTTACCTTTTATAGCTATATTCATATCCAACTCTCTATATGTGTATGTATAGCCTGTGTGTGCATAATGTATACCTGTGTGTGTGTATACACAACATAACATATATATAACTATATTCATATTCAACTGTCCCTATATATATATATATATACATATATATGTATAGACATGAGTATTTTAATGTATGTGTGCATAATGTATATCTGTGTGTATATACACTATAATATATATATATTCTGGTCTGGATACCATGTTAATGGCAGTCTCTGAGGATGTAACACGAGCACCTGCTTGTCCAGTTTTGATGGATTCATTTCAATTGGTGAAACCCGAGGATGTGGACAAGATACTTGGAGGAATGAGGCCAACCACATGCATCCTGGACCCCTGCCCATCCTGGCTTCTAAAGGAGGCCAGAGGGGGATTGGCTGAGTGGGTTAAGGTGGTGGTTAATGCTTCCCTTCGGGAAGGCAAGATTCCAGCGAGCTTAAAACAAGCTATAATAAAACCGCTGTTGAAGAAACCATCACTGGACCCCACTAAACGCTCTGGTTACATCCCGCCTTGATTACTGCAACGCTCTCTACGTGGGGTTGCCTTTGAAGACAGTCCGGAAGCTCCAGTTAGTCCAACGGGCGGCAGCCATGATTCTAACAGGAGCGGGGTGCAGGGAGCATACAACTCCCTTGCTGAACCAGCTCCACTGGCTGCCGATATGCTACCGGGCTCAATTCAAAGTGCTGGCATTGGCCTTTAAAGCCCTAAACGGTTCTGGCCCAACTTATCTATCCGAACGTATCTCAGCCTATCAGCCCACCAGGACCCTAAGATCTTCCGGAGAGTCCCTTCTCTCTATCCCTCCAGCTTCAGAAGTGCGGCTGGCGGGAACGAGAGACAGGGCCTTCTCTGTGGTGGCCCCCCGGCTTTGGAACACCCTCCCTATAGAGGTACGATCAGCCTCTTCGCTGATGGTGTTTAGGAAGAGACTCAAAACATGGCTGTTCAAACAAGCATTCGGCTAATCTGTGACAATTCGAATATTGATGACTAAGGACAGGAAACATGGACAACGAATTCTGGATTGCGATTTCAACTCGAGATATATGGGATTATTATTGGTGGCCCAATAATTTGTTATTGAATTTGTTATTATATGTGTATATGTTTTTAAATTGTAGATTGTTTTAACTGCTGTAAACCGCAATGAGTCGCCGTTCTAGGCTGAGATATTAGCGGTATACAAGTGTATCAAATAAATAAATAAATAAACTATCGGCCAGTTTCCAATCTCCCCTTCTTGGGCAAAGTCTTGGAACGTGTGGTGGCCTCACAACTCCAGGTATTCTTGGTAGACACGGATTATCTAGACCCGGCACAGTCTGGCTTTAGGCCGGGACATGGTACCGAGACAGCCTTGGTCGCCTTAGTGGATGATCTGCGCCGGGAGCTCGACAGGGGGAGTGTGTCCCTGTTGGTGCTGCTGGACCTCTCAGCGGCCTTCGATACCGTCGACCACGGTATCCTTCTGGGACGCCTCGCGGGGATGGGTCTTGGAGGTATTGTTTTGCAGTGGCTCCGGTCATTCCTGGAGGGTCGATCTCAGAAGGTGTTGTTGGGGGACACCTGTTCAACCCCACAACCATTGTCTTGTGGGGTTCCTCAGGGCTCAATATTGTCTCCCATGTTGTTTAACATCTACATGAAGCCGCTGGGGGAGATCATCCGGAGTTTCGGGGTACGGTGTCATCTGTACGCGGATGATGTCCAACTCTGTCACTCCTTTCCACCTGCTACTAAGGAGGCTGTCCAGGTCCTGAACCGGTGCTTGGCCGCTGTGACGGTCTGGATGAGGGTGAACAAATTGAAATTGAATCCAGACAAGACAGAGGTACTCCTGGTCAGTCGCAAGGCCGAACAGGGCATAGGGTTACAGCCTGTGTTGGATGGGGCCGCACTCCCCCTGAAGACGCAGGTTCGCAGCTTGGGTGTGACCCTGGACTCATCGCTGAGCCTGGAACCCCAGGTTTCGGCGGTGACCAGGGAGCATTTGCACAGCTAAAGCTTGTGCGCCAGCTGCGCCCGTACCTTGGGAAGTCTGACTTGGCCACGGTAGTCCACGCTCTGGTTACATCCCGTTTAGACTACTGCAACGCTCTCTACGTGGGGTTGCCTTTGAAGACAGCTCGGAAGCTCCAACTAGTCCAACGCTCGGCAGCCATGATTTTAACAGGAGCGGAGCGCAGGGAGCATACAACCCCCCTGTTGCGCCAACTCCACTGGCTACCGATTTGCTACCGGGCTGAATTCAAAGTGCTATTGACCTTTAAAGCCCTAAACGGTTTCGGCCCAAGCTACCTATCTGACCGCATCTCTGCCTATGAACCCACCAGGACTTTGAGATCTTCCGGGGAGGCCCTGCTCTCGATCCCGCCAGCTTCACAAGCACGGCTGGCGGGGACGAGAGACAGGGCCTTCTCGGTGGTGGCTCCCCGGCTGTGGAACGCCCTTCCCACAGATATTAGAATAGCACCATCTCTAATGGTCTTCTGCAAAAAAGTAAAGACCTGGTTATTTGTGCAGGCGTTTGAGTAATTTAGTGCAATCTGGTAATGGAACATAGGAATGGAACAATGGACGACGAACCTGGACTACGCTTGGATGATGAGAAGATTGGGTACGGTTGTTTTTTGTAATAATTGTGCATTGTAATTGCTTATTGGTAATTTATGGATAATGTGTTAAGTCAATTGTTATATGTTGTATGGAACCACTGCTGTTTCTACTGTTTTTACTGTTTGTGAACCGCCGTGAGTCGCCTTCAGGCTTGAGATACAGCGGTATATAAGCAAAGTAAATAAATAAATAAATAAATATATTATATATTAATATATTAATATATTAATATTTACAGCCATATATATATAAAACGATATTCCTATTCAACTGTCTATATATATATATATATATATATACATATACAGATATCTACATTCACCCACAGTGAATGGTCCCTCAACGTCTGAGGCCTAGGCCCCTCTCAAGCCAGCCTTTGCCGGCCTGCCTTCCCTTTCCGTGGAGGTCGGGGCTGCCCCCGCTCACCAGTAGAAGGTGACCCCGCATCCCCCGCAGCGGACGTGGGCGGGCCCGAGGCAGAGCTCGCAGAAGAGCCGCCGCCCGCGGGGCAAAGACAACGGCTGCAGCCGCTCCGTCCGCATCCCCCTCGGTTGCTAAGGGCGCCGTTGCCAGGCAGGGGACAGGCCTTCCGCCTTCAGACTGGCCCTGGAGCAGCTGCATTGGCTCACCAAGGCGTCAATCAACATCCCGCAGCGAAACGCTGCCAATAGGCGCTGGAATAGGAGTTTGAGGCGGGACTTCCGGGCTGGGAAGACTACAAAGCTATCGAGAGCACGAAGGGGCGGGGCTTTAGTCGAGGATTGACAGGTTTCGAGGCGGGACTTCCGGGAAGGAGACGCCAACGCTGAGGAACACGAAGGGGCGGGGCTTTAGTCCAGGATTGACAGTTTTCGAGGCGGGACTTCCGCGAAAGAGACTCCAAAGCTGAGGAACATGAAGGGGCGGGGCTTTCACAGAAGTTTGACAGTTTTCGAGGCGGGACTTCCGCGAAAGAGACTCCAAAGCTGAGGAACACGAATGGGCGGGGCTTTCGTTGAAGATTGACAGGTTTGGAGGCGGGACTTCTGGGAAGGAGACGCCAGCCCTGTATAAGCGGCTTGGGGAACACGAAGGGGCGTGGTTTAGGTCGAGGATTGACAGGTTTCGAGGCGGGACTTCCGGAAGGACACTCCAACGCTGAGGAACACGAAGAGGCGGGGCTTAACTCGAGGATTGACAGGTTTCGAGGCGGGACTTCCGGGAAGGAGACGCCAGCCCTGTATAAGCGGCTTGGGGAACACGAAGGGGCGTGGTTTACGTCGAGGATTGACAGGTTTCGAGGCGGGACTTCCGGGAAGGACACTCCCAAGCTGAGGAACACGAAGGGGCGGGGCTTTAGTTGAAGATTGACAGGTTCGAGGCGGGACTTCCGGGAAAAGACTCCAATCTGTATAGCTGCTTGAGGAGAGCGAAGGGGCGGGGCTTTCGCCGATGATTGACAGTTTTCGAGGCGGGTCAATCATCGAGCCGCCTCGAAAACTAGAGCACGAAGGGACGGGGCTTCCGACGAAGAATGAGTGACAGGTGAGAGGCGGGACTTCCGGGGCGGGGAAATCCCAAAGTAATATAGTAGGCGGGACTTCCAGCGAGGTCTGATTGACAGCTTTGGGGGCGGGGTTTCGGCTTGAGGAGCCAATAGGCTGTGACTGACAGGCTGCTGAGCCTACCAGGAGGCGCTTTGCCTAGCGCGAGGTGGCGGAGGAGAAGCCCCGGATGTGTAAACACGGAAGCGGGTCAGCAATGGCGGCGGCGGAGGCGTCTGAGGCGGCGGAGGCGCGGGTGCGGGAGTGGGCGCGCGGGCAGCGCTCTCGGGGCCGGGAGCGGGTGGTGCTGGTGACGTCAGGCGGGACGCAGGTTCCGCTGGAGGCGCGCCCGGTCCGCTTCCTGGAGAACTTCAGCAGCGGGCGGCGCGGGGCGGCCTCGGCGGAGCGCTTCCTGGCCGCCGGCTACGGCGTGTGCTTCCTCCACCGCGCCCGCTCCGCCTTCCCCTTCGCCCGCCGACTGCCCCCGCCCGGGCCCGCCCTCCTCGACGCCCTCCGCCTCCGGGAAGGAGGAGAAGAAGGGGGAGAAGGAGGCGTGGAGGTGGCGCCGGGCGCGCTCCCGGGGCTGGGCCCCGCCCTGCAGGCCTACCGCCGGGCCCGCGACGGGGGCGCGCTCCTCGCCCTCGAGTTCACCGCCCTCGACGAGTACCTCGCCCTCCTCCGCGCCGCCGCCAAGGCCCTCGCCCCCCTCGGTGAGCAGGCAGAGAGAGAGAGGCCTAGAGCTGGAAGGGACCCTCCAGGACATCCAGCCCATCCTAGAAGACATAGACAGACAGACAGACAGAACCCTGGAGTTGGAAGGCATCCTCAAGGCCATCTAGTCCAACCCTAAAGGGACAGACAGATAGATAGATAGACAGATAGATAGACAGACAGACAGAACCCTGGAGTTGGAAGGGACCCTCAAGGCCATCTAGTCCAACCCTTAAGGGACAGACAGATGGATAGATAGATAGACAGACAGAACCCTAGAGGTGGAAGGGACCCTCAAGGCAATCCAGTCCACCCTAGAAGACATAGATAGAAGGATAGGTAGACAGACAGACAGACAGACAGATAGATAGATAGACAGAACCCTAGAGGTGGAAGGGACCCTCCAGGACATCCAGTCCAACCCTTAAGGGACAGATAGATGGATAGACAGACAGAACCCTGGAGTTGGAAGGGACCCTCAAGGCAATCCAGGCCACCCTAGAAGACATAGATAGAAGGATAGGTAGATAGACAGACAGACAGACAGACAGACAGACAGACAGATAGACAGAACCCTAGAGGTGGAAGGGACCCTCCAGGCCATCCAGCCCATCCTAGAAGACATAGATAGAAGAATAGGTAGAAGGGACCCTCCAGGACATCCAGTCCAACCCTTAAGGGACAGATAGATAGATGGATGAATAGACAGACAGAACCCTGGAGTTGGAAGGGACCCTCAAGGCCATCCAGCCCATCCTAGAAGACATAGATAGAAGGATAGATAGACAGACAGACAGAACCCTGGAATTGGAAAGGAACCTCCAGGCCACCCAGTCCATCCTATATGACATAGATAGAAGGATAGATAGACAGACAGACAGAACCCTGGAGTTGGAAGGGACCCTCAAGGCCATCCCAGCCATCCTAGAAGACATAGATAGGATAGATAGACAGAACCCTGGAGTTGGAAGGGACCCTAAAGGCCATCTAGTCCAACCTTTAAGGGACAGACAGACAGATAGACAGAACCCTGGAGATAGATAGATAGATAGGAATATGGATGGATGGATGGATGGATGGATGGATAGATAGATAGATAGAGAGGAAGATGGATGGAGAGAGAGATAGACAGATAGGTGGATGGATGGATAGATAGATAGATAGATAGGAATATGGATGGATGGATGGATGGATGGATGGAGAGAGAGAGATAGGAAGATGGATGGATGGATGGATAGATAGATAAGTAGGTAGGTAGGTAGGTAGGTGGGAAGATGGATGGATGGATAGATAAGTAGCTAGGTAGGTAGGTAGGTACATACGTGGGAAGATGGATGGATAGATGGATGGAGAGATAGATAAGTAGCTAGGTAGGTATGTAGGTAGGTAGGTAGGTGGGAAGATGGATGGATGGATGAAGAGATAAGTAGGTAGGTAGGTGGGAAGATGGATGGATGGATGGAGAGATAGATAAGTAGCTAGGTAGATAGGTAGGTACATGGGAAGATGGATGGATGGATAGATAGATAAGTAGCTAGCTAGGTAGGTAGGTACATGGGAAGATGGATGGATAGATAGATAAGTAGGTAGGTAGGTAGGTACATGGGAAGATGGATGGATGAATGGAGAGATAGATAAGTAGCTAGGTAGGTAGGTAGGTACGTGGGAAGATGGATAGATAGATAGGTAGGTAGGTAGGTAGGTAGGTAGGTAGGTAGGTAGGTGGGAAGATGGATGGATGGATGGAGAGATAAGTAGGTAGGTTGGTGGGAAGATGGATGGATGGAGAGATAAGTAGGTAGGTGGGTAGGTGGGAAGATGGATGGATGGATAGATAGATAAGTAGGTAGGTAGGCAGGTAGGTGGGAAGATGGATGGATGGATGGATGGATGGATGGAGAGATAGACAGACAACCGGAAGATGGATGGAGAGATAGACAGACACACAGACAGACAGGAAGATGGATGGATAGATAGACCGATAGGAAGATGGATGGATGGATGGATGGATGGATGGATGGATGGATGGATGGATGGATAGATAGATAGATAGATAGATAGATAGATAGATAGATAGATAGATAGACGGATGATGTGCAGTATGGTGTTTGAGGAGGACATTGGCAGGGGTTGATCTACATGTTCATGGCGCTCACTATAACTTGCAATGTCGTTGACGGGAGGGCCTTTGGTGGAACCTGTAGCTTTTCTGTGTAAGTGGACACTCCAGACACATACAAACATACATCTTTTCACTTTGCACTTTTATTATGTCTATAGAGACCCCCCCAAGGGCCATCCACACCAACCCTCTTCTTTCTGCCAGGCATCCAAACCCATCCACACCACTTACTTTGTGTCCCTCACTTTCTCCACAAGGTTCAAGTGCCATGTTCTACCTGGCGGCGGCCGTGTCTGATTTCTACATCCCTCCGTCTGAAATGCCAGAACATAAGATCCAGTCGGCTGATGGGCCTCTCCAGGTAAGGCTTAGCGAGTCATCCAGTTAGATGAAAAAACTGATAAACTGATAGATTCCTAGGGAAGGGGCCCCAAGGGTCATGCAGTCAATCCTATAAGAGATAGATAGATAATCAGATAGATAGATAGACTTGGCCACCGGCTGCGACCGTACCTTGGGAAGTCTGACAGTTCTGGCCCAACTTACCTATCTGAACATATCTCTCCTTATGAACCATCTAGAACATTAAGATCTTCTGGTGAGGCCCTTCTCTCGCTCCTGCCTTCTTCACAGATGCTTCTGACGGGGACGAGAGACAGGGCCTTTTCAGCGGTGGTCCCTCGACTGTGGAACACCCTGCCTAGAGATATAACATTGGCTCCCTCCCTCCTGAAAGGTGAAAACTTGGCTTTTTGAGCAGGCCTTCCCAAATATGGCATGGTTATATGAAATCATGGAACTACTTGCTGACACAATTGAATAATGACTTGACATGGAGATGGTCACGGCAATGTTTTATTTATCCATCCATTAATCCATCCATCTATCTGTCCATCTATCTATCTATCCATCCATCTATCCATTTATCCATCCATGCATGCATCCATCCACCTGTCCATCCACCCGTCCATCCATCCATCCATCTGTCCATCCATCTATCCGTCCGTCCATCCACCCGTCCGTCCATCCATCCATCCATCTGCCCATCCATCCATCTGTCCGTCCGTCCGTCCATCTGTCCATCCATCCATTTATCCGTCCGTCCATCCACCCGTCCGTCCATCCATCCATCCATCTGTCCATCCATCCATCTATCCGTCCATCCACCCACCCATCCATCCATCCATGCATGCATCTGTCCATGGATGGATGGAGAGATAGATAGACAACAGGAAGATGGATGGAGACAAAGACAGACACACAGACAGGAATGCATCCATCCATCCATCCATCTATCTGTCCATCCATCCATTTATCTATCCACCAATCTATCCATCCATCCATCTATCTGTCCATCCATCCATCCATGTATCTATCCATCCATCCATGCATGCATGCATCAATCCATCCATCCATCTATTTATTTATTAATGCGCTTGTATACCGCTAATATCTCAGCCTAAATCGGCGACTCATTGCGGTTTACAACAGTTAAAAAACAATATTCAATTTAAAAGCATAAAACACATATACAATACAAATTATTGGGCCACCAATAACAATCCCATGCATCTCGTAACTGAAATCGCAATCCAAAATTCGTCGTCCATGATTACCCATCCTTTAGTCATCAAAATTCGTTGCAACGGATTAACCGAATGCTTGTTTAAACATCCATGTCTTCAATCTTTTCCGAAACACCATCAGCGAAGGGGCTGATCGTACCTCTATGGGGAGGGTGTTCCAAAGCCGAGGGGCCACCACAGAAAAGGCCCTGTCTCTCGTTCCCACCAGCCGCACTTGTGAAGCCGGCGGGATAGAGAGCAGGGAAGATGGATGGAGACAAAGACAGACACACAGACAGGAAGATGGATGGATAGCTAGATCTTGGGGTTTTTTTTGGAGTCAGGCTTTCGGCTAGTGGACTTAGCAGCACTTAGACACTGACCATAGGATGATGACAATAGGAAACGGATATGTGATTTTGATTAGGAAACTATGTTAGTATATGAGTATGTGATTTTAATTAATGTTGTTGTTAAATTTTATGTATTTGATTTTATGTTGTTGTATTGACATTATGGCATTTAATTGTTGCCCATGTAAGCTGCCCTGAGTCCCCCCTCAGGGGTGAGAAGGGCGGGGTAGAAGCGATGTAAATAAATGGAGAGACAGACAGACAGACACAGAGACAGGAAGATGGATGGATAGCTAGACCGATAGGAAGATGGATGGAGGGAGGGAGGGAGGGAGAGAGAGAGAGAGAGAGATGGAAAGAGAGATAAACAGATAGATAGGAGGATGGATGGATGGATGGATAGATAGATAGGAAGATGGATGGAGAGAGAGAAATAGGTAGACAGATAGATAGGAAGATAGATGGATGGATGGATAGATAGATAGGTAAGTAGGTAGGAAGATGGATGGATGGATGGATGGATGGATAGATAGATAGACGGAGAGATCGATGGAGAGATAGTTATACAGACAGATAGAAAGATGGATGGATAGAGATAGACAGATAGGAAAATGGATGGGTAGATGGATGGATGGCTGGCTAGATGGATAGGAAGATAGATGGATGGATAGATAGATAGTTGGTATTCTAGAGTTTGAAGAGACCCCAGGGACCATCCAGTCCAACCCCCTTCTTTTTGCCAGGCAGGAAAACACAATCCAAGCTCAGCAGAGAAGGAGCCCATTGGACTTTCCCCAAGACGTTGTCCTTCCTGACGTTGTCCTCCCTTGTGTTTCCTGCAGATCACCATGCGGATGGTGCCCAAGATGCTGGCCCCGCTGGTGAAGGACTGGGCTCCGGAGGCCTTTGTCATCTCCTTCAAGCTGGAGACGGACCCCTCGCTGCTGATCGGCAAGGCCCGCCAGGCCCTCGAGACCTACCGGCACCAGGCGGTGGTGGCCAACCTGCTGGACTCCCGCCGGACGGTTGTGACAGTGGTCACCCGGGAGAGCGAGGCCCGGCTGGTCCTCTCTGAGGAGGAGTCCGCCCAAGGCCTGGAGATCGAGGACAAGATCGTGGGGCACCTGGAGGCCCGGCACCGGGCTTTCATGGCGCAGTGACCCTTTCCAAACTGGGAATCCTCCACACTAGATTCAGGAACGGTTTCCTTTGCGGTTTGGGCATCATCGGAGTTGCCTTACCTTACTGTACTGCGACACAACTTGACCATTATTATTTGCACCATTTCTGCTGCTCTGGGGGGAAGAAAACTGTACAAGAACATTCCAAGGATTGTCGTTTCTCTCGTTGCTTGGTTTTGGTTTCCTTTCAGCAATAACTGTCCCTTGTTTCCCAAAAATCACAGTCTGAGGATGAAAATAATTATAATTATAATAAAAAAAATTATTCGGTTGTAAGCATTCAGTTTCCCAAAATCACAGTGTGATGATTTAAATAATAATAATACTAATAGTACAAAAATATTTGGTGATAACAACCCCCTGTTTCCTCAATATTGCAGTCTGATGATGAAAATATTATTATTATTATTATTATTATTTGGTTATAACTTTCCCCTTTCCCCCCAAAATCACACTCATGATGGAAATATTATTATTATTATTATTATTATTATTATTATTATTATTTGGTTATAACTTTCCCCCTTTCCCCCCAAAATCACAGTCTGATG
>NW_026844811.1:3809378-3934378 GCF_025583915.1 Anolis sagrei ordinatus
CTCAACAAAAAAGCTCCTGTTTTGTAGCAGGTTTCCTATGAGGCAGGTGAGGTGGTTGTCCTTTGTGATATTGTACATTTTTCTCAGGAGGAGGCAGTGGTGGTTCACAGTCTTATAGGCTGCTGACAGGTCTATGAAGACAGCTCCGGTGATCTGCTGCCTTTCAAAGCCATCTTCTATGTGCTGAGTCAGGTTCAGCACTTGCGATGTGCAGCTTTTGCCTTTCCTGAAGCCAGCTTGCTGTGGAATCAGACAGGAGTCTAATTTTTTCCGTAATTCTATGCAAAATAAGTCTCTCAAGAACTTTGTAGAGGTGGCACAACAGGGAGATTGGTCTGTAGCTTTTTGGGTCATGACATCACTGGGTAAGAAAGGTGGCCTGTGTGTGGTGGAAAGGGAAGGAAGGAAGAAGAAGGAAATTGGGAAAGCGGGAAGGAAGGAAGGAAAGGGGGGGAAAAGGGATGAAGGAAGGAAGGGATAAAGGAGGGAAGGAAACCTCCTGCACTGTGCTAATAATATAATATATTGTGTATACATATATTGAAGGAGGCTTCAAGGGTCTCTAAGTGAAATTAAGCAAGGGGCTTTGAATGAAATTAACAGCAAAAGAGAAACATACCCTTTCTCTGTAGAAAAATTGCAATACGGAAGAAAATGTTTTTAAGAAACAAGGTGCGACATGTAGAAGGTACTTCCTTGCACAGGATGCATTGTGGTTAACTTCAAAGGTTGTGGTAAAGTGCAGAGTATGCTTGTACAAGAAGGTACTTTCCATCAAAAGGTCAAGGGAGAGGGGCTGGAAAGAGAGTACTTTCCATGAAAAGAAAATGTTCTCTTTTGTTAAAGGTTAAAATTGTTGATGTCAGGCAGTGGTACTTTCCCTTTTTGTTTACACTGGGCTATAAAGTTTGCAGATTTCAAGGGAAGAGCGCGGCAGTCACTTGAAGGGTAACATCTGCGCATGCTGCCCAGCTGTCCATCTTCTTCATGAAGAAACTAAAAATAAAACTTGTTTTTTTTATCTTTCATTGGGACTGTCTCCTTCCTTTCGTGCTCCCGGGGCGTGGATCTAAGAAGACCCAATTTAGGGTCTCTAATATGATATTTTTTTAATATATATATATATATATATATATATATATAAAATGTTTGTTTGTGGGAGAAACATAACTCAAAAAGCACTGGATGAATGGACACAAAATTTTGACGCAATACACCCAACGATCCAACAAATAACCATCACTCCTGAAAACACATAAAAAACCCAGCAGAACAGACTTGAAACTCCAAAAATTAAACCATATACACATACACTCATATACATATGAACACATATATACTCATACACATATACACAAGCACACACAAATATACACATACATATACACACACATATATACATATACACATGCACATACGCATATACATAACACATATATACACATACATATGCATATACACAAGCACACACAAATATACACCTACACATGCACACATATACATGTACACATAAATACACACATACGCATATACACAAGCACACACATATATACACAAACATATACACACGCACATACACACACATATATACATATACACAAGCACACACAAATATACACCTGCATATGCACATACACACATGTACACATACACACGCACATATATACACACATATATATGCATATACAAAAGCACACACATACACAATATACATATACACATATAAACACAGAAATACACAAATATATACACATCTGTGTATATGTGTTTGCATGTATACATATGTGTGTGCATATGTGTGTATACGTGTGTATATATTTGGGAAGAAAAAAGAAAAGGGGGATAAGCTATAGGAAGGAAAGAAAGCAGGAGGAGACATTGCAAGGTAGGCCTTCTTTCTCAGAAACAAAAGGGAAAGCACAGGTTGGGCAGTCAGGTATATATACCCTCATATCTAATACAGACATGGGCAAACTTGGGCCTTCCCGCCAAGTGTTTTGGACTTGATGTGTCATACGGTTATTGTATCAGTAAAATAATAATAATAATAATAATAATAATAATAATAACAACAAGCCAGTAAAGGTGGTCCCAGTGGTGATTGGCACACTGGGTGCAGTACCTAAAGACCTTGGCCTGCACTTAAACACAACCAGTAGGCTTTTAGGAATTCTGAGAGTTCAAGTCCAAAACACTTGGAGGGAAGGCCCAAGTTTACCCATGTAATATATAGCTGACATCTGTTTTCCTCGCTTCTTTGACAGGAGCGATCCCAGGCGGAAGAGATCCGGCTGCAGCTCGAAGAAGAGGGGGTCAACCCTGCAGCCCCCCCGGATGAGCAGCTCTGTTCCGTGTGGAGTCTGTTCCTGCGCGGCCGAGAAGAACTGCGTTCGACCACCGTTGAGCTGGAGAAGCTCCGCCAACAGCAAGCGGAGGAGATGCGAGAGGTGAGGCACCAACAGCAGACCCAGAGGCTTCTGAAGGACTCCGGACTGTCCTGAACATCGACACAAGCTGTCCCCAAGTTGCAAACAAGAGAGCTTCTGTAGCTTTGTTCTTAAGTTGAATTTGTTTGTAAGTCAGGACAAGTAGATAGATGACATGTTTGTAATCAGTACAGGCAAACAACCCAATCTCTCAGGCGTTCTGCCTGGCTGAGAGAAAGACTGATAACAGAGTCAAGGCTGAAACAAAACCTGTTCCTGGCCATCTGTTGGGGGTGCTTTGAATGCAATTTTCCTGCTTCTTGGCAGAATGGGGTTGGACTGGCTAGCCCATGCGGTCTCTTCCAACTCTAGGATTCTATGATCCTATGATTCTATAACAGATCGGCACAGATTAGGGGATAAAAGTGCCAAGTACAGAATCTTTAGTTCAGACGAAGCATTGCTGAAAATTGAGTTAAGACATCTTTCCTAGTCCTTGGAAGCCTTGAATAGCTCAGTTCCTGGCCCACCTGCAGAAATTAATGAGCCAGTAGATAGAGGACATGTTTGTAATCAGGACAGGCAAACAACCCAATCTCTCAGGCGTTTTGCCAGGCTGAGAGAAAGATTGATAACAGAGTCAAGGCTGAAACAAAACCCGTTCCTGGCCACTTAGGACAATGAGCAGATTAGGGGATAAAAGTTGCCAAGTACAGAATCTTTAGTTCAGACGAAGCATTGGTGAAAATTGAGTTAAGACATCTTTCCTAGTCCTTGGAAGCCTTGCCTTGGATAGATTCATGTGTTAAGTGTCTTTTTTGGATTCATGATTCAAGTTTTGGACTATTACCTTGAAAGTTTCTGTATTTGTTTTTCATGAACTCTGATAGACTAATTTCCTGGATTATTTGTTCCTGCTTATCTTTCTATCTAATCAGTACAGGCAAACAACCCAATCTCTCAGGCATTCTGCCTGGCTGAGAGAAAGATTGATAACAGAGTCAAGGCTGAAACAAAACCCGTTCCTTGCCATCTGTCGGGAGTGCTTTGAATGCAATTTTCCTGCTTCTTGGCAGAATGGGGTTGGACTGGATGGCCCACAAAGTCTCTTCCAACTCTAGGATTCTATGATCCTATGATTCTATAACAGATCAGCACTTGGATCAGCTGCAGAAATTAACAAGCAAGTAGATAGAGGACGTGTTTGTAATCATTACAGGCAAACAACCCAAACTTTCAGACCTTCTGCCAGGCTGAGAGAAAGACTGATAACAGAGTCAAGTCCGAAACGAAACCCGTTCCTGGCCATTTGTCAGGGGTGCTTTGAATGCAATTTTCCTGCTTCTAGGCAGAATGGGGTTGGACTGGGTGGCCCATGAGGTCTCTTCCAACTCTATGATTCTGTGATCCTATGATTCTATAACAGATCGGCACTTGGCCCGCTCTTTGTCCTTATGTTCGGTTTTTATGTTCTATGTGTATTGTATATTGTTTATATGCTTTGATGTTTTATACTTTAATGTTATGTTGTTTATTTTATTTTATTGTAATTTTTTATTGTTTTGTATTGTAATCTGTTGTTTGGGCTTGGCCCCATGTAAGCCGCTCCGAGTCCCCATTGGGGGAGATGGTGGCGGGGTATTAATAATGATGATGATTATTATTATTATTATAATTATTGGATCAGCTGCAGAAATTAATAAGCCAGTAGATAGAGGACATGTTTGTAATCAGTACAGGTAAACAATAGGCTTGGGTAACTACGGAAAAAATTGGTTCTAAACTCGTTTCGTTTTTAGGGGGGCTCTTGCGTTTCGTTTTTTTTAATAATTCCGAAATTTACCTTTAAAAAAATTCGAAATTTACGAAATTTCGTAAAATTACGAATCGATTCGTTAATGGTGGATGCAATTGTGCAATGTGCTAAAAAACCCTCCAAATGGGACAGGGGGAACTTCTGAAGCTTCCCTCTCCCTCTATTGTTGACTGTTGGTGTGATAATTTATTTTTTATCACTGATAAAACAAACAACAACTATAAAACTTGCACCAGACATACGGAAATAATTACGAAACAATTACGAAACAATTTCGAAACAATTACGAAACAATACGATATAAATTGGAAAAATTGATTCGATTTTTAATTACTCCTCACAGTAGTCCTGCATGGCTCAATATTGGATCGTAAGCTAATTTAAATACGAATTAATAACAAATTACAAAATTAACGAACGAAACCGCCCAAGCCTAGTAAACAACCCAAACTCTCAGGCGTTCTGCCAGGCTGAGAGAAAGACAGATAACAGAGCCAAGTCTGAAATGAAACCCGTTCCTGTCCATCTGTCGGGGGTGCTTTGAATGCGATTTTCCTGCTTCTTGGTGGAATGGGGTTGGACTGGATGGCTCACCAGGTCTCTTCCAACTCTAGTATTCTATGATTTTGTTTCATAGGCATATAGGTCTCTGATTCAGTTCCCTCTCCATCCATAGGAATCCACTGAGTGACTTTTGGGCAAGTCACACGCTCCCAGAAAACCCCAAGTTTGCATAAGTCTAGTATTATTTTAAGTCACACCACAACAAGGCCTGAGAATTGTGCGCTTCCCTTCTCTTTCCCAATTATTATTATTATTATTATATTTAATACGCCATTGGGAGAGACATAAACAACACTTTGTGGGTTTTTTGTCCCTTTTTTTGTATCCTGCTGATTTTGGACAGAGAGCCATGTTTTCCATTTCTCGGTGACTCCTCTGTTCAGATATTCTCCGTCTCGGAATTGTAGGCATGCCGTCAATAGAGGAATCTGTTATGCTCAGGCTGCGGGGAGCTTCCCCTTCGGAACGGAATGGGATTTGCGCAGGAGGGCATCCTGTACGGGGCAGAACCCTATTGCTTCGGAGCCGTTCCTTTCCTTCAAAGCGGGGAAGCAAGACAATAGGAACAGCAGGGGAGAACGATGCCTTGTATCTGGACCGCGGCTGTCAGTTTCCTTTCTCCGCCAATGATTGATTTCCTGCCCTTTGCCAGGACACCTCGGGTTCCCAAAGGGTACTTTTCCACATGCGTTTGGCATTTGCGAAGGCCTGTCCGTTCCCCCTCTTTGAACAAAGGGCACATGCCGTAACTGATGAGAAAAGGAGACCGAAATAGGTGCTATAAGTGCATAAGTGCACATGGCCCTTGAAGATAACACGAGGAGGTCTATGGCATCCGGCATCCTGTTTCTCACCTACTTTGGTCTCCCGGCTCTCAGGGGGAAAATTTCCAGACTTGTGTGGCTTTGTGTCGGTGCCTCCAAGGCGTGCATTATGTGCCTACTGACCTCTCCCAATTGCTCTGAACTTTCGGGAGTGAAAAACAAGTCATTTTCACCCTTGGAGCATCAATTTTTCAAATACGTTGCAGGTCCCTTTTGGTCGGTTTAGCAACACCGTCCTTGTGTCCATTTCAACTTGTGAAATTGTATTAATTTTATCAATTTGGTTGTTGCACTCCAGGTCCAGAAGAAGCCGTCTGACTTAAAACACACCACACAAAGAGTGAAGAAACAAATCTTCTTTTATTGAAACTTAGTAAATAGCCAGAAGAAATAAATGCTTGTAAGAAAATAAGAAGGTTCCAAAAAGTAAGAAATCCGTAAGAAGCCCTCTGACTTTAAAACACACCACATGAAAAGTGAAGAAGCAAATAGTCTTTTATTGAAACTTAGTAAATAGCCAGAAGAAATAAATGCTTGTAAGAAAATAAGAAGGTTCAAAAAAGTAATGTCCATAAGAAGCCCTCTGACTTAAAATACACCACACAAAGAGTGAAGAAACCAATCTTCTTTTATTGAAGCTTAGTAAATAGCCAGAAGAAATAAATGCTTGTAAGAAAATCAGAAGGTTCCAAAAAGTAAGAAGTTCATAAGACGCCCTCTGACTTCTCTGGCTTTAAAACTGGATTCTCTGGCTTGAACCAAGGCCAGGAAATCCCTTCCTTCTCTGGTTTAAAACTGGCTTCTCTGGCTTTAAAACTGGATTCTCTGGCTTGAACCTAGGCCAGGAAATCACTTCCTTCTTTGGTTTAAACCTGGCTTCTCTGGCTTTAAAACTGGATTCTCTGGCTTGAACCTAGGCCAGGAAATCCCTTCCTTCTCTGGTTTAAACCTGGCTTCTCTGGCTTTAAAACTGGCTTCTCTGGCTTGAACCTAGGCCAGGAAATCCCTTCCTTCTCTGGTTTAAACCTGGCTTCTCTAGCTTTAAAACTGGCTTCTCTGGCTTGAGCTGAGGCCAGGAACCAGAAGCGGGGAAAAGCAAGTGGAGGAAATTCTTTCCTTCTCTGGTTTAAACCTGGCTTCTCTGGCTTGAGCCAAGGCCAGGAAATTCTTTCCTATTTAAATAAAAATGTAATGTTCAAATGTAATGTTCAAAAGCCACTGGGTGAATTGACACCAAATTTGGACACAAGACACCTCTCAGGCCAACGAGTGACCTTCACTCATAAAAACACCGAAAAAGACAGCGGAAGGGACTTAAAAAGCCAAAAAATAGAAATTACATTACAATGCATGATATATGCAAACACACATATACACATATTCACAAATATATACACACACAAATACACACACAAAACACATATACACAGACTGGGCCACAGCATCACGTGGCAGGGGACGTGTGCTTATGTGTATATGTATGTTTATAGTGTATGTTTATATTTGTGTGCGCTTGCGTACATATATATGTGTATGTGTGTATGCATGTGTATATATGTGTGTATACATGTGTGTATGTATGTTTATATGTATGTTTATAGTGTATGTTTATATTTGTGTGTGCTTGCGTACATATATATGTGTATATATATGTGTATATGTATATTGTGTATATGTGTGTGCTTGTGTATATGCATATATGTGTGTATGTATGTGTATATGTATGTTTATAGTGTATGTTTATAGTGTATGTTTATATTTGTGTGTGCTTGCGTACATATATATGTGTGTATATAGGTGTATATGTATATTGTGTATATGTGTGTGCTTGTGTATATGCATATATGTGTGTATGTATGTGTATATGTATGTTTATAGTGTATGTTTCTAATGTGTGTTTATATTTGTGTGCGCTTGCGTACATATATATGTGTGTATATGTATATATGTGTGTATATGTATATTGTGTATATGTGTGTAGGTGTATTTGTAGGTGTGTATATGTGTTTATTTGTGTGTGCTTGTGTATATATATGTGTGTATATAGGACCAGGCGCAGGGGGCTTTCTCTATTTCTGCCCCTGCCTTGTGGAATTCCTTGCCGCCCTACATGAGAGCCACGCGTGACTTAGGGCCTTTTACTCTCGCACTTAAGACCTGGCTTTTTACTAGAGCATTCGATCTCTGTTGATTTTTAATTTTTGTATGTATGTATTTTATCTTTTGTAATTTAGCTGTAAATCGCCTGGAGCATTCTCGGATGGAGGGCGATTAATAAGTTATTAAATGATGATGATGATGTATATGAATGCATGTGTATATGTATACATGGTTTATTTTGTGGGGGTTTAAAGTCCATTCTGCTTGTTTTTTGTGTGTGTTTTAGGGGTGATGGTCACTTGTTGGCCTGAGTGGTGTCTTGTGTCCAAATTTGGTGTCAATTCGTCCAGTGGTTTTTGAGTTATGTTAATCCCACAAACGAACATTACATTTTTATTTATATAGATGATGATGATGATGATGATGATGATTATTATTATTATTATTATTATTATTATTGTGTGAGGTCCCTTGAAGATCCCAAAGTAAAAGAAAAAGAAAAGCTTATTGTTCAATCATAATTCACCATTAATTTTTTGCACCGCATCCTGTCAGATCCCCAAAATCTGGAGGAAAGCAAGAGTCATTGCCATCTTGAAGCCAGGCAAAGACCGCAATGACCCCAAAAGCTACAGACCAATCTCCCTGTTGTGCCACCTCTACAAAGTCCTTGCATAGAATTACGGAAAAAATAGACCCATGTCTGATTCCACAGGAAGCTGGCTTCAGGAAAGGCAAAAGCTGCACATCGCAAGTGCTGAACCTGACTCAGCACATAGAAGATGGCTTTGAAAGGCAGCAGATCACAGGAGCTGTCTTCATAGACCTGTCAGCAGCCTATGACTGTGAACCACCGCCTCCTCCTGAGAAAAATGTATAATATCACAAAGGACGACCACCTCACCCTCCTCATAGGAAACCTGCTACAAAACAGGAGCTTCTTTTGTTGAGTTCCAGGGCCAGAGAAGCAGATGGCGGAAACAGAAGAACGGCCTGCCTCAGGGGAGCGTGCTTGCTCCATCCATGTTCAACATCTACACAAATGACCAGCCACTGGCAGAAGGGACAGAGAGCTTCATCTATGCTGATGATCGTGCCATTACTGCTCAAGCAGAGAGCTTTGAGATGGTTGAACAGAAGCTCGGAAGCTCTAGGTGCTCTCACTGCCTATTACAGGGAAAACCAGCTGATCCCTAATCCATCTAAAACACAGACATGTACTTTTCATCTCAAGAACAGAGAAGCATCCCGGGCTCTGAAGATCACCTGGGAAGGAATCCCACTGGAGCATTGCAGCGCACCCAAACACCTGGGAATCACTCTGACCCGTTCTCTGACCTACAAAAAGCACTGCCTGAACATCAAACAAAAAGTGGGTGCTAGAAACAATATCATACGAAAGCTGACTGGCACAACCTGGGGATCACAACCAGATACAGTGAAGACATCTGCCCTTGCTGCTGAGTATGCATGCCCAGTGTGGAACACATCTAACAACGCTAAAACAGTGGATGTGGCTCTTAATGAGACATGCCACATTATCACAGGGTGTCTGCGCCCTACACCAATGGAGAAATTACACTGCTTAGCCGGTATTGCACCACCTGACATCCGCCGGGAAGTGGCAGCCAATAGTGAAAGGACCAAGGCAGAGACATCTCCAGCTCATCCCTTGTTTGGGCATCAGCCAGCACGTCAACGACTTAAATCTAGAAATAGTTTTCTAAGATCTACAGAGACACTCACTAGGACACCTCAGCAAGCGAGAGTCCAAAAGTGGCAGGCGTGTTTTTTTGTGTGTGTGTTTTTTTTATCTGTTTGTTTTGTTCTGCTAGAAATGTGATACAGTGTTCTGGTTGCGGATGACACGATAAATAAAATACCATTAATTTTGATTATTGGTTGGATTGTAGGTGCTCAGCTCCAGGTCAGAAATGATTTCTGACTCCCAGTGTATCTAAAAGGAGCCAGATTTTTATTTTTTGGGCTCCGAGGGTGATGTTGTTTCGAAGTGCCTTCCCTTTGTTCCAAACCCAGGTCTCGGTGTTCTATTAAAATGCAAACTCTGGATCTGAAAGTCCAGAGTCCGCAAGCGTTGGTATGCGTTTCAAGCCTTGAATGAACCAGAATAGTTGTGTTTTGCAAAATCTGCAAATTCCGAAGTTAACCTTTGAGCGGATTCGGATTGTCCTGGTTATCAGCAAAGCAAAACAAGGGCTCCATCTGCTGACAGCTCAAAAATCCTGCAAGATTCTTTATTAATTTCAAAGCTAGCCACAAATATTATCAATGGAGGTGATTTATGAAAGGGATTGTGACCATCATCTATATTATTATTATTATTATTATTATTATTATTATTATTATTATTATTATTAACATGCCTCTCCTTGTGGCATGAGGCCGGTAATAGATGACGATGAGCCTATGCAAGATCACAGAGTAAGAAATTTAGCATGTTGATCACTTACTTACTTACTTACTTAGGCGATCCCTCGTTGGACGAGTAAGATGGTCTTCCATTATGGATTTCCTTGTGGGTCCGTATGTGGCTGTGGATCCCTGCATCTTCTTCCGCAGTGAAGGCATTGGTTTCCAGGTGGAAGGCAGTCCCGGTCAGGGTTGGCTTGATGTGCCTTCCTCCTGGCACGTTTCTCTCTTTCACCCTCCACTCGTGCCTCCTCGAATTCTGCAGCACTGCTGGTCACAGCTGACCTCCAGCTGGAGCGCTCAAGGGCCAGGGCTTCCCAGTTCTCAGTGCCTATGCCAGAGTTTTTAAGGTTGGCTTTGAGCCCATCTTTCAATCTCTTTTCCTGTCCTCCAACATTCCGTTTTCCGTTCTTAAGTTCGGAGTAGAGCAACTGCTTTGGGAGACGGTGGTCAGGCATCCGGACAACGTGGCCGGCCCAGCGGAGTTGATGGCAGAGGGCCATCGCTTCAATGCTGGTGGTCTTTGCTTCTTCCAGCACACTGACATTTGTCCGCTTGTCTTCCCAGGAGACATCTTCATCTTCTCCATCTTCATCGCTATGATACTTCACCTTGTTGATGGGAAGCTTCCCACCAGTGGAAATAATCTGTCGGACAGATGGCAAGCTATTCAACCTCAGCAAACTGAAAGCCAAAACCAAGGTTACAACAACATCTGTTATAGAACTCCAGTATGCTGATGACAACGTCGTCTGTGCGCATTCAGAAGAAGATTTACAAGCCACTCTAAACACCTTCGCAGAAGCATACGAGAAGCTCGGCCTGTCACTGAACATTGAGAAAACTAAGGTGCTCTTCCAGCAGTCACCAGCCAACCCCTCTCCAATGCCAGAAATACAGCTTAATGGTGGAACATTAGAAAATGTGGACCATTTCCGCTCCCTTGGCAGCCACCTCTCCACCAAAGTCAACATCGACACCGAAATACAACACAGCCTGAGCTCTGCAAGTGCAGCATTTTCCCGAATGAAGCAGAGAGTGTTTGAGGACCGGGACATCCGTAGGGAGACCAAGGGGCTTGTCTATAAAGCTATTGTCCTCCCAACCCTGCTCTATGCCTGTGAGAAGTGGACTGTCTACAGACGTCACATGCAACTCCTGGAACGATTCCATCAGTGCTGCCTCCGGAAAATCCTGCAAAAATGTTGATCAATAATAATAATAGTAATAATCATAATAATAATAATAATTAGTATTATTATTACTATTTACCTAACTCTCCTTGCAGCTTGAGGCGGGTAATACATGATGATGATGATTATGTGAGGCCCCTGGAAGATCTCAGAGTAAGAAAATTGGCATGCTGATCAATAATAAAAATTTTGTTTGTTTGTCGTGTCAGGACAACCAGTCAAATTATATTACATTTCTAACAGAACAAAGCAAACAAGCAGAGAAAATACAAAATTTGTGAGTTTGGTAGTTGATTAAATGTCCTTTGACCAGTTTCTGGCCACTTGTAGTGCCTCTGGTGTTGCCGCAAGAAGGCCCTCCATGGTGCATGTGGCAGGGCTCAGGTTGCATTGCAGCAGGTGGTCAGTGGTTGGCTCTTCTCCGCACTCGCATGTCGAGGATTCCACTTTGTGGCCCCATTTCTGAAGGTTGGCTCTGCATCTCGTGGTGCCAGAACACAGTCTGTTCAGCACCATCCAAGGCGGCCAGTCCTCTGTGTGCCCAGGGGGGAGTCTCTCATTTGGTATCAGCCATTGGTTGAGGTTCTGGGTTTGAGCCTGCCACTTTTGGACTCTCACTTGCTGAGGCGTTCCAGCGAGTGTCTCTGTGGATCTTAGAAAACTATGTCTTGATTTAAGTCGTTGACGTGCTGGCTGATACCCAAACGGGATGAGCTGGAGATGTCACTGCCTTGGTCCTTTCACTATTGGCTGCCACTTCCCAGCGGATGTCAGTCAGGTGGTGCAATACCGGCTAGACAGTGTAATTTCTCCAGTGGTGTAGGGCGCATACACCCCGTGATAATGCGGCATGTCTCATTAAGAGCCACATCCACTGTTTTAGCGTGGTGAGATGTGTTCCACACTGGGCATGCATACTCAGCAGCAAGGGCAGATGTCTTCACTGTATCTGGTTGTGATCCCCAGGTTGTGCCAGTCAGCTTTCGTATGATATTGTTTCTCGCACCCACTTTTTGCTTGATGTTCAGGCAGTGCTTCTTGTAGGTAAGAGCACGGTCCAGAGTGACTCCCAGGTATTTGGGTGTGCTGCAATGCTCCAGTGGGATTCCTTCCCAAGTGATCCTCAGAGCTCAGGATGCTTCTCTGTTCTTGAGATGAAAGGCACATGTCTGTGTTTTGGATGGATTAGGGATCAGCTGGTTATCCCCTCTAATAGCCAGTAAGAGCACCTAGAGCTTCAGAAAACTTCTGTTCAACCATCTCAAAGCTCCCTGCTTGAGCGGTGATGGCACAGTCATCAGCATAGATGAAGCTCTCTGTCCCTTCTGGCAGTGGCTGGTCATTTGTGTAGATGTTGAAGATGGATGGAGCAAGCACGCTCCCCTGAGGCAGGCCGTTCTTCTGTTTCCGCCATCTGCTTCTCTGGCCCTGGAACTCAACAAAGAAGCTCCTGTTTGGTAGCTGATTTCCTTGAGTGGTGATGGCACCATCATCAGCATAGATGAAACTCTCTGTTCCTTCTGGCAGTGGCTGGTCATTTGTGTAGATGTTGAACATGGATGGAGCGAGCACGCTCCCCTGAGGCAGGCCGTTCTTCTGTTTCCGCCATCTGCTTCTCTGGCCCTGGAACTCAACAAAAAAGCTCCTGTTTTGTAGCAGGTTTCCTATGAGGCGGGTGAGGTGGTTGTCCTTTGTGATATTATACATTTTTCTCAGGAGGAGGCCAAGGTGTTTCACAGTCTCATAGGCTGCGGACAGGTCTATGAAGACATGGGGACATGAGAGAAGCCTCCTCGCAGGATTGCAAGACATCCGGACATCTTCGTAGATGGCTGATTCTCTCGCCACAGAAGCGACCAGCATGCATGCAAGCAAGCAAAACAACCAACGGACCTTTTTAGGACCAACCATGACAATAATAATAATAGTAATAATAATAATAATTAGTATTATTATTACTATTTACCTAACTCTCCTTGCGGCTCGAGACGGGTAATACATGACAATGATGATTATGTGTGACCCCTGGAATATCTCAGAGTAAGAAAATTGGCATGCTGATCAATAATAATAATAATAATAATAATAATAATCTGACTCTTCTTGCAGCTTGAGGCAAGTAATAGATGACGATGAGCCTATGCAAGATCATAGAGTAAGAAAATTGGCATGTTGATCAATAATAATAATAATTGTTATTATTATTACTACTATTTACCTAACTCTCCTTGCGGCTTGAGGCAGGTAATACATGATGATGATGATTATGTGAGGCCTCTGGAAGATCTCAGAGTAAGAAAATTGGCATGCTGATCAATAATAATAATAATAATAATAATCTGACTCTCCTTGCAGCTTGAGGCAGATGATAGATGACAATGAGCCTATGCAAGATCATAGAGTAAGAAAATTAGCATGTTGATCAATAATAATAATAGTAATAATCATAATAATTAGTATTATTATTACTATTTACCTAACTCTCCTTGCGGCTTGAGGCGGGTAATACATGACGATGATGATTATGTGAGGCCCCTGGAAGATCTCAGAGTAAGAAAATTGGCATGCTGATCAATAATAATAATAATATTAATATTAATAATAATAATAATAATAATAATAATAACTATTTACCTAACTCTCCTTGCAGCTTGAGGCAGGTAATACATGATGATGATGATTATGTGAGGCCCCTGGAAGATCTCAGAGTAAGAAAATTGGCATGCTGATCAATAATAATAATACTTATTATTATTATTATTATTATTATTACTACTATTTACCTAACTCTCCTTGCGGCTTGAGGCAGGTAATACATGATGATGATGATTATGTGAGGCCCCTGGAAGATCTCAGAGTAAGAAAATTTGCTGATCAATAATAATAGTTATTATTATTATTATTATTATTATTATTATTAATCTGACTCTCCTTGCAGCTTGAGGCAAGTGATAAATTGTTGTTGTTATGTGGGACCCCTGGCAGGTCCCAGAGCCATAATAATAGTAATAATTTACCTGCCTTTCCTTGTGGCTTGAGATGGGTAATAAACGATTAATAATGAATACTAAATGAATGAAAATAATAATAATAACAATAACAATAATAACAATAATAATAATAATGGCAGTAAAAAGGTAAAGGTAGTCCCCTGACATTAAGTCCAGTCATGTCTGACTCTGGGGTGTGGTGCTCATCTCCATTTCTAAGCCAAAGAGCCAGCGTTGTCCATAGAGACCTCCAAGGTCATGTGGCCAGCATGACCACATGGAGCGCCGTTAGGCAGTAAGGGCTTTCAATGAAAATATGCTTATTCTTAATGCTGGCCCTTTGGCCTTGGAACACAGCCCCTCATGACATCTCTAGATCCCGGACTAAGAAAATTGGCATGTTGACGTTGTAGATCAGCCAGAGGTTTGTGGTTTAATGGATGACTTAGAGAGGATTGTGGGCTTTCTTGTGGCACAAAGTGAAGGGCCCTCAAGTCTGGGGAATTCAGGTCTGGGAAATGATGTTTGTGAGAAAACTGGCTCGGAAAGTGCAGGGCCTCAAGGCCAGTCCAAGGAGCCAGAAGTAGCAACAGCAGATAAGGAATCGAGTGAAGAAAACTCACCCCAGCCCAAAGTTTTTGCAGTTTACTAAATTTTCTCCATGTTTTGGTGATAGAACCAATTAGTAAACAACACTGATAACCCAGGAACAAAACCCGTGTTATGCTGTATGATATGCTTCTTTCATTCCAGGTGGAGAGTTACGTGGGCCATGTCCGGAGCCTAACCGAGGCCCGAGATGCTCTGGTGACCAGATACGAACGGGAGAACGAACAGCTCCGGACGGAGGTCACTCGACTGCAGCTGGAGCAAGGTAACCGAATCGTGTTTAATGCTCTTTTCATATATTTTTTATATTTTGAATTGTATTCTAATGCTTTAAAAGTTAGCCCGTTTGAGTCTCTTTATGGAGGGAAAAGCGGGATATAAATAAACATAATAATAATTATTACAATTATTATTATTAATATGAAATCTAGCAATAAATAAACATAATAATCGTAGTAATAATAATAATAATAATTATTATTATTATTAATACGAAATCCAGCAAAGCGGATTATAAATAAACGTTATTATTATTATTATTATTATTAATACGAAATCTAGCAAAGCAGGACTGTGTGATGTTATTAAAACGAAATCCAGCAAAGCGGGATATAAACATAATAACAATAATAGTAATAATAATAATAATAATAATAATAATAATAACAATAAATACAAAATCCAGCAAAGCAGGATATAAATAAACATTATTTTTTATTATTATTAATAATAATAATACAAAATCCAGCAAAACGGGATATAAATAAACATAATAATAATAGTAATAATAATAATAATTATTATTATTATTATTATTATTATTAATACGAAATCCAGCAAAGCGGGATATAAATAAACATAATAATAATTTCGAGGGAGAGAAGGAAGGAAAGAAAGAAGGGTAGAGAAGGAAGGAAGGAGGGAGAGAAGGGAAAAAAGGAATAGAAAGAAAGGTAGAGAAGGAAGGAGGGAGAGAAGAAAAAGGGAAGGAGAGAAGGAAGGAAAAAAGAAGGATAGAGAAGGAAGGAAGGAAGGAAGGAAGGAAGGAGAGAAGGGAAAGAAGGAGAGAAGGAGAGAAAGAAGGAAAGAAAGAAAGGTAGAGAAGGAAGGAAAGAAAGAAGGGTAGAGAAGGAAGGAAGGAGAGAAAGAGGGAAAGAAGGAGGGAAGGAGAGAAAGAAGGAAAGAAGGAGGGAAGGAGAGAAAGAAGGAAAGAAAGAAGGGTAGAGATGGAAGGAGAGAAAGTGGGAGAGAAAGAGAAAGAAAGAAAGGTAGAGAAGGAAGGAAGGAGAGAAGGAAGGAAAGAAAGAAGGGTAGAGAAGGAAGGAAGGAGAGAATAGGGAAAAAAGGAGGGAAGGAGAGAAAGAAGGAAAGAAGGAGGGAAGGAGAGAAAGAAGGGTAGAGAAGGAAGGAGAGAAAGTGGGAAAGAAGGAGAGAAAGAAGGAAAGAAAGAAAGGTAGAGAAGGAAGGAAGGAAGGAGAGAAAGAGGGAAGGAGAGAAGGAAGGAAAGAAGGAGGGAAGGAGAGAAAGAAAGGTAGAGAAGGAAGGAAGGAGAGAAGGAATGGTTCTTTTGTTTTTAAGGTAGTCATAACGCACAGAACATTTTTATATATATAGATAGTATCATTGTATTATATTATTATTATATAATATAATTATAATATATTACCCTAAGTCGCGCGATTTTTTTCCCTTAGTTATAAATGTCATTTCCTAATTGGGTCTCTCCTAAAAACATCGAAAAGTTATGTCTTCCTGCCTGGCAGGGAAAAAAAAGGTTGGACTGGATGGCCTTTAGAGGTCCCTTCCTGACTCGGACTCTATGTTCCTGCCTTTGGAGGCAATGCACACGGTTTCCCTTCTGGTCATTGCTCTTGTTTGCTTCTCGTTCCCTCGGCATGAACTGACCTTGAGGGAGAACATGCTTGCATCCCGTTTTGTCATTAGTCGTGAATCAATGGGCCACGTGTTTGGTTCGAGGGGTTGCTTTGGCTGCCCAACAAGGGCACAAACACAACACGTGACAACACACAACAGGGGTGGGGGGGGGATCTCCATTTGCCAGCTTTAGAGCTTGAAAGTTGAGACACCCATCGAATCCTAGAGTTGGAAAGGACCCCCAAAGCCCATCCAGTCCAACCCCATTCTGCCTTCATGCAGGAAAAGCACCTTCAAAGCCCTCCTGACAGATGGCCATGCCTGACCAAAGTGAAATAGAGTGGGGCGATAGCTTGGAATCATAGCATAATTGAGGCCACATGGACCATCCAGTCCAACCCCTTTCTGTGAAAGCACAATCAAAGCACTCCCTGACAGACGGCCACCCAGTTTCTGATTCCTTGTCTATTCTCAATGAGGACTTCCCTCTTGTTGATACCAACAACATATAATGGCAAGGCTTGTCAGTCCCTATTAAAAATCATAGAACCTAGTTAGAAGGGACCTCTTAAAGGCCATCTAGTCCAACCCTCTTTTGCCTTCATGCAGGAAAAACACAATCAAAGCCCTCCTGACAGATGGCTATCAAGCCTCTGTATCAACATCTCCATGGGGGTGTCGATACAAGCCGTTTTGTGTCTCCTTCGTATAAATAAGTAAATACAACAACAGCAATAATAATAATAATAATAATAATAATAATAATAATAATAATAATAGAATGGGCTGTTGTGAGTTTTTTGGGCTGTGTGGCCATATTTCAATAATAATGATGATGATGATGATGATGATGATGATGATGATAATAATGGAATGGACTGTTGTGAGTTTTTTGGACTGTGTGGGCATATTTCAATAATAATAATAATAATAATAATAATAATAATAATAATAATAATGGAATGGACTGTTATGAGTTTTTTGGGCTGTGTGGCCATTTTTCAATAATAATAATAATAATAATAATAATAATGATAATGATAGAATGGGCTGTTATGAGTTTTTTGGGCTGTGTGGACATTTTTCAATAATAATAATAATAATAATAATAATAATAATGAAATGGACTGTTATGAGTTTTTTGGGCTGTGTGGCCATTTTTCAATAATAATAATAATAATAATAATAATAATAATAATAATAATAATGGAATGGACTGTTATGAGTTTTTTGGGCTGTGTGGCCATTTTTCAATAATAATAATAATAATAATAATAATAATAATAATAATAATAATAATGGAATGGGCTGTTGTGAGTTTTTTGGGTTGTGTGGCCATTTTTCAATAATAATAATAATAATAATAATAATAGAATGGGCTGTTGTGAGTTTTTTGGGCTGTGTGGCCATATTTCAATAATAATAATAATAATAATGTTGTCTATTTTATTTTATTGTAACTTGTATTGTATTTTTTTGTAATTTGTTGTTTGGGCTTGGCCTCATGTAAGCCGCCCCGAGTCCCCGTTGGGGGACATAGTGGCGGGGTACAAATAAAGTTGTTTATTATTATTATTATTATTATTGTCTGTTTGAAGCAAGTGTGAATGTTGCTATTGGCAAACTTGAATTAGCATTTGAGTAGCCTTGCAGCTGCAAAGCTGGTTTTCGGAAACAGAATGTCGACTTCTTCTGCAACGGCTTCAGAAAACTTGTCCATCGTTGGCAGAAACGTATCCAGTTGTCTGGTGATTATATGGAAAAGTGAGTAGTGGTTGAGAGAACCGTGAGACGCTGGTTGCGGAAACAGAGTGTCAACTTCTTCTGCGACGGCTTCAGAAAACTTGTTCATCATTGGTAGAAACGTATCCAGTTGTCTGGTGATTACGTGGAAAAATGAATAGTGGTTGAGATAACTGTGACACACTGGTTGCGGAAAGTGTCGATTTCTTCCGTGATGGCTTCAGAAAACTTGTTCATCGTTGGCAGAAATGTATCCAATTGTCTGGGGCTTATGTGGAAAAGTGAATATAGTTAAAAAGCACATTCTAAGGATTATTTCTGTGTTTGATTTATTAAAATAGTCCCATCCAAATCCAAGTAATGAAGGTGGAGGCATTACTTTTCATTCAACCCTCAACTATACACTCCACTTGCCTCACTCCCAACAGACCTTTGAACAAACCTCTGAGGATGCTTGCCATAGAGGCAGGCAAAACGTCAGGAGAGAATGCTGCTGCAACATGGCCACATAGCTTGGAAAACTCACAGCAACCCGGTGATTCTAGCCATGAAAGCCTTTGTCAACAGATAATAATAGGAGTTTGTAGTTTTGCATGGTCTTCCTACCAAAGGGTTGCATATCGAATTACATTATTGAATTTCTGCCATTCCAACATCACTTTCAATGCTACAGAACCCCTTTGACAGAGAAGGCTGCAGACCTTGTAAAACTACAGTTTTCGTGGCTGTTAACATGATTTCTGCAGTATGGATGCACTTATCTGTCATGGTTGTTTGACTCAAGGGAGTCCAGTAGGAGGGCCTGACAGCTTGCATGCACTGTGCCTCTTTCCTGCAGAATCCCAGCAGAAGGAAGTGGGGGAGATGCTGGCGCAAGAAGGCCTGCCCCACGCCTCCCTCGGCAGCAGCCCCAGTGAACAGGTGGCCTACCTATTGGTGGAGCGCAGCCGCCTTCTGGAGACCATGGAGGCCCTGGAGCCAAGGGTGGGCTTCAATGCCGCTTTGGGGAACCTCTGCACCGCTCGGCTTCAGGTATCGTCAGGCCCTCCCCAAGTTACAGACGAGAAAGGTTTGGTCTTAAGTCGAATTTGTATGCAAGTCAGAATTGCATAGGGAAGGGTGCTTGTTTTGCTGTCTGTGCCCCTGTTCACCTCACTTTCTGGATATTGAAAATGTGGTTTGTTGTGGAGACAATGCTTTGTCTGAACTAAAGATTCTGTACTTGGCACTTTTATCCCCTAATCTGCTCATTGTCCCAAGCGGCCAGGAACGGGTTTAGTTTCAGCCTTGGCTCTGTTATCAATCTTTCTCTCAGCCTGGGAGAACGCCTGAGAGTTTGGATTGTTTGCCTGTACTGATTACAAACATAAGCAGGAACAAATAATCCAGGAAATTAGTCCATCAGAGTTCATGAAAAACAAATACAGAAATTTCCAAGGTAATAGCCCAAAACTTGAATCATGAATCCAAAAAAAGGCACTTAACACATGAATCTATCCAAGGCAAGGCTTCCAAGGACTAGGAAAGATGTCTTAACTCAATTTTCAACAATGCTTCATCTGAACTGAAGATTCTGTACTTGGCACTTTTATCTCCTAATCTGCTCATTGTCCCAAGTGGCCAGGAACGGGTTTCGTTTCAGCCTTGACTCTGTTATCAATCTTTCTCTCAGCCTGGCAGAACGTCTGAGAGATTGGGTTGTTTGCCTGTACTGATTACAAACATGTCCTCTGTCTGCTGGCTCATTAATTTCTGCAGCTGGGCCAGGTGCCAAGCTATTCAAGGCAAGGCTTCCAAGGACTAGGAAAGATGCCTTAACTCAATTTTCAACAATGCTTCGTCTGAACTAAAGATTCTGTACTTGGCACTTTTATCCCCTAATCTGGTCATTGTCCCAAGCGGCCAGGAACGGGTTTCGTTTCAGCCTTGACTCTGTTATCAATCTTTCTCTCAGCCTGGCAGAACGCCTGAGAGATTGGGTTGTTTGCCTGTACTGATTACAAACATATCCTTTATCTTGCAACCCAGAGCAGGAAACAAGACCCTAAGATAACCATCCACCACACTTGACTGTAGGAAAAACAATCCCTTTTTATTGATGAAAAATGGTTACAAAAAAGCCACAGTAAAAATCAGCAATCAGAAATTTCCATGAACTAGATCAAAAACCAAAAGCAACACTGTAAAGTCCTGGAACCTGTTAGCAATCCACTAACTGTACTTGGAGCACTAGAAGCCTCTTGGGATGAAGGCCACAGGAAACGGGAGATCTGCCAAGGTAATGCCTCAGTCTAAAACAATGCCTGATCTAAAGAGTCAACCCGGCGAGAGGCACTTAAAGCTGAGGAAACTGTTTCGTGACACGCCTCCAGGCTTTGAAGCCCTTGTTTCTTTTTCTTTTAATCTGCTTGACCTTCGCAGATTCTGCGATTCACTCCTGTTTTTCCAAATCTGTCCTCTTCTATCCTCATTAAGGATCCCAGGTCTTAGCTTCTCTGGAGAGTTATCACCGCTTGACCCTGAAACATTCTCAGGAGAATATGTACTTTCACTTTCCAATCCTTCCAAGCCTGCAGGAGTTTCTTCTACACTGACCTCAGAATCAACATTTTCATCAGCATCAGGAAATACATTTTCATTAGAATCAGGAAATACATTTTCAGTAGCATCAGGAAATACAATCAGAGAATCAGGTTCAGGTTCACACCCAGGCTGAACCCCAACACTATCTACTGGCTCATTAATTTCTGCAGCTGGGCCAGGTGCCAAGCTATTCAAGGCAAGGCTTCCAAGGACTAGGAAAGATGTCTTAACTCAATTTTCAACAATGCTTCGTCTGTACTAAAGATTCTGTACTTGGCAACTTTTATCCCCTAATCTGCTCATTGTCCCAAGTGGCCAGGAACGGGTTTTGTTTCAGCCTTGACTCTGTTATCAATATTTCTCTCAGCCTGGCAGAACGCCTGAGAGATTGGGTTGTTTGCCTGTACTGATTACAAACATATCCTTTATGTTGCAACCCAGAGCAGGAAACGAGACCCTAAGATAATCATTCACCACACTTGACTGTGGGAAAAACAATCCCTTTTTATTGATGAAAAATGGTTACAAAATAGAGGAAAATGCAAAGTCAAAAAGCCACAGTAAAAATCAGCAATCAGAAATTTCCATGAACTAGATCAAAAACCAAAAGCAACACTGTAAAATCCTGGAACCTGTTAGCAATCCACTAACTGTACTTGGAGCACTAGAAGCCTCTTGGGATGAAGGCCGCGGGAAACGGGAGATCTGCCAAGGTAATGCCAAAGTCTAAAACGATGCCTGATCTAAAGAGTCAACCCAGCGAGAGGCACTTAAAGCTGAGGAAACTGTTTCGTGACATGCCTCCAGGCTTTGAAGCCCTTGTTTCTTTTTCTTTTAATCTGCTTGACCTTCGCAGATTCTGCTATTCACTCCTGTTTTTCCAAATCTGTCCTCTTCTAGCCTCATTAAGGATCCCAGGTGTTAGCTTCTCTGGAGAGCTGTCACCACCTGACCCTGAAACATTCTCAGGAGAATATGTACTTTCACTTTCCAATCCTTCCAAGCCTGCAGGAGTTTCTTCTACACTGACCTCAGAATCAACATTTTCATTAGCATCAGGAAATACATTTTCATTAGAATCAGGAAATACATTTTCAGTAGCATCAGGAAATACAATCAGAGAATCAGGTTCAGGTTCACACCCAGGCTGAACCCCAACACTTTATCTACTGGCTCATTAATTTCTGCAGCTGGGCCAGGTCCCGAGCTATTCAAGGCAAGGCTTCCAAGGACTAGGAAAGATGTCTTAACTCAATTTTCAGCAATGCTTTGTCTGAACTAAAGATTCTGTACTTAGCACTTTTATCCCCTAATTGTCCCAAGCGGCCAGGAACGGGTTTCGTTTCAGCCTTGACTCTGTTATCAATCTTTCTCTCAGCCTGGCAGAATGCCTGAGAAATTGGGTTGTTTGCCTGTACTGATTACAAACATGTCCTCTATCTACTGGCTCATTAATTTCTGCAGCTGGGTCAGGTCCTGAGCTATTCAAGGCAAGGCTTCCAAGGACTAGGAAAGATGTCTTAACTCAATTTTCAACAATGCTTCATTTGAACTAAAGATTCTGTGCTTGGCACTTTTATCCCCTAATCTGCTCATTGTCCCAAGCGGCCAGGAACGGGTTTCGTTTCAGCCTTGACTCTGTTATCAATCTTTCTCTCAGCCAGGCAGAATGCCCAAGAGATTGGGTTGTTTGCCTGTACTGATTACAAACATGTCATCTATCTACTGGCTTATTAATTTCTGCAGCTTGTCCAGGTGCCGATCTGTTATAGAATCATAGAATCCTAGAGTTGGAAGAGACCTCGTGGGCCATCCAGTCCAACCCCATTCTGCCAAGAAGCAGGAAAATTGCATTCAAAGCACCCCCAACAGATGGCCATCCAGCCTCTGTTTAAAAGCCTTCAAAGAAGGAGTCTCCGCCACACTCCGAGGCAGGGAGTTCCACGGCTGAACGGCTCTCACAGCCAGAAAGTTCTTCCTAATGTTCAGGTGGAATCTCCTTTCTTGTAGTTTGAAGCCATTAGATAGAAAGATCAGCAGGAACAGATAATCCAGGAAATTAGTGTATCAGAGTTCATGAAAAACAAATACAGAAACTTCCAAGGTAATAGTCCAAAACTTGAATCATGAATCCAAAAAAGGTACTTAACACATGAATCTATCCAAGGCAAGGCTTCCAAGGACTAGGAAAGATGTCTTAACTCAATGTTCAACAATGCTTCATCTGAACTAAAGATTCTGTACTTGGCAACTTTTATCCCCTAATCTGCTCATTGTCCCAAGTGGCCAGGAACGGGTTTCGTTTCAGCCTTGACTCTGTAATCAATCTTTCTCTCAGCGTAGCAGAACGCCTAGAGATTGGATTGTTTGCCTGTCCTGATTACAAACATGGCCTCTATCTACTGCCTCATTAATTTCTGCCGCCTGGGCCAGGTCATGAGCTATTCAAGGCAAGGCTTCCAAGGACTAGGAAAGACGTCTTGACTCAATTTTCAACAATGATTGATGATCCTTTTCCAGGAGGAATTGGACCAAATCCGCCGGACTCTGGAAGATGAGCTCCGAGAGCAGCGGGAATCCATGCAGCGCAGCATAGAGCGGATGAATAAGGTAAAGCAACAACAGCAGCAGCAACAACAACCTTGTTCTACTCGTTTCCACATCTTCCACACAATTAGACAGGAAATCACGCTTGCAAACCAGGAACAGAAACGTTTTCAAATTTTGTGACGTCGTGTTATTGTTGTTATTTACATTAAATTATTATTATAAATAATAATTATAATATTTATATATCACTTTTTTCCTCTTATAAAACAATACTAAACTTAAAACTGTAAGCATTACATTATTATTATTATTATTATTATTATTATTATTATTATTATTGGTAATATACTTTTTTTTCTCTTAGGGTGCTTCCAGACCGCATTAAGGCCCCTTCAAGCCCTTCCACACAGCCCTATATCCCAGAATATAAAGGCACATTATCTGAGTGTGGACTCAGATCACCCAGTTCAAAGCAGATATTATGGAATTTTCGGCCTTGATATTCTGGGATATAGGGCTGTGTGGAAGGACCCTGGCACACAGCTGAATAAAATCCCACATTATCTGCTTTGACCTACAAAACAGGAGCTTTTTTGTTGAGTTCCTGGGCCAGAGAAGCAGGTGGCGGAAACAGAAGAACGGCCTGCCTCAGGGGAGCGTGCTTGCTCCATCCATGTTCAACATCTACACAAATGACCAGCCACTGCCAGAAGGGACAGAGAGTTTCATCTATGCTGATGATCGTGCCATCACTGCTCCAGCAGGGAGATTTGAGATGGTAGAACAGAAGCTTTCCGAAGCTCTAGGTGCTCTTACTGCCTATTACAGGGAAAACCAGCTGATCCCTAATCCATCTAAAACACAGACATGTGCCTTTCATCTCAAGAACAGAGAAGCATCCCGAGCTCTGAGGATTACCTGGGAAGGAATCCCACGGGAGCATTGCAGCGCACCCAAATACCTGGGAGTCACTCTGGACCGTGCTCTGACCTACAAGAAGCACTGCCTGAACATCAAGCAAAAAGTGGGTGCTAGAAACAATATCATACGAAAGCTGACTGGCACAACCTGGGGATCACAACCAGATACAGTGAAGACATCTGCCCTTGCTGCTGAGTATGCATGCCCAGTGTGGAACACATCTCACCACACTAAAACAGTGGATGTGGCTCTGAATGAGACATGCCGCATTATCACGGGGTGTCTGCGCCCTACACCACTGGAGAAATTACACTGTCTAGCCGGTATTGCACCACCTGACATCCGCCGGGAAGTAGCAGCCAATAGTGAAAGGACCAAGGCAGAGACATCTCCAGCTCATCCCTTGTTTGGGTATCAGCCAGCATGTCAATGACTTAAATCTAGAAATAGTTTTCTTAGATCTACAGAGACACTCGCTGGAACACCTCAGCAAGCGAGAGTCCAAAAGTGGCAGGCTCAAACCCAGCACCTCAATCCGTGGGTGATACCAGATGAGAGACTCCCCCCTGGGCACACAGAAGACTGGGCGACTTGGAAGGTGCTGAACAGACTGCGCTCTGGCACCACGAGATGCAGAGCCAACCTTCAGGAATGGGGCCACAAAGTTGAATCCTCGACATGCGAGTGCGGAGAAGAGCAAACCAATGACCACCTGCTGCAATGCAACCTGAGCCCTGCCACATACACCATGGAGGACCTTCGTGCGGCAACACCGGAGCTACCAAGTTTGCAAAATTTGTGGGGTTTTTTTTATCTGTTTGCTTGTTTCGTTCCGTTAGAAATGTAATACAATGTTCTGGTTGCAGATGACACGATAAATAAATATATCTGCTTTAAACGGGAATATATGGCAGTGTGGACTCCGGTCCCATCCAGACAGTACCTTTATCTCAGGAGCTTCCACAGCAAACAGGAGGGTGGCCAGGAATTTTAATAATAATATTAATATTAATAATAATAATAATAATATTGGGAGGGCGAGTGAATGATAATAATAGGGTGGGTGTTAATAATAATAATAATAATAATAGGAGGAGGAGCAAATGAGGATAATAATAATTATAATAATGGGGGAGAGAGAAAATGACAATAATAATCATAATATATCATCATCATCATTAGCTATCCCTCTTATTATTGTCATAATAATCACAATAATTGGAACGAGAGTGAATAATAATAACAATGATGATGATGATGATGATGATGATGATGATGATGGAGAGTGAATGATAATAATAGGGTGGGTGTTAATAATAATAATAATAATAATAATAATAATAATAATAATAATAATAATAATAGGAGAGAGCAAATAACAATAATTATAATATCATCATCATCATTAGCTATCCCTCTTATTATTGTCATAATAATCACAATAATTGGAATGAGAGTGAATAATAATAACAATAATGATGATGATGATGGAAGGAGAGTGAATGATAATAATAGGGTGGGTGTTAATAATAATAATAATAATAATAGCAGGAGCGAATGAGGATAATTATAATGGAGAGAGAGCAAATGACAATAATAATCATAATATATCATCATCATCATCATTAGCTATCCCTCTTATTATTGTCGTAATGATCATAATAATTGGAACGAGTGTGAATAATAATAACAATAATGATGATGATGGAGGGAGAGTGAATGATAACAATAGGGTGGGTGTTAATAACAACAACAATAATAATAATAATAATAATAATAATAATAATAATAATAGGAGGAGCGAATGAGGATAATAATAATTATAACAATGGGAGAGAGAGCAAATCACAATAATCATAATATCATCATTATTAGCTATCCCTCTTATTATTGTCGTAATGATCATAATAATTGGAACGAGAGTGAATAATAATAACAATAATGATGATGATGGAGGGAGAGTGAATGATAATAATAGGGTGGGTGTTAATAATAATAATAATAATAATAGGAGGAGCGAATGAGAATAATAATAATTATAATAATGGAAGAGAGAGCAAATTACAATAATAATCATAATTTATTATCACCATCATCATTAGCTATCCCTCTTATTATTGTCACAATAATCACAATAATTGGAACGAGAGTGAATAATAATAACAATAATGATGATGATTCAGGGGACTCAGGGCAGATCACAGTCCACGTATACATGGCAAACATGCCATGCCATTAGACATGCAACATATATAGACAGACACAGAGGCAATTTAACATTCCAGCTTTCCGGCTTCATGAGGGCATGCTGCTCCACCGTCCACTTGTGACACCGAGTCCTTGATGGAGTACTTCCTCATTCTTATGCACACTGCTGGAAGGTTTTATGGCATCGTAAATTAATTAAATTAGCCTCCCCGCATAAAGCGGTACCTAAATTTCCCACTTGACTTTTGGGCTGCATAGGTCGACAGCAAGCTAGACTCTTAAGGTCGGGAGCTCACTCCGACCCAGGCTGGCTTTGAACTCATGATCTCTCTGTCAGTAGTGATTTAATAGGGTGGGTGTTAATAATAATAATAATAATAATAATAATAATAATAGGAGGAGGAGGAGGAGGAGGCTACTAACTAGCTGCACCACATCCTGGTCAGGACAGGAAATGAAGAACAACACTGCGAAAACAGAGGAATTCCAGACAAGAAAGAATCAGGTCCAAGTAACACCTCCCAACAAAGGATTCCCCCAAGCAGGAAGCAGCCAGGCTTTGAATCCCACTGTTTTACCGAGCCACAAAATGGTGTTACATAATGTGATGTGCTTCTTTCCTTCAGTGTCACGCGGAGGAGCTGGCCAAAGAGCACACCTTGCGCACGGAGGCCGAGAAAGACCGGAAGGAGGCCCAGGGCGAGATCCTGAGGCTGACGGAGGCGCTGGAGGCACAGGCGTCAGGTGAGTTTGGCTCCAGCACATGGCACCTTACCTGCAGCTGGAATATAATATTATATTATGTATTATTATTATGTACATATAATATTTATAATATTACTAGCTTGGGGACCCGGCGCTGCCCGGGTAACTTGAGAAAGGCATTGTGCACCAAGGTTGGTCTTTATCAGTTATTTATGTGGCTCGCAGTGCTCTCAGGAAGTTAGTGAAGGTAATGCGAGTCCCATCGTCCATGGTCCATCCTCCTCCAAACAGCACCAGGATGTAGAGTGGGTCATGAGGCTCTGTGTGCCAATTTTGGTTTTGATCAGTCATTGGATGAAGGTCGCAGAGGTCTCGGGAAGTGAGTGAAGGTACTTCAAGTCCCATCATCTGTGGTCCACCCTCCTCCAAACTGCACCAGGTTGTAGAGTGGGTCATGGGGCTATGTGTGCCAAGTTTGGTCTTGATCAGTCATTGGATGAGTGTCACAGTGGTCTCGGGAAGTAAGTGGTTGTACTGCAAGCCCCATCATCCCTGGCCCACCCTCCTCCAAATAGCGGTAGGATGTAGAGTGGGTCATGGGGGCTTTGTTGGGGGTCTTTGTTGGGGGCCGCAGTAGTCTGTGGAAACAAAAGGGTGGGAAAGTACTACAAATCCCATCATCCATTGTCTGTCCTCCCCCAACCCTCACCAGGATGTAGAGTGGGTCATGGGGCTCTGTGTGCCAAGTTTGGTCTTGATCAGTCACTGGATGAGTGTCACAGCAGTTTCATGAAATAAGTGGTTGTACTGCAAGTCCCATCATCCCTGGCCCACCCTCCTCCAAATAGCAGTAGGATGTAGAGTGGGTCATGGGGGCTTTGTTGGGGGTCTTTGTTGGGGGCCGCAGTAGTCTGTGGAAACAAAAGGGTGGGAAAGTACTACAAATCCCATCATCCATTGTCTGTCCTCCCCCAACCCTCACCAGGATGTAGAGTGGGTCATGGGGCTCTGTGTGCCAAGTTTGGTCTTGATCAGTCACTGGATGAGTGTCACAGCAGTTTCATGAAATAAGCGGTTGTACTGCAAGTCCCATCATCCCTGGCCCACCCTCCTCCAAATAGCAGTAGGATGTAGAGTGGGTCATGGGGGCTCTGTGTGTCAAGTTTCGTCTTTATTGGTCTTTGTTGGGGGCCGCAGTAGTCTGTGGGAACAAAAGGGTGGGAAATTACTACAAATCCCATCATCCATTGCCCATCCTCCCCCAACCCTCCCCAGGACGTAAAGAGGCTCATGGGGGTTATGTGTGCCAAGTTTGGTCTTGATTGGTCATTGGATGAGGGTCGCAACGGTCTCGGGAAGAAAGATGGAGGGGTGGGTAGATAAGGAAGGAAGGAAGGAAGGAAGATGGATAGATAGTTAGATCCAGATAGGTAGATAGAAGAAAGAAAGATGGGGGTGGATGGATAGATAGATAGGGAAGAATGATGGATGGATGGATGGATGGATGGATGGATGGATGGATGGTTAGGAAGGAAGGAAGGAAAGAAAGAAAGAAAGAAAGAAAGAAAGAAAGAAAGAAAGAAAGAAAGAAAGAAAGAAGATAGTTAGTTTCACTTCTGCTACCTTGATAGAAATAGATAGATAGATAGAGAAGAGAGAGAGAGATAGATAGATAGATAGATAGATGATAGATAGATAGATAGATAGATAGATAGAGATAGATAGATAGATAGATAGATAGACAGATAGATAGAGAGATAGATAGATAGATAGAGAAATAGATAGAGAGATAGAGAGATAGATAGAGAGATAGAGAGATAGATGGAGAGCTAGAGAGATAGATAGAGAAATAGAGATATAGATAGAGATAGATAGATAGATAGATAGATAGATAGAGAAATAGATAGATAGAGAAATAGATAGATAGATAGATAGATAGATAGATAGATAGAGATAGATAGATAGATGATAGATAGATAGACAGATAGAGAAATAGATAGAGAAATAGATAGATAGATAGATAGATAGATAGATAGATAGATAGATAGATAGATAGAGAAATAGAGAAATAGATAGATAGAGAGATAGAGAAATAGAGAAATAGATAGATAGATAGATAGATAGATAGATAGATAGATAGATAGATAGATAGATAGACAGACAGAGGCCTGTCCTCGGCCACGTATTTCTCCCGCCAGACAAAGCGGCCACTGCGTTCCTCCTCTGGGTGACCCTTGGGTGCATTGAACCAGAGGGAAATGCGACGGCAGCTTTGCCGGTCCGGCATCTGGGCATTGCTTTGTGTCGCCATGGCCTTGGCGGCACCGTCCTCTGGGCTGCGTCCGCTCCGAACTAAGGCCGGTCGGGTTCTTCTCAGGTAAGTCCTCATAGGTTCTTAGTGTTGGTGTGACCAGCATTTCCCTTTGTCTGAATGGACTGAGACTTTGGGACGGCGTGGCCTCTGAATTATTTGAAGGTGTGCCACAGAACTTTCCAAACTTTCCATGTTGGCGACACACTTTTGAGGGTGTCAGGTACCCCAATCCCAGTTTAGTTTCCCAGACATATATATTCTATTATTATTATTATTATTATTATTATTATTATTATTATTATTACTACTACTACTACTAGCCTTCCCCTGCCATGCGTTGCTGTGGCCCAGGCTGTGTATATGTGTTTTGTGTGTGTGTATATATTTGTGTATATGTGTATATATGTGTGCTGTATGTATGTGTGCATGTATAAATGTATATTTCTGTGTTTAAATGTGTATATTGGCTATATGTGTGCTTGTGTATGTGCATATGTATGTGTTTATATGTGTGTATGCATGTGTTTATGTATATGTGTGTAGATGTATATATGTGTATATTTGTGTGTGCTTGTGTATATATGTGTGTGTGACTGTATGTATGTGTGCTTGTGTATATGTGTATATGTAGATATGGTTCATTTTGGGGGGATTTTAAGTCCGTTCTGCTGGGGTTTTGTGTGTTTTTAGGGGTGATGGTCATTCGTTGGCCTGATAGGTGTATTCTGTCCAAATTTGGTGTCAATTCACCTAATGGTTTTTGAGTTATGTTAGTCCCACAAATGAACATTACATTTTTATTTATATAGATTATTATTATTTATTATTATTATTATTATTATTATTATTATTATTATTATTATTATTATTATGCCTCATTCCATGACACGGTCATTCCGTTTTCCTTCCAAAAACCCTTGGGAACGTTTCATACAATGTATATTATAATAATAATAATAATAATAATAATAATAATAATAATAATATTTAAGACACAAGTGAAGACCTGTCTCTTCCGACAGGTCTAGCCAGACAGTTTTGATGACGAATTTTAAACATCCATTCTATGTCTTAATTTGGTGTTTTAAAATGATTATGTGTTTTAGTAATGTTGTAACCCATCTCGAGCTGTGAGGAGATGCGGATAATACATAAAATTATTATTTATAATCATCAAAAATAATAATAACCAGTAATATACACCAGGGAAACTAGACTGGGATTGAGATACCTTACACCCTGATGCAGAATAATAATAATAATAATAATAATAATAATAATAATAATAATAATAGAATATATATGTCTGGGAAACTAAACTGGGATTGGAGTACCTGACACCCTGATGCTGAATAATAATAATAATAATAATAATAATAATAATAATAACAATAACAATAACAATAACAACAATAATAATAATAGAATAATAATGGAATATATGTCTTGGAAACTAACCTGGGATTGGGGTACCTGACACCCTGTTGCTGAATAATAATAATAATAATAATAATAATAATAATAATAATAATAACAATAACAACAACAACAACAACAATAATAATAATAATAATAATAATAATAATAATAATAGAATAATAATGGAATATATGTCTGGGAAACTAACCTGGGATTGGGGTACCTGACACCCTGGATGCTGAATAATAATAATAATAATAATAATAATAATAATAATAATAATAATATAAAATAATACATCTGAAGATTTTGGATTAAAGATCGAATTTTAATCTCTTCTTTGCAAGTAAGCTGTGAGGAGAGATGGGTAAGAAATAAAAATTATTTATTATTATTATTCGAAACACAACAAGATGAGTGCACAGCAAACAAGGTCACTCTGCTGGCTGTTGAATTGGATCCCTTCCCAAGTGTCTAGGACTGTGTGATGTATCGGCGAATAATGCGTGCAGATCCCAGTAAGGTGGCCTTTTGCAGCTGACAGGTGGTGATTTGGTCAGTGCCGATTGTGTTTAAGTGCAGGCCAAGGTCTTTAGGCACTGCACCCAGTGTGCCGATCACCACTGGCTTGTGCCAGAGTCTTTGCAGTTCAGTCTTTAAATCCTCATATTGTGTCAGCTTTTCCAGTTGTTTCTCTTCAAATTATTATTATTATTATTATTATTATTATTATTATTATTATTACTGAACCACTGTGTCATCAAGTGATGCACATCTAATAAATGCGTCACCAGCACGAAATTTTTGGTTAGTTCTGCTCTCCATGATGATAATTGGTGCTGGTGGTGGTAGCCGGCTCTTTCTTTGGAGGCTTTTAAACAGAGGCTAGATGGCCATCTGTCAGGGGTGCTTTGAATGTGATTTTCATGTTTCTTGGTAGGGGGTTGGACTGGATCGCCCATGAGGTCTCTTCCAACTCTAGGATTCTGTGATGATGATGATGATGATGATGATGATGATGATGTTTTTCTCATTTCTTACCCACACCTCCTTCCGACCCAACCTCCTGTCGGGGGGGGGGGGGGGGGGGGTCGACCATCAGAAAACACAGTATTTTCTGTTGGTCATGGGGATTCTGTATGCCAAGTTGGTTCAATTCCATCGCTGCTGGAGTTTAGAATTCTCTGATTGTAGGTGAACTATAAATCCCAGCAACTACAACCTCCAAATTTCAAGGTCTATTTTCCCCAAACTCCATCAGTGTTGACATTTGAGCATATTAAGTATTTGTGCCAAGTTTGGTTCAGATCCATCATTGTTTGAGTCCACAGTACTCTCTGGATGTAAGTGAACTACAACTCCCAAACTCAAGGTTAATGCCCACCAAGCTGCCTTGGTCGTGGGAGTTCTGTGTGCTAAGTTTGGTTCAGTTCCATCTTTGGTGGAATTCACAATGCTCTTTGATTATAGGAGAACATAAATCCTGGCAACTACAACTCCCAAATGACAAAATCACACACACACCCCCAACCCTACCAGTATTCAAATTTGGGCATATCAGGTATTTATGCCCTATTTGGTCCAGTGAATGAAAATACATCCTACATATCAGATATTTACATGACGATTCATAACCGTTCATAGAATCATAGAGCTGGAAGAGACCTCATGGGCCATCCAGTCCAACCCCCTGCCAAGAAGCAGGAATATTGAATGTCCCTGGCAAGCCTGAGCTCATTTTGTGCTTTAGCCTTGCGGACCTTTTCCCTACAGGAGTTGGCTATTTGTTTGAATTCTTCTTTGGTGATTTCTCCCTTTTTCCACTTCTTGTGCATGTCTCTTTTGTGTCTTAGCACAGTTAGAAGTTCTTTGGACATCCATTCTGGCTTCTTTGCACTTGTCCTATTTTTTCTCTTTGTTAGCACTGTTTGCAATTGCACCTTGAGTATTTCACTCATATCTATGGAAGTAGCAACAAAAGTAATGTTATGGTTAGGGGTCACCACAACATAAGGAACTGTATTAAGGGGTCACGACATCAGGAAGGTTGAGGAACACTGACCTAGTCCAAATGCATCCATAAAAGATGACTTCTGGACCTCCCTTTAGGAAATCCTGAGCGCAGTATCCAGCTGGACCAGGATCTCGGCTTTCCTTTCCTGCCTGGATACCTGGATCAGGTAAGGGAACCAATAAGGTTTGGATTTGTTCTGATTTGGGTGGTTTAGTTTGAAGACGCATTGCAAATAAAGAGATTCAGATAAGTGAGAGGAATGTCAACAAGTCTGTATATATTATCTTGGCTCCCAGAATTCCCAAGTATCTCTGTTGCAGGACGAGGAAGGGATGCTCGATTCAGAAGAAGAAGTGGCCACAAATCCTGAAAATGCCCAGGCCCTTCATAAAAGGTGAGCGGCTTAACGTTCATGGCACTAAAAGCTGTCCATAGATTCATATTTATTTACTAGCTTGGGAACCCAGCAGTGCCTGGGTTATTTGAGAAATGAATTGGTTAGTCTTTATCAGTTATTTATGGGGCTTGCAGTGGTCTCAGGAACTGCGAGTTCCATCGTCCATGGTTCATCCTCCTCCAAACAGCACCAGAATGTAGAGTGGGTCATGGGGGCTCTGTGTGGCAAGTTTGGTCTTGATCGGTCATTGGATGAGGTCGCAGTGGTCTCAAAGTGAGTGAAGGTACTGCAAGTCCCATCATCCGTGGTCCATCCCCCTCCAAACTGCACCAGGATGTAGAGTGGGTCATTGCCAAGTTTGGTCTTGATTGGTCATTGGATGAGGGTCGCAGTTGTCTCGGGAAGTGAGTGGAAGTACTGCAAATCCCATCATCTGTGGTCTGCCCTCCTCCAAACTGCACCAGGATGTAGAGTGGGTCATGGGGGCTCTGTGTGCCAAGTTTGGTCTTGATCAGTTATTGGATGAGGGTCGCAGCGGTCTTGGGAAGTGAGTGGAGGTATGTCAAGTCCCATCATCCATAGTCCATCCTCTTCCAAACTGCACCAGGTTGTAGAGTGGGTCATGGGGGTTCTGTGTGCCAAGTTTGGTCTTTATCGGTCTTTGTTGGGGGCTGCAGTGGCCTGTGGGAACAGGAGGGTTATGTGTGCCAAGTTTGGTCCAAATCTATCACCCATGCTGGTTACAGTGGTCAGTGGTCAGAAAGCTGCCACATACACCTCCGCATACAAACATACATACATACAAACATACAAACATTCACTATATATTATAGATATAGATTTATGACATTTCTATGCCGCCCTTCTCACCCCGAAGGGGACTCAGAGCAACTTAATTAATATAATAATTAATACATATCCCACTGTACAATATCCCATTGGATGGATGGATGGATAGATATGAAGATGGATCGCTGGATGGATGAATGGGTGGATAGATGTAGATGGATGGGTGGATGGATGGAGAGAGAGAGAGAGATGGAAGATGGATGGATGGATATGAAGGTAGATGGAGTGAGAGATGGAAGATGGATAGATATGGATGGATGGATGGATGGATGGATGGATGGATGGATGGATGGATGGATGGATGGCTGGGTGGATGGATGGATGGATGGATGGATGGATGGATGGATGGATAGAGAGCGAGAGAGATGGAAGATGGATATGAAGGTAGATGGATGGATGGATAGATGGGTGGGTGGGTGGGTTGATGGATAGATGGGTGGATGGCTGGATAGTTGGATGGATGGATGGATAGCTATGAAGATAGATGGGTGGATAGATTGATGGAGAGAGAGATGGAAGATGGATGGATATGAAGGTAGATGGATGGATGGATAGATGGGTTGTTGGATGGATGGATGGATGGATGGATGAATGGATGGATAGATAGATAGGAAGATGGATGGATGGATGGTGAGAGAGAGAGAGATGGAAGATGGATGGATGGATATGAAAGTGGAGAGAGAGAGATGGAAGATGGATAGATATGGATAGATGGGTGGATGGATAGAGAGAAAGATGGAAGATGGATGGATATGAAGGTAGATGGATAGATGGGTGGGTGGGTGGGTTAATGGATGGATGGATAGATAGATATGAAGATGGATGGGTGGATGGATGGATGGGTGGATGGATGGATGGGTGGATGGATGGATGGATAGCTATGAAGATGGATGGGTGGATAGATGGATGGGTGGGTGGATGGATAGAGAGAGAGAGATGGAAGATGGATGGATGGATATGAAGGTAGGTGGATGGATGGATGGATGGATGGGTTAATGGATGGATGGATAGATAGATATGAAGATGGATGGATGGATGGATGAATGGATGGATGGGTGGATGGATGGATGGATGGATGGATGGATGGATGGATAGAGAGATGGAAGATGGATGGATGGATTTATATGAAGGTAGATGGATGGATGGATAGGTGGATGAGTGGACGGACGGACGGATAGATAGATAGATAGATAGATAGCCTCCTAGAATTGGAAGAGACTTTAAGGACCATCCAGTCCCAGTCTTAAGAAGATGGATGGATGGATAGATAGACAGATATTTGGACGTTTTACTTATATAGATAGATTGGGGTGGAAAATAGTAATGTGGGTGTGGGTTTAGGCTGGTTCTTGGCCTGTGTTCCTCTGGTCCCATGCTGTTGGGCAACCTCCAACTTCCAGAAACCCCTCTTATGGTTAGGAATACTGGGAGCTGAAGGCCCTTTGTGGGCCACTAGTGGTCAAGGGTCTGCTGTGGAGCCTTTCCTCCAAGTTGACCCTTCCTCTGCCCCCCCCTCTTTGTCCGCAGGTGCCGCCAAGCCCTGGAAGGGGTGGAGGGCCAGAACCTGCAGCTGCGGCACAAGCTCTCAAAGCTGGAGAAGGAGCACGAGGAGCTGGTGGAGCGGAACGAGGAGCTGGAGTCCCTGCTGGGGGAGACCCAGAACCAGACCCGAGAGGAGCGCCAGCAGGTCGAGTGCCAGGTGGACGGCCTGCACAGGAAGGTAGCCGCCCAAGACCATAGGACTCCCTGGACCAAATATTATTATTGTTGTTGTTGTTGTTGTTGTTGTTGTTGTTGTAATCCAGTATATATATCTCGTTTGCTGTGACATACCATGTTTTTGTGTCAGTAAAGTAATAATAATAATAATAATAATAATAATAATAATAATAATAATAATAATACAGGCTGTCCCGAAATTACAAACAAGCTCGGTTTTGCAGCTTTGTTCTTAAGTTGAATCTGTATGTAAGTTGGAACAGGGACATTTTTGAAGTGTAACAGCCCTGTGCCCCTGTTCAGAAGATTTGGTGAGTTTTGTGCCACAGACTAAAATACTTATTTCTGCTTTCCATTTTTTGTAAGAAGAGCCACAGACTCTCTCTCTTTCTCTCTCTCTTGTTCAAGATCTCTCATTTAGAGGCAGAGTTGTGCCAAGTCCAGAAGGCAAAGTTGGAAGAGAGCCTTCGAGAAGCGACGAAAGAAGAGGCAAGGGGCTGGGATGGCAGCGGGGCGGGGGCCTCCCCATGGGCCTCTCTTCCTTCCTCTTGGCCCCTTCCCCACAGCTGACTGTCCCTCATTTTAGGTGGACCTTCTGGAAAACAAACTTTTGGAGGAGAGGGAATGGAGGAAGCAGCTGAGTGGAGATCTGGAAGCCACACAGAAAGCCCTGAAGGAGGAGAAAAAGGTGCCCCATCCCTCAAGATCGGTTGCATTCTCCTAATAATAAATGTAATAATAATAATAGAGTATAATAATGTAAATGTAATAATAAGAGTAAAATAATGTAAGTGTAATAATAATAAATGGAGTAAAATAATAAATGTAATAATAATAAGAGTATAAGAATGTAATAATAGAGTAAAACAATAAATGTAATAATAATAATAATAAATGGAGTAAAATAATAAATATAATAATAATAGAGTAAAACAGTAAATGTAATAATAATAAATGGAGTAAAATAATAAATGTAATAATAATAATAATAATAATAATGTAAATGTAATAATAAGAGTAAAATAATGTAAGTGTAATAATAATAAATGGAGTAAAATAATAAATGTAATAATAATAAGAGTATAAGAATGTAATAATAGAGTAAAACAATAAATGTAATAATAATAATAATAAATGGAGTAAAATAATAAATGTAATAATAATAATAAATGGAGTATAATAATGTAAATGTAATAATAAGAGTAAAATAATGTATGGTACTAATGAATAATAAAAAGGTAAAATAAGAATAAGAATAAATAATACTAATATGAATTAACACTTTTCCTATTCTAAAACATTATATTATAATAAGAAGATACTACATAAAAAGTAGAAATTATCATCATCTTCTTCTCCTTCAGCTTCTATGCCTTCTCCTCCTCCTCTTCCACCTTCTCTTCCTCCTCCGCCTCCTCCTCCTCCTCCTTCTCCTTCTCCTCCTCCTCCACCTCCTCCTCCTCCTCTGCCTTCTCCTCCTCCTCTTCCACCTTCTCTTCCTCCTCCGACTTCTCCTCCTCCACCTTCTCCTCCTCCTCGTCCTCCTTCTTCTAAGGGGAACTTCCTTAGCCTATAGTGTTATTGTTGTTGTTGTTGTTGGGGGAACTTTTCCAACCTATAGTCCTGATTATGATGATGATGATTTATTATAATGGGAACTTCCCATACTATAGCTGTTTATTATTATTATTATTATTATTATTATTATTATTATTATTGGAACTTTCCCAGCCTATACCTGTTATTATCAGTTCCAGGGTTTCTTGGATGAAACTGATTATCTTGTTCCATCGCAGTCTGGTTTTAGGCCTGGTTACGGTATGGAGATGGCTTTGGTTGCCTTGGTGGATGACCTCTGCAGAGAGCGAGGGAGGGGGAGTGTGTCCCTGCTTGGATCTCTCAGCAGTTGACCTTGGTATCCCTTCTGGGTCTGCTTTCTAGAAAGGGTCTTGGGGGCACTGCACTGCAGTGGCTCTGCTCCTACCTGGAGGATTGTCCCCAAATGGTGATGGTGGGAAACACCTGCTTGAACCCCTGGCTCTGACCTGTGGGGTCCCACAAAGTTCCATTCTCTCCCCCATGCTTTTTAATATCTACATGAAACCACTGAGTGAGGTCCTCCAGAGTTTTGGAGTTTGTACCATCTGTACGCAGATGACACTCAACTCTATTACTCTTTTCCACTGAACTCTAAGGAAGTCCCCCGGATCCTGGTCCGGGTGTCTGGCAAATGTCAAGTTCTATTTTCCCCCAAACTCCATCAAACTCCACATTTGGGCATATTAAGTATTTGTGCCAAGTTTGGTCCAGATCCATCATTGTTTGAGTCTACAGCGCTCTCTGGATGTAGGTGAACTACAACTCAAAGTCAATGCCCACCAAACTACCTTGGTCGTGGGAGTTCTGTGTGCTAAGTTTGTTTCATTTCCATCTTTGGTGGAATTCACAATGCTCTTTGATTGTAGGAGAACTATAAATCCCGGCAACTACAACTCCCAAATGACGAAATCAACCCCCCACCCCCACCCCACCAGTATTCACATTTGGGCATATCAGGTATTTGTGCCCAATTTGGTCCAGTGAATGAAAATACATCCTACATATCAGATATTTACATGACGATTCATAACAGTTCATAGAATCATAGAATCCTAGAGTTGGAAGAGACCTCATGGGCCATCCAGTCCAACTCCCTGCCAAGAAGCAGGAATATTGAATGTCCCTGGCAAGCCTGAGCTCGTTTTGTGCTTTAGCCTTGCGGACCTTTTCCCTACACGAGTTGGCTATTTGTTTGAATTCTTCTTTGGCGATTTCTCCCTTTTTCCACTTCTTGTGCATGTCTCTTTTGTGCCATGATGTATTCAATGAAGGTTAGCAAGCTTAGGCTAAATCCAGACAAGACAGAGGTCCTCCTGGTCAGTTGTGAGGCTGATCGGGGGGGTCTAGAGTGGCAAGCTGTGCTCATCAGGGTGACACTCCTCCTGAGGACACAGGTCCGCAATCTGGGGGTCCTCAGTGCTGACGATTGAAGCTCAGTTGTTGGTGCTGGCCAGGAGCATCACTGGTGGGAGAGGGAGAGGGCCTTCCTTCTCGGTGGTGGCCCCCCAGCTCTGGAACACCCTCCCCAGGGAACTTAGGCAAGCCCCCACACTGTAGCACTCTCAGAAAGCGTGGCTTTTGAAGTCAATATGGACTTTAGGAGGGTCTTCCCAGTAAGAGAAACCCCTAGGATCGCGCCAAAGAGGGCCCATGACCTTGGCGAGCCGTCAGAGAAGCCTGATTCCAGCAATTTTATTTATATTAATACTTGAAATGAGACTCTTGCCAAGACGAAGAAGTGGCACCGAGGTTTATTGTGCGATTCAGCTGAAGCAGATGCAGTTGCAGTGATCATTCACATGCAAGCATAAAGAAATACATTTGATACAGCCATGTATATAGAGTTTTCAAAGTTGCAGAGTTCAAACTTCCCGCCCCAGCCTCCCTGCCGCCCTCCACTGCGATTGGACAATGAGCAAACAGCTGGGAGGTGGCCCTCCCCCCCGGCGCCTCCGGACCAATCAGGAAGCTCCAGCGGTCTGCAGGGTCCAATGGGGAGGCTTCTGCCATCTAGCGGCGATAGCAAATCAGAAAAGAGGGAGGCGGGATGAAAGGACACAAAGGAATCTATGAATGAATGTGAAAAAAATAATGCCATGTGGCTGGCGAGACAAAGGGGAAATCTCAAGCCAGCCTGATCTATTGTGCTTTGGAATGGATCAACATGTGTAGACTGGGCTGATTGTTTCTTGGTGGAGATAGCTGAGTTAATCAGCTGAGTTAATCAGAGCGCAGTCTGGTACCTTTGTCCTTTGTCCTTTGCAGAACTATAAGTCACCATCCCTTGTTGGGGGGGGGGGCATGCTCAACGTCACTTTTCCCAGCAGGCCTTTGATAACGTTTAAGGCAGTAGCTAGAGTGATCGCCGGTCACTTCAGCACTTTCCGCTGGGACTCCCAATCGATTGTATGGATGTTTTGATCAATGGCTATAGCCACGTTTTACTGATTCTATTGAATAGAGGTTGCTTTTGCTAATTTTATATGCCTAGTTTTATGTAAATATGTTAATTGATTTTATATGTTGACGTATGGCATTTTAAGTGTTGTAGGGCACCATCGTGTGCTATTTTGTAAGCCGCCTCAAGTCCTTATGGGAGATGGTGGCTGGATAGACATCAAGTTTTATCTCCTCCTCCTCCTCCTTCTTTGGGGAACTTTCCCAACCTATATCCCTGTTGTTGTTGTTGTTGTTGTTGTTGTTGTGGGAATTTTCCCAACCTATATCCCTGTTGTTGTTGTTGTTGTTGTTATTGTTGTGGGAATTTTCCCAACCTATATCCCTGTTGTTGTTGTTGTTGTTGTTGTTGTTGTTATTGTTGTGGGAATTTTCCCAACCTATATCCCTGTTGTTGTTGTTGTTATTGTTATTGTTGTGGAAATTTTCCCAACCTGTATCCCTGTTGTTGTTGTTGTTGTTGTTGTGGGGATTTTCCCAACCTATATCCCTGTTGTTGTTGTTATTGTTATTGTTGTGGGAACTTTCCCAACCTATATCCCTGTTGTTGTTGTTATTGTTGTGGGAACTTTCCCAACCTATATCCCTGTTGTTGTGGGAACTTTCTCAACTTATAACCCTGTTGTTGTTGTTGTTGTTGTTGTGTGAACTTTCCCAACCTATATCCCTGTTGTTGTTGTTATTGTTATTGTTGTGGGAACTTTACCAACCTATATCCCTGTTGTTGTTGTTATTGTTGTGAGAACTTTCCCAACCTATATCCCTGTTGTTGTGGGAACTTTCCCAACCTATATCCCTGTTGTTGTTTTTATTGTTATTGTTGTGGGAACTTTCCCAACCTATATCCTTGTTGTTGTTGTTGTTGTTGTTGTTGTTGTTGTTATTGTTGTGAGAACTTTCCCAACCTATATTCTTGTTGTTGTTGTTGTTGTTATGAGAACTTTCCCAACCTATATCCCTGTTGTTGTTGTTGTTGTTATAGTTGTGGGAACTTTCCCAACCTATATCCCTGTTGTTGTGGGAACTTTCTCAACTTATATCCCTGTTGTTGTTGTGTGAACTTTCCCAACCTATATCCCTGTTGTTGTTGTTGTTGTTGTTGTTGTTATTGTTGTGGGAACTTTACCAACCTATATCCCTGTTGTTATTGTTTTGGGAATTTTCCCAACCTATATCCCTGTTGTTGTTGTTTTTGTTGTGGGAAATTTCCCAATCTATAGCCCTGTTGTTGTTGTTGTTGTTGTTGTTGTTGTGGGAACTTTCCCAACCTATATCCCTGTTGTTGTTGTTGTTGTTGTTGCTGATGCTGTTATTGTTATTGTTGTGGGTACTTTCTCAACATATATCCCTATTGTTGTTGTTATTGTTATTGTTGTGGGAACTTTCCCAACCTATATCCCTGTTGTTGTTGTTGTTGTTATTGTTGTGGGAACTTTCCCAACCTATATTCCTGTTGTTGTTTTTATTGTTATTGTTGTGGGAACTTTCCCAACCTATATGGTTGGGAAAGTTCCCAACCAATAACAACCTATTGTTATTGTTGTGGGAACTTTTCCCAACCTATGTTGTTGTTGATTGTTGTTTTAAATATTTATGTTTTAATGGGTTGTTTTAACTTTGTATTGTACGTTTTTGGTCTGTTGCAACCACCTTGTGTCTGTGCTCAGAGAAAGGCGAGATATAAATTTCTCAAATGAATACCTTTTTCAAATAAATAAAATTTGTGGGTCCATTGAACTTCCAGGAGCTGCAGAATTCAAAGTCAGAGCTCCTGCGGCTTTACAGTGAGATCCAGGCGCTTCGGGGCGCGGCAGAAGAGAGGGATTTCCTACGCGAGAAGATGCAGCAGGAAAACGCACCGCTCCAAACAAAGGTGAGCTTCCCAGGAAACGGAGCATTGCAACGACACCCCAAATGGGCCCGTTTGGGAGTGTTGTCCTTGGGGTGCTTTCAGTGACCGTTTGGGCTCTCTCAGGGTCCGCCGCCGACCGAGAAGCTCCTTCGGCAGCAAGAGGAGCTGCAGCAGCTGCGGCGGGACCTCCAGCGGGTCCAGAACCTGTGCAGCTCTGCCGAGAAGGAGTTGCGCTATGAACGGGAGAAGAACCTGGAGCTGCAGAAGCACAACATCCTGCTCCAACAGGAGAGCGTCACGGTACGGTGATTACATTTTATATCCTTTCTAAGCTTTGTTCTTTCAAACCAAACTATTGCCTGGCTCTCTGCAGCTATTTTTGCACCGCAAATGCCTTGTAAAACCCACTGTTTAGTAAACTCACAAATTTTTAATCCAAAAGGCAAACTTGTATTTCACGGTTGCAATATATACAAATATACAGTCAGGATGTGCAGATCTACTTTCCTTGTACTTTATTTTATTTATTTACTAGCTTTGGGACCCAGCGTTGCCCGGGTTATTTGAGAAAGGCATTGTGTATCAAGGTTGGTCTTTATCAGTTATTTATATGGCTCGCAGTGGTCTCAGGAAGTTAATGAAAGTACTGCGAGTCCCATCATCCGTGGTCCATCCTCCTCCAAATTGCACCAGAATGGAGAGTGGGTCGTGGGGGCTTTGTGCGCCAAGTTTTGTTCTTGATCAATCATTGGATGAGGGTCACAGTGGTCTCAGAAAGTGAGTTTAGGTACTGCAAGTCCCATCCTCCATAGTCTGTTCTCCCCCAAACCTCACCAGAATGTTGAGTTGGCCAAGGGGGCTCTCTGTGCCAAGTTTGGTCTTTCTTGGTATTTGGATAAGTGTCGCTGTGGTTTCAGGAAGTGAGTGAAGGTCCGTCCTCCTCCAAACAGCATTGGGATGTAGAGTGGGTCATGGGGGCTCTGTGTGCCAAGTTTGGTCTTGATTGGACATTAGATGAGGGTTGCAGCATTCTTGGGAAGGGAGTGGAGGTACTTGAAGTCCCATCATCCATGGTCTTTCCTCCTCGAAAGGGCACCAGGATGTAGAGTGGGTCATGATGACTCTGTGTGCCAAGTTTGGTCTTGATCAGTCATTGGCGAGGGTCTCAGTGGTCTCAGGAAGTGAGTTAAGGTACTGCAAGCCCCATCATAGTATCATAGAATCAAAGAGTTGGAAGAGACCTCCTGGGCCATCCTGTCCAACCGCCTGCCAAGAAGCAGGAATATTGCATTCAAAGCACCCCTGACAGATGGCCATCCAGCCCCTGTTTAAAAGCTTCCAAAGAAGGCGCCTCCACCACACTCCAGGGCAGAGAGTTCCACTGCTGAATGGCTCTCACAGTCAGGAAGTTCTTCCTCATGTTCAGGTGGAATCTCCTCTCTTGTAATTTGATCATCCATAGACTCCCTCAAACCTCACCAGAATGTTGAGTTGGCCATGGTTTGGTCTTTATTGGTATTTAGATGAGTGCCGCTGTGGTTTCGGGAAGTGAGTGAAGGTACTTGAAGTCCCGTCATCCATAGTCTGTTCTCCCCCAAACCTCACCAGAATGTTGAGTTGGCCATGGTTTGGTCTTTATTGGTATTTGGATGAGTGTCGCTGTGGTTTCGGGAAGTGAGTGAAGGTACTTGAAGTCCTGTCATCCATAGTCTGTTCTCCCCCAAACCTCACCAGAATGTTGAGTTGGCCATGGGGGCTCTGTGTGTCGAGTTTGGTCTTCATCAGTCATTGGATGAGGGTCTCAGTGGTTTCACTAAGTGAGTGAAGGTACTGCAAGTCCCATCGTCCATGGTGCATCGTCCTCCAAACCGCAGCAGGATGTAGAGTGCATCATGGAGACTTGGTGTGCCAAGTTTGGTCTTTATTGGTAATTGTATGATCGTTGCAGTGGTCTCAGGAATTGAGCGAAGGTACTGCAAGTCCCATAATCCATGCTCGATCCACAGCCAAACCACACCAGGGTGTAAAGTGGGTCATGAGAGGTCTATGTGCCAAGTTTGGTGTTGTTCAGTCATTGTTGAGGGTCGCAGCAGTCTCAGAAAGCGAGTAGAGGTACTTCAAGTCCCATCATCCATGGACTGCCCTACTCCAAACCACAGTAGGACGTAGAGTGGGTCATGGGGCCTCTGTGTGCCAAGTTTGGTCTCTCTGGATGAGGAGGAACAAGCTGAAGATCAATCCCAACAAGACAGAGGACCTCCTGGTCGATCGCAAACCTGACCGGGGTATAGGGTGGCAACCTGTGCTGGACGGGGTTACATTCCCCCTGAAGCCACAGGCCCGCAGTTTGGGAGTCCTCTTGGATTCATCACTTACGCTTGAGGCTCAGGCGTCGGCGGTGTCTGGGAGGGCTTTTGCACAACTGAGACTCGTGCACCAACTGCGACCGTACCTCGCAAAGGCTGATCTGGCCGGGGTGGTCCATGCCTTGGTCACCTCTAGACTGGAATACTGTAATGCGCTCTACATGGGGCTGCCCTTGAAAACGGCTCGGAAATTCCAACTGGTCCAACGGGCAGCAGCCAGGATGTTAACTGGTGCTCCTTACAGAGAGAGGTCAACCCTCACCTCACCCCTTTCTGAATCATCTCACCGCTCATCTCTCTTTGCTCTGAATCCAGACCAAAGCGGAGCTGAAGCAGGCACAGCAGAGGCTGTCGGAGGCCTCCAAGGCCTGCTCCTCGCTCACCTCGCAGTGGGAGCTCAGCCAGCAGAAGGCCAAGGAGCTGGAGCTGGAGGCCCTGCGGCTGGGGCAAGCGGCCAAGCAGCTGAGCGGCCTCCAGGAGAGGCTCGAGCAGGAGAAGGTCCGTGCCTCCAAAGCCGAGAAGAAGGTCAGTATCATTATCATTACTGTTATTATTACACTATGCAACACAGTTTTTGTTCCTGATTTGTCGATGTCATTTCATTATTGATTCTATCCTAAAAACATGGGGAAAGTTGATTTAGCTACGAAAACATTGTTTCTGCAGAGGGACGTCCTGCAGCATATTATATTATATTATTATATATATTTATTATCATACTAGCCGTCCCCTGCCATGTGTTGCTGTGGCCCAGTTTTTGTATATGTGTTTTGACTACAGATCCTGTACTTGGGACCTTTATCTCCTAATTACGCTATGTCCCAAGCAGCCAGAAATGCGTGTCCTTTTAGCCTTGAATCCCTTATCATTCTTTCTTTGAGCCTGGCAGAACGCCTAAGAGACTGATTTGCTTTTCTATTCTGACGTCTTTATTACGCTATGTCCTAAGTGGCCAGAAATGGGTTTCATTTTAGCCTCGAATTCTTTATCATTCTTTTTGGAGCCTGGCACAACGCCTAAGCGACTGGTTTGCTTTTCTATTCTGACTCCTAATTACGCTATGTCCCAAGCGGCCAGAAATGGGTTTTGTTTCAGCCTTGAATCCCTTATCATTCTTTCTTTGAGCCTGGCAAAATGCCTAAGAGACTAGTTTGCCTTTCTATTCTGACTCCTAAGTACACTATGTCCTAAGCAGCCAGAAATGGGTTTTGTTTTAGCCTTGAATCCCTTATCATTCTTTCTTTGAGCCTGGCAGAATCCCTAAGCGACTGGTTGGCTTTTCTGTTCTGACTCCTAATTACGCTATGTCCTAAGCAGCCAGAAATGGGTGTCCTTTTAGCCTTGAATCCCTTATCATTCTTTCTTTGAGCCTGGCAGAACGCCTAAGAGACTGGTTGCTTTTCTATTCTGACTCCTAAATATGCTATGTCCCAAGCCGCCAGAAATGGGTTTCGTTTTAGCCTTGAATCCTTTATTCTTTTTTTGAGCTTGGCAGAATGCCTAAGCAACTGGTTTGCCTTTCTATTCTGACTCTTTATTACGCTATCTCCTAAGCGGCCAGAAATGGGTTTTGTTTAAGCTTTGAATCCCTTATCATTCTTTCTTTGAGCCTGGCAGAACGCCTAAGCGATTGGTTTGTTTTTCTATTTTGACTCCTAATTACGCTATGTCCCAAGCGGCCTGGAAGGCGGGGAGGTGCATGAGGTCATCCAGGTGACGGGAGACAGCGTCCAGGTTGACCCGCCACACGATGCGGCTCTCAGACGAGACAATCACAGGCTAAACTCCAACGAAGGGTCTCAAATACAGGCCTCGCTCCTCAGAGGCCTGTCTTTGTTTCTGCCCAGATTGCAGAGCTGCAGCAGAAGCTGAAGGAGTCTCATCACCAGCTACGACTTTGCGAGGCCCAGGTTTCGGGGAAGAAAGCGCTGGAGGAGGAGGCGGCAGAGCTGCGGGAAAAGGAGGCCCAGGCCCTGCGGCAGGCCCAAGAAGAGCAGCGCAAGAGGTGACAGACACCCACCCCCCAGGCCTTGGCTTTCCCTTCCGCTGCCTCTCTTTGGAGGGAAGAAAGGCCGGGGAGGGTGAGACAGATCCCTTTTGGGAAAGACATCTCCAGCCAGCACTTCCCAGTCCAACACTTTGCACAGATCCTCTCCAAACTGGGCTGAAGACCCCAAATAGAGTCACTTCCCTGTCAACATGGAAAAGGGGGAAATGATAGGAAGGATAGGTAGGTAGGTAGGTAGGTAGGTAGGTAGTTAGATAGATAGATATGCAGATAGATAGATACTAGATAGATAGATAGATAGATAGATAGATAGATAGATAGATAGATAGAGATAAGCTAGTAGGTAGATTGGTGTGAAGGTAGATAGCTAGACTGATAGATAGGCTGGTAGACAGGTAGACTGTTAGGATGGTAGATACATACATAGATAGACAGACATAGATGGTAGGGAGATAGAGTGGGAGATAGATAGATTGTTATGATGTTAAGATAATCATCTTAACATCTACCTTTGATAGGTAGATGGATAAGTAGATAGAGAAATTTGCAGATAGACAGAAAGGCTGGTAGATAGGTAGACTGGTATGAAGATAGATAGATAGATAGATAGATAGATAGATAGATAGATAGATAGATAGATTTGCAGATAATTAAAAAGGTTAGTAAATAGGTAGAGTGGTATGAAAGATGGATGGACAGATGGATGAATAGGGTGGTAAATAGATAGGGTGGTAGATAAGTAGACTGTTATTGTGATAGGATGATTGGTAAGTAGGTGGGTAGGTAGATAATTTGCAAATAGAAAGGCTGGTAGATAGGTAGTCTGGTATGAAGACGGATGGATGGATGGATGGAGAGGGAGAGATTTGCAAATAGAAAGGTTAGTAGATAGGTAGACTGGTATGAAAGATGGATGGATGGAGAGAGAGAGAGAGATGGATGGATGGATGGATGGATGGATGGATGGATGGATGGAGAGATGGATGGAGGAATGGATAGGGTGGTAGATAGATAGGGTGGTAGATAAGTAGACTATTATGGTGATAGGATGATTGATAGGTAGGTAGGTAGGTAGGTAGGTAGGTAGGTAGGTAGGTAGGTAGAGAAATTTGCGGAGCGATAGAAAGGCTGGTAGATAGACTGGTATGAAGATACATAGAAGGGTGGATGGAGAGAGAGAGATTTGCAGATAGATAGGAAGGTTGGTTGATAGACTGGTATGATGGATGGGTGGATAGATGAATGAAGAGAGAGAGAGATTTGCAGATAGATAGAATGGTTGGCAGATAGGTATACTGGTATGGAAGACGGATGGATAGAGGGATAGATGGATGGATGGATGGATGGATACATGGATGGATGGATGGATACATGGATGGATGGATGGATGGATGGGTGGGTGGATGGATGGATGGGTGGGTGGATGGATGGGTGGGTGGGTGGGTGGGTGGGTGGATGGATGGATAAATACATGGATGGATGGATGGATGGATGGATGGATGGATGGATGGATGGATAGGATGGTAGATAGATAGGGTGGTATAGAAGTAGACAGTTATGATGATAGGATGATTGATTGGTAGGTAGGTAGGTGGGTTGAGAAATTTGCTGATAGATAGGAAGGTTGGTAGATAGTTAGACTGGCATGATGGATGGGTGGATAGATGAATGAAGAGAGAGAGAGATTTGCAGATAGGTAGAATGGTTGGCAGATAGGTATACTGGTATGAAAGATAGACGGATGGATGGATGGATGAATAGGATGGTAGATAGATAGGGTGGTATATAAGTGGATGGATGGATGGATGGATGGATAGGATGGTAGATAGGGTGGTATATAAGTGGATGGATAAATGGTTGGATGGATGGATGGATGGATGAATAGGATGGTAGATAGATAGGGTGGTATATAAGTAGATGGATGGATGGATGGATAAATGGATGGATGGATGGATGAATAGGATGGTAGATAGATAGGGTGGTATATAAGTAGACCGTTATGGTGATAGGATGATTGATTGGTAGATGGGTGGGTAGATAGATTGAGAAATTTGCAGATAGATAGAAAGGTTGGTAGATAGGTAGACTGGTAGGATAGATGGATGGAGGGATGCCTTTCCAAGGGAAGTGATGGGGCTGGGGCCATCTCAATGTCTCTTTTGGTTGTCAGATGTCACTCTGTCGGGAGGGACTGGATTGTGTCTTCCTTCATAGCAGAAGGGGGCTGGACTGGATGGTCTTTGGGGGACCCTGATGAGTTTGTGATTCCATGGGGATGGAAGGGATGGGGTTGCTTTGGGTCCATCTTAATGCCTTCTTTGTTTGTTTTGATGCCCTCTTCCTCTCTCCAGGAAGGCCCTGGACCTCCGGGCGGAGGAGCTGCAGCAGCAGGCGAGGCTCCAAAAGGAGAAAGAGGCCCAGCTGGTGAGGAAGTGTGCGGAGCTCCAGGTCCGGGCCCAGCAGCAGGAGGCCCGGCTCCGGGTCTTGGAGGAGGAGAAGAAGACCCTCTCCAACGAGGTGAGCAATCCCACAATCCCATCTCCCATCAATCTTGCAAATGGACGTTGATGAAAAGGGGACTGCAGCGCTCAGCTTTCCTGGACCCGATTTCCTCCCACAGCACCTCCGTTGCCAGAAATACAGCCAGAAGCTGTCGGAGCAGCTCTTGACCTTGCAGCGGGAGAAGGAGACGCTCCACGAAGAGTACGGACACATCCTGAAGCAAGTGGACACCTCCATCAGGTATCTAAGCCACAATGTGTATTAGGCAGGATTAGGAAGAACATTGCCTTATAGGAACAAAGAGCTATTGTCTTGGGTCACTGAAAAAGGGGACTATGATTCTACTAAGGAGACGAAGCGGATCTTTATGTAGTTTGTATTTGTGCATAGTTATATGTTGTTGTCACTGACTTTTGTAACTGTCTTTTTATGTGTACTGTACACCGCCATGAGTCGCCCGTAGGGCTGAGAATGGCGGTTAATAAGTGCATCAAATAAATAAATAATAAAAGGGGAAGCAATAATAATAATAATAATAATAATAATAATAATAATAATAATAATAATACAACAACAACAACAATAAAAAATAATAACTGTGACATACTGTGTTTTTGTGTCAGTGAAATAATAATAATAATGATAATAATAATCTGTGTGCCTTGGGTCACTAAAAAAGGGGAAGCAATAATAATAATAATAACAACAACAACAACAAAATAATAATAATAACGACATACTGTGTTTTTGTGTCAGTAAAATAATAATAAAAATATAATTATAATAATAATAATACTTCTGTGTGCCTTGGGTCACTGAAAAAGGGGAAGCAATAATAATAACAACAACAACAATAAAATAATAACTGTGACATACTGTGTTTTTGTGTCAGTGAAACAATAATAATAATAATTCTGTGTGCCTTGGGTCACTGAAAGAGGAGAAGCAATAATAATAATAACAACAACAGCAATAACAACAACAATAAAATAATAATAACTGTGACATACTGTTTTTTTGTGTCAGTAAAATAATAATAATAATAATAATAATAATAATAATAATAATAATAATAATAATACTTCTGTGTGCCTTGGGTCACTGAAAAAGGGGAAGCAATAATAATAACAACAATAATAATACAACAACAACAAAAATAATAACTGTGACATACTGTGTTTTTGTGTCTGTGAAATAATAATAATAATAATAATAATAATAATAATAATAATCTGTGTGCCTTGGGTCACTGAAAAAGGGGAAGCAATAATAATAACAACAACAACAACAACAACAATAAAATAATAATGACATACTGTGTTTTTGTGACAGTAAAATATAATAATAATAATAATAATAATAATAATAATACTTCTGTGTGCCTTGGGTCACTGAAAAAGGGGAAGCAATAATAATAATAATAATAATAATAATAATAATAATAATAATAACAGCAATAACAACAACAATAAAATAATAACTGCAACTATTTTGTTGGTCATGGGGGCTCTGTGTGCCAAGTTAGTTCCAAGTCCATCGTTGGTGGTGTTCAGAGATTGCAGGTGAACTATACATCCCAAGACCTACAACTCCTATAAATCATGGCGAATTCTCCCCAACCCTCTCCAGTATGTTCAATTGCTGATCAATTCCTCTGCTTGCTGTGCACCATAGAAAAGAATAGGACAGGGTTAAGGGAGAGGCAGTGGGTGGAATCATGCAAATTCCACACCAATGGAGAGAGTCGGAAACACTGGGGTGTCTGTGGTGGAGGAAGCACATATAATCCAGGAGGAAATTGTACCCGAATGAAAGCCTTCACTTGAGTGGTGGGCAGTATGGTGTTTGTGGAGGACATTGTTGTAGGAACACCTCTGACCTTAAACTCCACAGCAGCCTGGTAAAATCAGCAAGCAGTTTATTGAAGAAAATATGTAGGCAAAGCAGTAATAAAATAACAAAAAAACAGTAGAAGTCTGATATATAAAATAGTCCATAACTTCAAAGGAAAACAAAATCCACAAGTACATAAAAATCCATGAAACTAGTTGAATTCATGAAACAAGACAGTAGGAAAATCTCATAGACAAATCTTAAGCCTGGCAAAAACTTGGTGCATGAAACTCAGAGCACTTGGAATCCTAGAGTTGGAAGAGACCTTGTGAGCCATCCAGTCCAACCCCCTGCCAAGAAGCAGGAAAATCGCGTTCAAAGCACCCCCGACCAATGGCCATGCAGCCTCTGTTTAAAAGTCTCCCTAGAAAGAGCCTTCACCACACTTTGGGGCAGGGAGTTCCTCTGCTGAACAACTCTCACAATCAGGAAGTTCATCCTAATGTTCAGGTATTGCTCCATTGCGTCCTAGTTTCCAGGGCAGCAGAAAGGAAGCTTGCTCCCTCCTCCCTATGACTTCCCCTCACATATTTAGATATGGCCCTCATCATGTCTCCTTCCAGTCTTCTCTTCTGAGGCTAAACATGCCCAGCTCTTTAAGCCACTCCTCATAGGGCTTCTTCTCCAGACCCTTGATTGTTTTAGTCGCCCTCCTCTGGACACATTCCAGCTTGTCAATATCTCTTGTCAATTATGGTGCCTAGAATTGAACACAATATTCCAAGTGTGGTCTAATAGTCTTGAAAGCAAGACTGTGATAAAATAACAACATTGACCCAATTGAGGCAACTCTCTCCCATGAATCATGATAAAGCTTTTTCAGATCCCAAAACTGAAAGGAAAGCATTTCTCTTGACCTTCCCACCAGATAACAGTTTGTTACCTCTCTTTTGATGTAGATGAACTGGTTGCCTCAGTCTCTGAAGACTTTGCCTCTGTTTACTAAATCTTTGCTTTCTGTCCAATCTTTCATTATCTTCTCCCTCATTAACTCCTGCACCTGACAAATCATTTTCAGACAGTTGTTCTGAGAAAAGCAGCAAAGGCCCTCTCCCAAGAATGTGGCCTTGTGAATCTTCCTGAGACAGCTCAGGCCTCTCATCTGAGCTCAATTCAGGCCCAAACAAACCCTCATACCCAATGCCAACAGATCCAGACTCACCATTGGAAACATCCCCATTCCCATCATGGACATCAACATGAACATCTGACACAGTTGCAGGCTGACTTACAACAGACTTTGGCAGGGCTCTTGGACATGTTCATGGCACTCACTCTAACCCGCAATGTCATTGGAGGGAGGGCCTTTGGTGTCTCCTGACAAATCTTGAGCATGTCAAAAACTTGTTACATGAAACTCAGAGCACTTGAAAGGAAAACAAGAACCATGAGTACATCAAAATCCATGAAACTAGGCACTTGAAGCCATGAAACAAGACAGCAGGAAAAACCCACAGACAAATCTTGAGCTTGGCAAAAACTTGGTACATGAAACACAGAGTACTTGAAAGCAAAGACCGTGATAAGATAACAATGTTGACCCAACAGAGGCAACCCATTCCCTTGAATCATTATAAAGCTTTGTGGTTGTGGTTGTTGTTGTATTATAATTTCCCCACATACATATTTTCATTTTTATTATGTGTATAGATTGTGATTCTGGGGGGGGGGGGGTGAAAATCTCCCATCTTGGATGGATGAGAATGGCAGGAAAGCAAAGAATGACATGTGGGTAGGAGGAATGAAGGTGAATGTCAGGAGTCAATTTCTGATAGCATGAAGACATCACAAATTCCCTCCATGACATCCTGACTGAATCATCCTGGCTGAATCAATTCCCTCTCTGTGACATTTTGAAGCCAGCAGAGGGTTCTGGAAGCCTTGTATTGGAACTTGAGAAGCAACAAGTTCTAATAAGGAAACTGAGAAGAGGGGGAGATGGGCAGGAAAGGTGTATAAAAGGAAATGGTGGTGGGAAAAAGTCAGTAGTGCCTTTCTCTGCTGCAGAGATACAAGCAATATATCCATTTCAAAGCACAAGCGGCTTGTGAGTGGTTATTTAATATTGCCATATAGATCCTACAGTCTTACAGTGAAAGAGATGCATTAGAGAAGCCACGGCTTATAAGAGGCATTCCGCTTGGGTTTGTCGTGTGTCCAAATGTCTCATGGAGTTGGAATACATCCCAAAGGCCATCCAGTCCAACCTCCTTCTGCCAGGCAGGAAGATACAATCAAAGTCCTCCTAACAGATGGCCATCTAGCCTCTGCTTAGAAGCCTCTGTGTGGGGTTGAGCTGTTCCAGAGTGAAGCTGAGCATGACCCCCCCCAAACAAGGGATGGTGACTTATAGTTCTGCAAAGGACAAAGGTACCAGACTGCACAATAGGGGTTAAGTCTTGGTAAATTTGTCAAGGCCTTAACAACAATGAGGACCCCATGAAACTTTGGGAATGGCTAGACCTTGGGGTCTCTGCCTCTCTCGAGAGAGCTGTAGTTTTCCAAGGACCATGGGACCGGCTTCCATCCCAGCGCTGCAGGGCTTTGCGTCTTGACCCAGTGGAACTCCATAGACTCCCTTTGGTGGCTTTTTGAATTCTGCTACATTCCTGGACTTCACTCTCTTCAAGGACTCGCTCTCTACCCATGAACTTTCTTCAAGACAACTTAAGAATTCATGCTGTGTCCTGATATCGTCTGCTTTTTATAATTGGTATTATTAATCTCTCTCTGGGGTCCTGGATGGGAAGATAGCTGCATATGATTTCCCTGGGTATAATTTCTATATGGTTTTTATGTTTCCTTGTATTCCTGACCCTTTGCCCCTTCTCCCTCCAAGGAAATTTGTAAGGGAACCACCTGGCCTAAACAATTGTTTGACAAAAGTTTCTGTAAGATAAGGGGAAACCTTCCCCTCTGCTTTTTGTTTACTTCCCATTGATAGCATTAACCCCAGGCATTGTTACCCTGTCTCACAGCCAGGAAGGACACATGTTGATTCACAACACTCAAAGCAGCCCTGTATGGGCTCTTTGTCTCACAGAGCACATGGCAATCCTTTGTTTAAAGATTCCTTCCCAGATTCCTTTGTGTTCCATCATCCCGCCCCCATCTCTCCTGATTGGCTGTCGCCACCAGGTAACAGAGGTCTCCCCATTGGATTCTACGGACCACTGGAGCTTCCTGGTTGGTCCAGAGGCGCCGGGGGCAGGGGGGCACCTCCCAGGTGTCCGCCCATTACCCAATCACAGCAGGGAACAACAGGGAAGCCGGGACGGGGAGTTTGAACTCTGCAAATATGAATTTACTATAAATATGACTGCATTGGTGTAATCTCCTCATGCTTAGCTTGGCAAATGATTGCAGCTTTGCATCCAGTTTCAGCTGAATCACATTAAACTTCGATGGCTTTTCTTCAACTGGTGAGGCTTTTCATTGGGAAATCAGGGAAAAATATGGGATGCTTCTCTGTCTCGCCAGGAAAAAAAGAACTCTTTGATGTGTCTAATTGGTCTCTGCCTCCTGGCAAAGACCCCTAAGTTTTAGCTCTATAACAAGAGTCTTGTCTCCTTTCCCAGGAAACACAATGAGCGGCAACTGCGGCACAAAGCCAAGCTCCGTCGGGCCAAGGAGACCTTCATCTGCGAAGTCAAGCAACGCAACATCCGCATCCGGCAGCTGGAAGATGAGCTCGCGCTCTCCAAGGGCCACGCGGAAAAGGTGAGTGGAAGGACATTGAGAAACTCTACTCTTTGGACTCAAAAGAACCAAATGCAGCCTCCCAGATGTTCCTGTATTCTCAACTCCCATCAACTCTCATGTTGATGTCTAATGATGAGGAAGATAGGAGTTGTAATCCAGCATCTGGAGGAGGGATACCTAAAAGGACGTGGAGGGCCGGATTTGGGCTGCAGGCCTTGCGTTTGCCTCATGTGCCTTTAAGGGACTCTTCAGGCTCTTCCTGGAGTTACTCCCTTCTACTAATGATGTTACTGGGTTTACATGGCGGGAGAATCTGAGGTCCTATGGGGAACGGCATCCATATTTTATTACTAACTTGGGGACCCTATAGTGATTATTTAAGAAAGGCATTGTTTGTTTATCAAAGTTTGGCAATTGCAGTTGATAATGTATATATAGCACTATTTATTAGAAAAAAGCCATTTTTTCCTTTTGTTTTTTATGAATGCTCCCATTAGAAAATGCATAAGGATGTGGGTGAACTATAATTCCCAGAATCGTGGGTCAATCTTTCCCAAACCCTGCCATTATTCAAAGTTGGCCATGTTAGGTCTGTGTGCCAAGTTTGGTCCAGATCCGTCGTCGACTGGGTTCAGTGTTCTCTGGATAAGGGTGAACTATAACTCCCAGATTCCCAAGGCAATCACCCCCAAACCCTGTCAGTATTCACGGTTGGCCATGTTAGGTCTTGTGTGCCAAGTTTGGTCCAGATCCATTGTCGACTGTTCAGTCTTCTCTGGATAAGGGTGAACTACAGCTCCCATATGCCAAGGTCAAGTCACCCCCAAACCCTGCCGTGTTGGGTCTGTGTGCTAAATTTGATCCCGGTCCATTGATGGCGGGGGATTGCAGTTCCTCTGGATGCGGGTGAATTACAGTTATCTGAAATCAAGATCATCCCCCCGCCCTCAATCCCCTCCAGTACGTTCTGTTGGTCATGGGGGTTCCCAGGCCCATCATTCTTGGGGGTCACAGTGTTCTCTGGAACTGGATGAGGGTAAGGCAAATCCCATCATCCATGGTCCATCCTCCCCGAAACTTGATCAGGATGTGAAATGGGTCATGGGGTGTCTGTGTGCCAAGTTTGGTCCAGGTCCGTCATTCGTGGGGGTCGCAGTAGTTTCTGGAAGTGGATGAAGGTACTTCAAATCCCATCATCCATGGTCCAACCATCCCCAAACCACAACAGGACATAAAGTGAGTCATGAGGGCTCTGTGTGCCAAGTTTGGTCCTGATTCATCATTTGTGGAGATCACAATGGTCTGTGAGAGCTGAGATGATTGAAAGTACTGCAAATCCCATTATCCATGGTCCAGCCTCCCCCAAACTGCCAGATTCCCAGGGCAATCACCCCCAAGCCCTGCCAGTATTCACAGTTGCCCATGTTGGGTCTGTGTGCCACGTTTGGTCCAGATCCATTGTTGGTTGGGTTCACAGTGCTCTCTGGACATAGGTGAACTACAACTCCTCTAAATCATGGTGAATTCTTCTCGAGCCTCTTGTTCAGTTGCTGATCAATTCCTGTTTGCTGTGTGCCATAGGAATGGGAAGGAAAGGGTTAAGTGAGAGGCAGTGGGAAGGGTCATGCAAATTCCACACCAATGGAGAGAGAAAGGAACCCTGGGATGTCCATTCTGGAGGGAAAAACAGGAAATTGTCTCCAAATGAAACCATTTCTTGTGTGCTTGGTGTCTGGGGAGGACATTAGCAGGGGTTGGGCTACATGTTCACGGCATTCACTATAACCTAAGTGGAGGGAGTGCCTGTGGAGCCTACTCAGCGCTTGGAACTATGGCGTATATATAGGCGGGTGGCTGTCTGTGTAAGTGGACACCTCCGCAACACATATATACATACGCACATTTTCACTTTTATTATGTGTATACATTATATTATTATTATTATTATTATTATTATTATTCATGGGGGTCGCAGTGTTCTCTGGAAGTGGATGAAGGTACTGAAAATCCCATCATCCATGGTCCATCCTCCCCCAAACTTCATCAGGATGTGAAATGGGTCATGGGGTGTCTTTGTGCCAAGTTTGGTCCAGGTCTTTCATTCATGGGGGTCGCAGTAGTCTCTGGAAGTAGATGAAGGTACTGCAAATCCCATCATCCATGGTCCATCCTCCCCCAAACTTGATCAGGATGTGAAATGGGTCATGGGGTGTCTGTGTGCCAAGTTTGGTCCAGGTCCGTCATTCGTGGGGGTCGCAGTAGTCTCTGGAAGTGAATGAAGGTACTGAAAATCCCATCATCCATGGTCCATCCTCCCCCAAACTTGAACAGGATGTGAAATGGGTCATGGGGTGTCTGTGTGCCATGTTTGGTCCAGGTCCGTCATTCGTGGGGGTCGCAGTAGTTTCTGGAAGTGGATGAAGGTACTGCAAATCCCATCATCCATGGTCCATCCTCCCCCAAACTTGATCAGAATGTGAAATGGGTCATGGGGGGGGGGTGTCTGTRTGCCAAGTTTGGTCCAGGTCCGTCATTCGTGGGGGTCGCAGTGTTTTCTGGAAGTGGATGAAGGTACTGCAAATCCCATCATCCATGGTCCATCCTCCTCCAGACTTCATCAGGATGTGAAGTGGGTCATTGGGGGGATCTGGGTGCCAAGTTTGGTCCAGGTCCGTCATTCGTGGGGGTCGCAGTGTTCTCTGGAACTGAACACTATATTATTATTATTATTATTATATGATTATATTTATTATTATTATTATTATTATTATTATTATTATTATTATTATTAAACTGCCTCGAGTCACCTTCGGGTTGAGAGAGGTGGTATATAAATATGGTAAATAAATAAATACATACATACATACATATTATTATTATTCCGCAGGACCGCGCTCTGGTCCAGCAGATCTCTTCCGAGAACGAGCGGTTGCTGCAAGAGAAAAGGAGGCTCCTGCAACAGGCCCACGACCTCGAGGAAGCCAAGCGGAGCAGCAAATCCGCCCTCTCCGCTGCCCAGAACAGGTACAGAGGCCGACGGCGAGGCCCACTTCGTTACGTGGGGGTGTGTGTGTGTCATTTTACTTTCTGAACCTTAAAAGCGTTCTTTAATCTATTTTCGGTGGGACCGAGTACAATCAGGCGCTTTCAGAAAAAGAAGTAGACACACAGATTCGGTACTGCTTTTATTATTTATTTATTTACTAGCTTCGGGACCCGGCGCTGCCTGGGTTATTTGAGATAGGCATTGTGTGGCAAAGGTGTTCTTTATCAGTTAGTGAAGGTACTATGAATCCCATTGTGCATGGCCCATCCTCCCTCCAAGCAGCACCTGGATGTAGAGTGGGTCATGGAGGCTCTGTGTGCCAAGTTTGGTCTTGATCAGTCATTGTATGAGGGTCACAGCGGTTTCAGGAAGTGAGTGGAGGTACTTCAAATCCCATCATCCATGGTCCGCCCTCCTCCAAACTGCAGTAGGATGTAGAGTGAGTCATGGGGGCTCTGTGTGCCAAGTTTGGGCTTTATCGGTCTTTGTTGGGGGCCGCAGTGGTCTGTGGGAACTGAAGGGTTTGAAAGTACTACAAATCCCATCATCCTTTGTCCTCCCCCAAACCACACCAGGATGTAAAATGCATCATGGGGGTTATGTGTGCCAAGTTTGATCCAGGTCTGTCACTTGTGCAAGTCTCTGTGGCCTGTGAAAGTGAGAGCCAATCAGAAAGCTGCCACATACACTTCCGCCCTTCCGCCCTCCGCATACATTAATATATACAGACAAACATTCACTTTTATAGATTTTATTTTATTTACAGTATTGATATTTATATGGTGATATAGTAGCTATATTGGTTCCACAAAGTGTCATACATCCGAGCAGGAACACCTCTGACCTTAAACACCACACCCACTTGGTAAAATCAGCAAGCAGTAGGCAAAGCAGTAAAAAAAAAATAGCAAAAAAAAATTAAGTTCCAATACAGTGTTCCCTCGCTACTTTGCAGTGTCGCTTTTCGTGGACTCGCTTATTTGCAGTTTTTTAAAAATATATATGAATTTTAAATATACAACTCAAGTAGCGAGGGAACACTTGCTGTCGCCTGGGCCTCTTGACGCCCCCCCCCCCCTTTCACTCACTCACTGACTCAATCGGCTCTTCTTCCCTCCTCGCCCTCTTTTACCTTCCTCGTCCTACCATTTGGGCTCTGCAATGCCCCCACTGCCGGGACTATCCTCTTCTGTCCTGGCGGAGGAGGCAGCGGAGGCCTCGCAGGGCCCAGGCGGTGACAAGGAGGAGGAAGAAGAAGGTAAAGAGGTCAAGGAGGTAATAATAAGAATAATAAGAATAATAAATGATAATGCTGGATAATAATATAATAGTTCTATTTTCCTACCTTGCAGAACGGGGCTGGGCTGGATGATAGAACTATCAGTCTAATAATAATAATAATAATAATAATAATAATAATACTGGATACTAATATAATAGGAATTCTAGCTTGCTGCTTGGCTGAAGGGGATTGGACTGGATGGCTCTTGCGGTCCACTTCCAACCCGATGATGATGATGATGATGATGATGATGATGATGATGATGATGATGATAATAACAATAATAGTATAGGAGTTCTGTCTTCCTGCCTGGCAGAAGTGGGTTGGACTAGATGTCCTTTGGGGTCCCTTCCAACTCTATCAGTCTAATGATTACCAAAATACAATGTTACCTGCTGCCAAAGAGCTCTCTCTTCCAGAGGCCTTTTTCTCCAGAGATTCTCAACTGCTGCTTATTTTACAGATCATCCCAAGAAACTATGACAATTTCCTTAAGAGGGAAGTCAGATTAGCCCCTTTCCGGCCCTTTTTCCTCCCCTAAACTTCCATTGCGGGATTTCCCAGGGCGCAGTTTTTGGACGAAGAAAACCGGCATCTGCAGGAGCGGGTCTCACAGCTGGCCGCCCAAGTCGGGATCCTGGAGCGGACCCTGAGGAACATCCACAGCCACAGCTTGGAAGTAAGGAGGAACCCCTTCCCCTTCCTTGCTATGCAGATGTTGTTCCTGTTACTGTTGTTCCTGTTGTTGTTATTGTTGTTCTTGTTGTTTCTGTTGTTACTATTGCAAAGACTAGATGGCCATCTGTCGGGGATGCTTTGATTTGTCCTTTTCCTGCATGACAGAATGGGGTTGGACTGGATGACCCCTGGGGTTGCTTGTAGTTTTGTTGTTGTTTCTGTTCCTGTTGTTGTTTTTGTTGTTGTTACTATTGCAAAGACTAGATGGCCATCTGTCGGGGATGCTTTTATTGCATGGCAGAAGGAGGTTAGACTGAGTGACCCCTGGGGTTGCTCCTGATTTTGTTCTTGTTGTTGTTCCTGGTATTGTTGTTGTTCCTCTTTCTGTTCCTATTGTTATTATTATTACTATTGCAAAGGCTAAATGGCCATCTGTTGGGGAGGCTTTGATTTGTGCCTTTCCTCATGGCAGAAGGAGGTTGGTTTGAGTGACTTCTGGGGTTGCTCCTGGTTTTGTTGTTGCTGTTATTCCTGGTGTTGTTATTGTTCCTGTTCCTATTATTATTATTATTATTATTATTATTATTACTATTGCAAAGGCTAAATGGCCATCTGTCAGGGATGCTTTGATTTGTGTTTTTACTGCATGGCAGTGAAGTCAATATGGAATTTAGGAGGGTCTCCCCAGTAAGAGAGACCCCTAGGACCGCACCAAAGAGGGTCTATGACCTTGGCGAGCCGTCAGAGAAGCCTGATTCCAGCAATTGTATTAATATTAATAATTGAAATGAGACTCTTGCCAAGGCGAAGAAGAGGCATCGAGGTTTAATGAGCGATTCAGCTGAGTCGGATACAAATGCGGGGATAGCTCACCCACAAGCATACCAATACATTGATCAGAGGCATATTTATAGCAAATTCAAAGTTGCAGAGTTCAAACTCCCCGCCCCGGCTTCCCTGTTGTTCCCTGCCTCCGGTGCCTCTGGACCAGTCAGGAAGCTCCAGTGGTCCGTAGGAACCCATGGGGAGACCTCTGCCACCTGGTGGCGGCAGCCAATCAGGAGAGATGGAGGCGGGATGAGGGAGCACAAAGGAATCTGGGAAAGGAGTGAACAAAGGAAATGCCATGTGGCCGGCGAGACAAAGGGGAAATCTCAAGCCAGCCTGATCTATCAACATGTGTAGACTGGGGTGATTTTTTCTTGGTGGAGATAGCTGAGTTAATCAGAGCGAAGGCAAAAAGTTTTTCGAGGACCTTTTGTCCTTCAGGAGGAAATATTATTAAGATTTTTGCCAAAGGGGCACGCTCGACTTCACCAATATGAGTCTAACAACAACAACAACAACAACAACAATAGATAATGGATAATAATATAATAGTAATTCTATCTTCCTGCCTGGCAGAAGGAGCTTTGGCTGGATGGCCTCTGGGATCTCTCCCAATATGAGTCTAACAACGACAACAACAACAACAACAATAATAATAATAATAATAATAATAATACATAACGGATAATAATATAATAAAAATAAAAATATAATAATAGTTCTAACTTCCTGCCTGGCAGAAGGTTTGGCTGGATGTCCTCTGGGGTCTCTCCCAATATGAGTCTAACAACAATAACAACAACAACAACAACAACAACAACAATATATAATGGATAATAATATAATAGTAGTTCTATCTTCCTGCCTGGCAGAAGGAGCTTTGGCTGGATGGCCCCTGAGGCCTCTCCTAATATGAGAATAATAATAATAATAATAATAATAATAATAATAATAGTGTAAATATGTTTGATTTGTTTTCCCCCAGGAGCTGCAAAGCATTGGCTTCTCGGAGTGCCGGCTGCAGAGCAAGATCCTTCCCCTACCCAACATCAGGTACTACCCCACTTTGCTTGCCCCGTTTCCTTGGCTCAGAGGAACCGGAGACAGTTTCCAAGGGAATACAATATTTATTTATTTATCCTAACAGCTGGTAAACTGGCTGGGATTTTTGGGAGTTGTAGGCCAAAACACCTGGGGACCCACAGGTTGAGAACCATTGGCTTGGAAAACATTGTGCACTTTCAAAGGCTCCCATTGGCAGGGTCAAAGTTGGCAGGGCTAGGGATGCTGGGAAGTGGAGTTCAACATATTTGTAGAATCTCAAGGGCTCAGAACCAGTTAGAGTTGGGCTCGGAGCCACTTGGGCTCAGAACCAGTTGAGCTCAAAATGTTAGTGTTGCACTCCAGACCAGGAAAAGCCCTCTGACAACCACACAGTTGAGTAGAAATGCAATCCGTTTATTTAATTAAGCAGTAAAGTAAAAAAGTACTTAAAAGGAATAGGTAAATCCAATTAGGTAGGAAGATAAGCTGGAACCCGATAGTCCAGGGTAATAGTCCGTCAAAGTCCATGAAAAACAAAGGCAGAAATTTCCGAAATAAACAAGAAATACTTAAGCATGAAACTTCCAAGCAAGGCTTCTATGAAACAAGGACGAGAACTTAACTTGATTCCAAACAATGCTTCATCTGGCCACATTTCCCATACTTGGAACTTTTATCCCCTCATTAAGCTATACCAAGCACTCAGAAATTAGTTTCACTTTGCTTGGGATTCCCTTATCCTTTTCTGTCGGAGCCTGGCAGAACGCCGAAGGCACTGTTCGGCTCTTCTGTTTTGACTAATCTCCTCCCGTCTATCTATTTGCTCATTAATTTCCGCAGCTGGGCCAGGTGCCGAGTTGTTTTCAAGTCCCAAATCCTGGGGCTTCTATCTCCTCGTTAAGCTATACCAAGCACTCAGGAATTGGTTTCGCTTTGCTTGGGATTCCCTTATCTTTTTCTGTTGGAGCCTGGCAGAACGCCGAAGGCACTGTTCGGCTCTTCTGTTTTGACTAATCTCCTCCAGTCTATCTATTTACTTATTAATTTCTCCAGCTGGGCCAGGTGCCGGGTTGTTTTCAAGCCCCAAATCCTGGGGCTTCTATCTCCTCGTTAAGCTATACCAAGCACTCAGGAATTGGTTTCGCTTTACTTGGGATTCCCTTATCCTTTTCTGTCGGAGCCTGGCAGAACGCTGAAGGCACTGTTCGGCTCTTCTGTTTTGACTAATCTCCTCCTGTCTATCTATTTACTTATTAATATCTGCAGCTGGGCCAGGCGCCGAGTTGTTTTCAAGCCCCAAATCCTGGGAACTCTCTCAGGGAGTACACCATCGTCCCCACACCCTTCAGGGACATTCTCATGGGAAACTACACTTTGAAGGTCTCCTGGTCCTTCTCTGCATCAGTATTATTGACATCCTGAAACTCATTTAAATCACTCCCCACATCCAAAGCACCCTGATCCTGAAACACAATCACAGGCTGAGCTCCAACACCTGTAAAGTCAGACCCCATTAGAGTCAGAAACAGTTAGAGTGGGAATCTGTTTTAGTCATCGTCCTCATCGTCGCACCTTCAGGGGGAGTGTAAGCCTGTTGAGCACAGGTTGCCACCCAATACCCCGGTCGGCCCCGCGACTGACCAGGAGGACCTCTGTGTTGTCTGAATTAAGCTTCAACCTGTTAGCCCTCATCCAGTCCATCACAGCTCTCAGACACTGGTTCAAGGTCTGGGAGGCTTCCTTGGAATTAGGTGGAAATTAGTAGTAGAGTTGGGTGTCATCTGCATACAGATGGCACCCAACTCCAAAACTCCGGATAACATCACCCAGCGGTTTCATGTAGATACTGAAAAGCATGGGGGATAGAATGGAACCTTGCGGGACCCCACAGGTCAAAGGCCACGGGTCCGAGCAGGTATCCCCCAGCTTCACCAGCTTCACCAACTGGGAGCGACCCTCCAGGAAGGAGTGGAGCCACTGCAGAACAATGCCTCCAAGACCCATTCCAGAGAGCCGCCCCAGAAGGATACCATGGTTGATGCTATCGAACGCCGCTGAGATGTCCAGGAGAACCAACAGGGACACACTCCCCCTGTCAAGCTCTCTTCAGAGGTCATCCACCAAGGCAACCAAAGCCGTCTCAATACCATTGTTTTGTCATGTCAGGTGCGTCGTTTCTGGTGTGAGAGAATTGGCCGTCTGCAAGGACGTTGCCCAGGGGACGCCCGGATGATTTGATGTTTTATCATCCTTGTGGGAGGCTTCTCTCATGTCCCCGCATGAGGAGCTGGAGCTGATAGAGGGAGCTCATCCGCCTCTACCTGGATTCGAACCTGCAACCTGTCAGTCTTCAGTCCTGGTTTAACCCACTGTGCCACCGGGGGCTCCACCGGGGGTCTCAGTACCATGACCAGGTCTAAAACCAGACTGTGATGGATCTAGGTAGTCAGTGTCATCTAGGAATCCCTGGAGTTGGGAGGCAACCACCCGCTCTAGAACCTTGCCCAAGAAAGGGAGGTTAGAAATTGGCCAGTAGTTATTTAGGACTGAGGAATCTAGGGACGCCTTTTTGAGTAATGGTCTCAGCGTTCAGCTAGAATAGCTACTAAAAACGCTGAGCTAATTGGGAGACACCCTAGCACCTCATAGGAATTCAGAGCTATAAATCAGAGGCAGGAGCAGTCAACTTTGGCTAGTAACAACGACTTTATGCCAATGTTTTCACTCCAATTGAACCTGCTTTATGTCTGCTACTAAGAACTTAGTGATCATTGCCCATTGTCTGATGGAAGACTGCTGTTTCTTTTGGGACTTTCTAAGAGATTTTAATTTGTGTCTGCATTAAGACTTCCTTGCTTTCTTTTGCATTTTTCATTTGCTGAAGTAAAGCATCTTTCTTTTACTTTCAACATTGTATTATGGCTGTTTTTGAAGGGCAACTCAGGACACTCACCTTGGTTTCCTTGCATTTCCCAGAGGCCTCTGGGACTAGCAGTCTCTTTCAAGAGACGTTTAGGGTAAGACGAGGATCCCGCCAGCGCAACAGGTCTGCTCCTCTCTTCCAGCTTTGCGGCTACAGAGCTGTTGGAGCCGTCCAGTCCCTCGAAGGCCCTCCAGGACTCCGTGGACGGGGCCTCGCTCTCCCCGGCCCCTTCTTCCCAGCCTTCAGAGATCGGGTATTTGAACGTTGCTTCCCCAGCGGAGCCAGCCCATCTCCCCGACGAGGAGGAGCAGCCGGACGAAGCCTTCCCTTGCGACGACCGCGTGTAAACATGCTCCGAAGCAGAACAAGCACATATTTCTTCCATTCTAAGACACGCTTTTCCTCCCACTTATAGACACGTCTCTCGAAATGGGGTGCGCCTTAGGATCTGTTGCAAAATCGATGAGATATGGTGCTTCTTGGACTTCCTCATCTGAACCAGTCGTATTTTTGCACATGCGTAGTAGTCACTTTTTGCCTTGTACCGGATGTAATAAATGTATATATACTCTTGGAAATGACATGGCGGTTGGTACTCACTGGGGCAAGCAACAGAGTTTGCCCCAAAGCCTTGAGCATCCTTGTGGAGTCTTCCATGTTCAAAGCTTTATTCACGAGCAGGAATCTAACTGTCATGCAAAATAATAATAATAATAATAATAATAAAAAATGTGTGCTTAATGTGTGCTTAATGAAACTGTTTAATATGAATGCAAGCACCAGGATCGTTGCTTCGATGTGAAAACATCATTTGGGGAGAAATGAATATATAAATATATAATAAATATTAAAATCATAGAAGAAGCAGGAATATTACATTCAAACCACCCCTGACAGATAGCCATCCAGCCTCCCTTCTGCTAACCCTTTGAGAAGCAAAACAACCACCACCTCCTCCTCCCCCTCCTCCTCATAGAATCCTAGAATCAAAGAGTTGGAAGAGACCTCCTGGGCCATCCAGTCCAACCCCATTCTGCCAAGAAGCAGGAATATTGCATTCAAATCACCCCTGACAGATGTCCATCCAGCCTCTGTTTAAAAGCTTCCAAAGAAGGAGCCTCTACCACACTCCGGGGCAGAGAGTTCCACTGCTGAACGGCTTTCACAGTCAGGAAGTTCTTCCTCATGTCCTTTCTTGTAGTTTGAAGCCATTGTTCCATTGCGTCCTAGTCTCCAAGGAAACAGAAAACAAGCTTGCTCCCTCCTCCCTGTGGCTTCCTCTCACATATTTATGCATGGCTATCATGTCTCCTCTCAGCCTTCTCTTCTTCAGGCTAAACATGCCCAGCTCCTTAAGCCACTCCTCATAGGGCTTGTTCTCCAGACCCTTGATCATTTTAGTCGCCCTCCTCTGGACACATTCCAAATATCATAACAGTAATAAATTGAAATATATAATAAATATTAAAAATATAATTGTAATAAAAATGCAACAAATATAAAATATAATAATAAATATAACTATAGAATAAATATAAAATACAATCATTATTCATAATAATAATTGCTAATATGGAATAAATATAAAATATAGTCATAATAAATATATATATAATTTATAATAAATAGGCCTGGGCAATCCATGGTTCTAAATGGTTCTAAAGTACTTACAAAACTGAAGTTCTGGTGGTGAAAATTTGAGAACTCTAAGAAAACTTTCAAAATTGTTATTTCATTATTGGTGATTTTTAAGATAGAACCAATTAGGAGCTGCCATTTATAATGAAATTTTGAGAGTTTTGTTAGAGTTCTGAAATTTTCACCACCAGAACTTTAGTTTTATAAGTACTTTAGAACCACTTAGAACCATGGATTGACCAGGCCTATCTATCCATCTATTTATCTATCAATTCATTATTGGCGATTTTTATGACAGAACAAATTAGTAACTGCCATTTATAATGAAATTTTGAGAGTTTTGTTAGAGTTCTGAAATCTATTTCTTATAGGGTAGACGGGATGGCCCTTGGGGTCCCTCTAGGATTTTATCTATCTATCTATCTATCCATCCATCCATCCATCCATCCATCCATCTAGCTAGCTATCTATCGATCCATCCATCCATCCTTCTATCTATCTATCTATCTATCTATCTATCTATCTATCTATCTATCTTTCTTTCTATCTATCTATCTATCTATCTATCTTTCTATCTATCTATCTATCTATCTATCTTTCTATTTATCTTTCTATCTATCTATCTATCTATCTTTCTATCTATCTATCTTTCTATCTATCTATCTATCTATCTATCTTTCTATCTATCTTTCTATCTATCTTTCTATCTATCTTTCTATCTATCTATCTATCTATCTATCTTTCTATCTATCTATCTATCTATCTATCTATCTATCTATCTTTCTATCTATCTTTCTGTCTATCTATCTGTCTATCTATCTTTCTATCTATCTATCTATCTATCTTTCTATCTATCTATCTATCTATCTATCTATCTTTCTTTCTATCCATCCATCCATCCATCCATCTATCTATCTATTAGGCCTGGGCAATCCATGGTTCTAAATGGTTCTAAAGTACTTACAAAACTAAAGTTCTGGTGGTGAAAATTACAGAACTCTAACAAAATTTAATTATTATTTCATTATTGGCAATTTTTATGACAGAACCAATTAGGAACTGTCATTTATAATGAAATTTTGAGTGTTTTGTTAGAGTTCTGAAATTTTCACCACCAGAACTTTAGTTTTGTAAGTACTTTAGAACCACTTAGAACCATGCCTTGAACGGGCCTAATAATTATTATTATTTGACCGCTGACCCAGCGTCGACGGCATCGGAGTGGAACCGCTGTCCTTCACGGAAAGAACCCTCCCGTGGTTACTACGGAGACCGGAGAGAATGCCGCGGAGGTTGGGACAGTTTAAGCGGACAGTTGGAGTGAACAGAAAGCTTGGTGAGAAATGTCATTTTATTCCAACAGAAGGATGTGACTCTCCCAATGGATCTCCAAATGGCCAGCTCGGTTCAAAACTCTCGACCGTTGCCTTTTTTGCAGGAGCCGCCGTTGCATTTCGGAAGGACTTAATGGAGGAGGAAGAGCCCGTAAGTGACGGAAAGGCCATTCGCCACCTTCGCCATTCAACACAAGTTATTTTACATTTATTTTTAAAGTATTTATATAAATACTAGTTGTACCCGCCACACGTTGCTGTGGCCAACCGTCCCTCCTTCTTTCTTTCCTTCTTTCCCTCCTTCCTTCACTCCCTCTTTCCTTCCTTTCCCCTTTTTCTTGATCTCTTTTTTCTCTCATTTCTTCCCTACTTCCTTCCTTTGTTTTTTTGCTTTCATCCTTTCTTCTCTCTTTCCTTCTCTCCTTCTTTCCCTCCTTCCTTTGCTCCTTCCTTCCTTCCTTCCTTCTTTCCTTCCCTTTTTTCTTTCCTTCTCTCCTTCCTTCCTTCTCTATCTTTCCTTCCTTCCCCCTTTTTCCTGATCTCTTTTTTCTCTCATTTCTTCCTTCCCTACTTCCTTCCTTCCTTCGCTTTTTGCTTCCATCCTCTCTTTTTCTCCTTCTTTCCCTCCTCCTCCCTTTTCCTTCCTTCCCCTTCCCTTTCTTCCCTTCTTTCCTTCCTTCCCTTTCTCTCTTTTTTCCTTCCCTACTTCCTTCCTTTGTTTTTTGCTTCCATCCCTTCTTCTCTCTTTCTTTCCCTCCCTTTTTCTCTCCTTCTTTTCCTCCTTCCTTCCTCTTTCCTTCCTTCCTTTTTTTTCTTTCCTTCTCTCCTTCCTTCCTTCTCTATCTTTCCTTCCTTCCCCCTTTTCTTTATCTTCTTCTTTCTCTCATTTCTTCCTTCCCTACTTCCTTCCTTAGTGTTTTGGTTCCATCCTCTCTTTCCTTCCCTCCCTCTTTCTCTCCTTCTTTCCCTCCTTCCTACGCTCCCTCTTTATTCCCTTCCCTTTTTCTTTACTTCTCTGCCTTCCTTCCCTATCCTTCCTTCCCTACTTTTTCTTGATCTTTTTTTTCTCTCATTTCTACCTTCCCTACTTCCTTCCTTAGTGTTTTGCTTCCATCCTCTTTCCTTCCCTCTCTCTTTCTCTCCTTCTTTCCCTCCTTCCTTCGCTCCCTCTTTACTCCCTTCCTTCCCTTTTTCTTTACTTCTCTCCCTTCCTTCCCTATCTTTCCTTCCTTCCCCCCTTTTTCTTGATCTCTTTTTTCTCTCATTTCTTCCTTCCCTACTTCCTTCCTTCCTTCGCTTTTTGCTTCCATCCTCTCTTTCCTTCCCTCCCTTTTTCTCTCCTTCTTTCCCTCCTTCCTTCACTCCCTCTTGCCTTCCTTCCTTCCCTTTTTTCCTTCTCTCCTTCCTTATTATTTATTTATTTATTTACTTCATTTATTTATTTACTTCATTTCCTTCCTTCCCTCCTTTTTCTTTATCTCTTTTTTCTCTTTCCTTCCTTCCCATACTTACTTCCTTCGTTTTTTGCTTCCATCCTATTTCCTTCCTTTCTCTCCATCTTTCCCTCCTTCCTTCGCTGCTTCCTTCCTTCCTTCCTTCCTTCCCTTTTTCTTTCCTTTCTCTCCTTCCTTCCTTCCCCCTTTTCTTTATCTTCTTCTTTCTCTCATTTCTTCCTTCCCTACCTCTTTCCCTCTTTCCTTCCTTCCTTCCCTTTTTCTTTACTTCTCTCCTTCCTTCCTTCCTTCCTTCCCCCCTTTTTCTTTATCTCTTTTTTCTCTTTTTCTCTTTTTTCTCTAATTTCTTCCTTCTCATGTTTCCTTCCTTAGTTTTTTGCTTCCATCCTTTCTTCTCTCTTTCCTTCCCTCCCTTTCTCTCTCCTTCTTTCCCTCTTTCCCTTCCCTCCTTCTTTCCTTCCTTCCCTTGAGAGTGGGTCATGGGGGCTCTGTGTGCCAAGTTTGGTCTTGATCGGTCATTAGATGAGGGTTGCAGCAGTCTTGGGAAGTGAGTGGAGGTACTTGAAGTCCCATAATCCATAGTCTGTTCTCCCCCAAACCTCACCAGAATGTTGAGTTGGCCACGGGGGCTCTCTTTGTCAAGTTTGGTCTTTATTGGTATTTGGATGAGTGTTGCTGTGGTTTCAGGAAGTGAGTGAAGGTACAGCAAGTCCCATCATCCATTGTCCATCCTCCTCCAAACAGCGCCGGGATGTAGAGTGGTTCATGGGGTCTCTGTGTGTCAAGTTTGGTCTTGATCGGTTATTAGATGAGGGTTTCAGCAGTCTTGGGAAGTGAGTGGAGGTACTTGAAGTCCCATGGCCCATCCTCCTCAAGTCTGCACCAGGATGTAGAGAGGGTCATGGGGGCTCTGTGTGCCAACTTTGGTCTTGATCAGTCATTGGATGAGTGTTGCAGAGGTCTCAGAAAGTGAGTGAAGGTACTGCAAGTCCCATCATCCATGGTCCATCCTCCTCCAAGCAGCACCAGGATGTAGAGTGGCTCATGGCTCTGTGTGCCAACTTTGGTCTTGATCGGTCATGAGATGAGGGTTGCAGTAGTCTTGGGATGTGAGTTAAGTTACTTCAAGTCCCATCATCCATGGCTCATCCTCCTAAAATCTGCATTAGCATGTAGAGAGGGTCATGGGGCTGTGTGTGCCAACTTTGGTCTTGATCAGTCATTGGATGAGAGGTAGTGGTCTTGGGAAGCGAGTGAAGGTACTTCAAGTCCCATCCTTCTCCTCCAAACTGCCGTAGAATGTAGAATAGGTCACGGGTACTCTGTGTGCCAAGTTTGATCTTTGTTGGGAGCCACAGTAGTCTGTGGGATCCAAAGTGTTAGAAAGTGCTACAATTCCCATCATCCATTGTCCCCCCTGCCCCAAACCTCACCAGGGCATAAAGGGTGTCATGGAGGTAATGTGTGGCAAGTTTGGTCTTGTTCAGTCATTGTTGAAGGTCGCAGCGGTCTCAGAAAGTGAGTGGAGGTACTTCAAGTCCCATCATCCATGGTCCACCCTCCAGTAGGACGTAGAGTGGGTCATGGGGGCTCTGTGTGTCAAGTTTGATCTTTATCAGTCTTTGTTGGGGACCACAGTGGTCTGTGGGAACCGAAGGGTTTGAAAGTACTACAAATCCCAGCATCCATTGTCTGCCCACTCCCAAACCGCACCAGGACGTAAAGTGCATCATGGGGGTTATGTGTGCTAAGTTTGGTCCGGGTCTGTCGCTCGTGCAAGTTTCTGTGGCCTGTGAAAGTGAGAGCCAATCAGAAAGCTGCCAGATACACTTCCGCCCTTCTGCCCTCCGCATACATACATACAAACATTCACTTTTATTATAGATATAGATATAGATATAGATTGTTATGCTGATAACATAACAGGCTTTTGGGCTGAAAGGGAAAATGGGAATTGACATTGTTCAAAATCTGAAATCCTGTAGGCATCTGCGGTGGGAAACGTGACGGAAGAAGAGACGGAGGAAACGGAAGAGAGCGGTCAGTTCCGGGTGCCTATTACCACTGTTAGTAGATCCTTGTCCCCTGTATTTAATAATCAGTAATAATAAATACATAATAATAACAATCACATACAGATATAAATAAAATATTATTTGTTGAGACTTAGAGCACAGATAATGTCTTTCACAGCAATTGAAATGCTAATAATAGTCTTTAATGAGGTACAACAAAAGAGGCACTTAACAGCAGTGAAAATTAACAACTCAAAGGAACCTTCAGGCAGGTAAACAAACAGTCAGTAATCCGGATCTTCCAGGCTTGAGCTCAGCCGAAAAGGAAACAGAAGTAAACAGAAGCGTATAGCAAACGCTAACTCAAAATAGTCTCTTAATGCAACAGAGTTCTAAACAGAAACAAGGTCCAATAAGCAGAGACATGGTCCAAGATGATTCCAGGGTCGAAAGCACGATGAAGACGCTCACGAAAGATGATTCCAAGGTCCAGATATGCAAGGCAGGAAAACTGGATATGCAAGGCAGGAACGCTGGATACCAGGAAACTCAAACAAGAATTAGGCAGGCACAAAGCACATAAGCAACACTTTGTCTTCTGCAAAGTAACATCTCCCAACATGCTCAATTTACGCATCACTGCTATCACTTGATGGAGCTTCATCGCTCGCATCTGAGTCTGACTCGTGTCCTGCAGCTGCGTCCTGTTGGTCCCTCCAATGTTGCCATCTTTGTTCCAGGGCCTGATCCTGCCAAGAAGAACCCTCCTCCCAAGCATCCTGGAACCCTTCGAATTCCTCGCTGGATGTAGGTTGGGCGCATATGTCCCTAATGTTCTGAACCAGACTCCAATCTAGTTCCTCCTCCATTTCATCCTCACTAGAACTGGAAACGCCTGCTGTGTCTTTAAGTCTTTTGGACAGAGTATCACTATCACTGCCAGACTCACTGGCCACCCGCTTTACTCCCCGGTAATCTGACTCTACTGCGTCCTCAGGGCCGAACCCTGCAAAGTCTTCTGTGTCAGTCGGAGCCAAAAAGATATCACGAATGCACTTCAGCTGGCGCTGCTCCAAATCAGATTCAGCCTCACTCCTCCTTCTCCTACAACCAGTAGTAGATACGGTGCCAGGACGCTGAGTCTCAACATTATTACTACTACTATTAGTAGAATAATATATAATAATAAATAATAATAAATACATAATAACAATCATATACAAATATATAAATATATTATTATTATTATTATTATTACTAATAATAATAAGAATACAATAATAGTATTATTTCTGCTCTATATTTTGAGCCATGTCTTCTGCTCTATGTATTTCATGTTGATGTGTTGCACTCCTCCTCAAGCTGTTCAGAGAGGCCGGTAACAAATAAAATATTATTATTATTATTATTATTATTATTACTAAATAAATACAACAGAAAACATAGATCCAAACACATTATTATTAAAAATACAAAAACCAAAACTCAAGGGAGAAGGATCAACATAGAGCAGAAATAATACTATTATTGTATTATTAGTAGTAGTAGTAGTAATAACAATAATAATATATTTGTATATTATTGTTATGATGTATTATTTATTATTATATATTATATTATATATTATTAATATATTAATAGTAGTAGTAATAATATTTTATTTATATTTGTGATTGTTATTATATATTTATTATTACTGAATATATTACATTATATATTGCAGTTATTATATATGATTTTATATTGTTATTACTGCTATTACTACCATTACTGCTATTACATTACTATGATTATTACCATTAACAAATAAAATGTATTATTATTATTACTAAATACATACAACAGAAAACATAGATCCAAACGCACTATTATTAAAAATACAAAAAACCAAAACACAAGGGAGAAGGATCAACATAGAGCAGAAATAATACTATTATTGTATTATTATTATTATTATTATTATTATTATTATTATTATATTAGTAGGGAGAAGGATCAACATAGAGCAGAAATAATAGTATTATTATTATTATTATTATTATTATTATTATATTAGTAGTATTATATCAACATAGAGCAGAAATAATAGTATTATCGTATTATTATTATATCAGTAATAATAAGAATAATAAATATTTGTATATGATTGTTATTATGTATTTATTATTACTGATTATTATTGTTATATATTATATATTTTAGTTATTATATATGATTTTATATTGTTATTACTGCTGTTACTACCATTACTGCTATTACTGCTATTATTATTACTAATATTAGTGCTATTACTGCTATTATTGTTATTACCATTAACAAATAAAATTTATTATTATTATTACTAAATACATACAACAGAAAACATCAATCCAAAAGCATGATTAAACATACAAAATGATTAAACATACAAAAAACCAAAACACAAGGAGCCGAAATAATACTATTATTGTATTATTACTATTAGTAGTAGTAATAATAATAATATATTTTTATATTTTTATATGATTATTAATATTATGTATTTTTATTATTGATTATTATTATATATTACATATTGTTATTATTATTATATTACTAGTAGTAATAATTCATTTATATTTGTATATGATTGTTATTATATATTTATTATTACTGATACTTATTGTTATATATTATTTTATATTGTTATTATTACTACTACTGTTACTAATATTATTATTACCAATATTATTACTATTGTTACAATTACTACTGCTATTATTCCTATTATTATTGCAATAATAATAATAATAATTATTATTATTATTATTATTATTGGTTGCCTCTAGAAATCTCGGAGCTCCAGAGGGCGAGAGAGCGCAGCGGTCACCTTGACCAAGAAATCCTGGCCTTAAGCAGCCGAATCCGCTCCTTCGACTTGTCTTTGCTGCCCATTTACCAGGATCGGGTAGGTCCAGGTGTCTACATTTTGGGGGAACCATCGAGTCATAAATGATATCACTATATGATGGTTTTTATATCATATGCTAAATGTTTTGTAATTGTATTTTATGTTGTTTGGGGCATCGGGCTGAGAAAGGCGGTATATAAATACAGTAAATAAATAAATAAATAAATAATAACAATGCAAGAACTCTATGAAGTCTGTGCTTTACTGTGTATTATTATTATTATTATTATTATTATTATTATTATTATTATTATTATTATTTCAGGCCAGATGGTGAATCCCATGCATTAGGAGAGGCGGTTGTAATTACAGTGTATTATTATTATTTATCTCAGACCAGATGGTGAATCCCTCACATTAGAAGATTTGGGTTTTAATTACAATGTATTATTATTATTATTATTATTATTATTATTATTATTCAGGCCAGATGGTGAATCCCATGCATTAGGAGAGGCGGGTTGTAATTACAGTCTATTATTATTATTATTATTATTATTATTATTATTATTATTATTTATTTCAGACCAGATGGTGAATCCCAAACATTAGAAGATTTGGGTTTTAATTACAATGTATTATTATTGTTATTATTATTATTATTATTATTATTATTATTATTATTATTTCAAGCCAGATGTTGAATCTCATGCATTAGGAGAGGCGGGTTGTAATTACAGTGTAATATTATTGTTATTATTATTATTATTATTATTATTTCAGACCAGATGGTGAATCCCTCACATTAGAAGATTTGGGTTTTAATTACAATGTATTATTATTGTTGTTATTATTATTATTATTATTATTATTATTATTATTATTATTATTTTAAGCCAGATGTTGAATCTCATGCATTAGGAGAGGCGGGTTGTAATTACAGTGTAATATTATTATTATTATTATTATTATTATTATTATTATTATTATTCAGGCCAGATGGTGAATCCCATGCATTAGGAGAGGCGGGTTGTAATTACAGTGTAATATTATTATTATTATTATTATTATTATTATTATTTCAAGCCAGATGTTGAATCTCATGCATTAGGAGAGGCGGGTTGTAATTACAGTGTAATATTATTGTTATTATTATTATTATTATTATTATTATTATTATTATTATTTCAGACCAGATGGTGAATCCCTCACATTAGAAGATTTGGGTTTTAATTACAATGTATTATTATTATTGTTATTATTATTATTATTCCTCCTCAGACCAGCCTTGGCCTGAGTCCGGTGCAGCAGACGCTTCTGGACGCCTCGGAGGAGGCCGGTTCCACCTTCACCTCGGACGGCGACGAGGATGACGACTTCAGCGACCCCAAGACCGAAGACCTGGACATGGAACTGGAACTGGAGCTGCTCCGGCGCCCCCAGGAAGAGAGAGACCACCTCAAAGGGACGGCGTTCACTCCAGAGGAAGCCCAGCAGGAGGTATAGAATGTCACAACTTCCCCAGACACTATTCTTATGGATTCGGACTAGGATTGCATTGGTCTTTTCTGCTGCAGCATCACACTTTTGGCTGCTGATGATAATTATTATTATTATTATTATTATTATTATTATTATTATTACTCTGTTCATGGTCCACTAAGACTCCTAGACTCTTTTCAATGGATTCTGTCTATCTATCTGTCTATCTATCTATCTATCTATCTATCTATCTATCTATCTATCTATCTAGCGAATAATGGTCTATTATTATTATTATTATTATTATTATTATTATTATGTTTATTTATACCCTGTTCATGGTCCACTAAGACTCCTAAAGCCCTATCTATCTATCTATCTATCTATCTATCTATCTATCTATCTATCTATCATGATTTCCCCTAGACACATTATTATTATTATTATTATTATTATTATTATTATTATTACTCTGTTCATGGTCCACTAAGACTCCTAGACTCTTTTCAATGGATTCTATCTATCTATCTATTTATCTATCTATCTATCTATCTAGCAAATAATGGTCTATTATTATTATTATTATTATTATTATTATTATTATGTTTATTTATACTCTGTTCATGGTCCACTAAGACTCCTAAAGCCCTATCTATCTATCTATCTATCTATCTATCTATCTATCTATCTATCTATCTATAATGATTTCCCCTAGACACATTATTATTATTATTATTATTATTATTATTATTATTATTATTATTATTATTACCCTGTCCACTGAAACACCTATGGACTATATAATATAATGACTCTCCCGACACTCTATTCCTGTGGATGCAGCCTATAATCACATTGGCCTTTTTTTGCTGCCGCATCACACTCTTCATTCATGTATTATTATTATTATTATTATTATTATTATTATTATTATGTTTATTTATACCCTGTTTGTGGTCCACTAAGACTCCTAGACCCCTTTCAATGGACTATATATATAATGATTTCCCTAAGACAATATTATTATTATTATTATTATTATTATTATCACCCTGTTCATGGTCCACTGAGACACCTATATCCCTTTCAATGGACTATATAATATAATGACCCTCCCGACGCTCTATTCCTGTGGATGCCGCCTAGAATGGTATGTTATTATGTTTATTAACACCCGGTTCATGGTCCACTAAGACTCCTGAATCCCTTTTGCATGGACTAGGTAATATAATGGCTTCCCCAGACACTATATTCCTACAGATGCAGCCTAGGGTCGCATTGGCCTTTTCTGCTGCAGCATCATACTCTTCCCTCATGTTTGTCCTACTGGTCCTACTGGTCAGTCGTAAGGCCGAACAGGGCATAGAGTTACAGCCTGTGCTGGACGGGGTCACACTCCCCCTGAAGGCGCAGGGAGTGACCCTGGACTCATCGCTGAGCCTGGAAGCCCAGGTATCAGCGGTGGCCGGGAGAGCTTTTGCACAATTAAAACTTGTGCGCCAGCTGTGCACGTACCTTGGGAAGCCTGATCTGGCCACAGTGGTCCACACTCTTGTTACATCCCGAATAGACTACTGCAACGCACTCTACATGGGGTTGCCTTTGAAGACTGTTCGGAAACTTCAATTGGTCCAGCGAGCGACAGCCAGATTACTCACCAGAGCGTCATACAGGGAGCACACCACCCCCCATTATGTCAGCTCCACTGGCTGCCGGTTCAGTTCCGAGCACAATTCAAGGTGCTGGTTTTGACCTACAAAACCCTATACGGTTCCGGTCCTGTGTATCTGTCTGAATGCATCTCCCTCTACGTCCCACCTCGGAGTTTGAGATCATCTGGGGAGGCCCTGCTATCACAAGTGAGGTTGGTGGGGACGAGGAGCAGGGCCTTCTCAATGGTGGCCCCTCAGGGGTGAGTAGGACCGGGTAGAAGTAACCGAAATAAATAAATAAATAAATTTGTGGTCCACTACGGATTCCAAGTGTCATGGCTTCCCTCCATCTAGACACAAGCCAAACATGAGCCAAAAGTGTGATTTGCGCACCAAAACAAGCCAATGTCATTGTAGGCTGTGTCCGGATAGTGTCCAGATAGTGTTATTTATTTATTTATTTATTTACTTTATTTGTATACCGCAGTTTCTCAGCCCATAGACGACTCAACACATTTCACAACAAGAGCAAAAATTCAGTGCTAACAACATACACTATTTAAAAACAATTAACACCGTAGTATACTAAGTAATTAACATCAATGAACAACACATTAACATCTCATAACTCGAATCGTGATCCAACTCGTCATCCGTAATTCCGTTTTCCTATATTCATTATATTCATTGCACTGCTTCTCCGAACGCCTGTTCAAATAGCCAGGTTTTCAGTTTTCTTCGAAACACCATTAACGAGGGGGCTGATCTAATGTCCATGGGAAGGGCGTTCCACAGCCGAGGGGCCACCACTGAGAAGGCCCTGTCCCTCGTCCCCACCAGCCGTGCCTGTGATGCAGGCGGGATCGAGAGCAGGGCCTCCCCAGAAGATCTTAAAGTCCTGGTGGGTTCATAGGTGGAGATACGTTCGGATAGGTAACTTGGGCCAGAACCGTTTAGGGCTTTATAGGCCAACGCCAGCACTTTGAATTGTGCCCGGTAGCAAATTGGTAGCCAGTGGAGCTGGCGCAGCAGAGGAGTTGTATGCTCCCTGCGCTCCGCTCCTGTTAGTATCATGGCTGCCGAACGTTGAACCAATTGAAGCTTCCGAGCCGTCTTCAAAGGCAACCCCACGTAGAGAGCGTTGCAGTAGTCTAAACGGGATGTAACCAGAGTGTGGACTACCGTGGCCAAGTCAGACTTCCCAAGGTACGGGCGCAGCTGGCGCACAAGCTTTAACTGTGCAAATGCTCCCCTGGTCACCGCCGAAACCTGGGGTTCCAGGCTCAGCGATGAGTCCAGGGTCACACCCAAGCTGCGAACCTGCATCTTCAAGGGGAGTGCGGCCCCATCCAACACAGGCTGTAACCCTATGCCCTGTTCGGCCTTGCGACTGACCAGGAGTACCTCTGTCTTGTCTGGATTCAATTTCAATTTGTTCGCCCTCATCCAGACCGTCACAGCGGCCAAGCACCGGTTCAGGACCTGGACAGCCTCCTTAGTAGCAGGTGGAAAGGAGTGACAGAGTTGGACATCATCCGCGTACAGATGACACCGTACCCCGAAACTCCGGATGATCTCCCCCAGCGGCTTCATGTAGATGTTAAACAACATGGGAGACAATATTGAGCCCTGAGGAACCCCACAAGACAAAGGTTGTGGGGTTGAACAGGAGTCTCCCAGTAACACCTTCTGAGACCGACCCTCGAGGAATGAGCGGAGCCACTGCAGAACAGTACCTCCAAGACCCATCCCCGCGAGGCATCCCAGAAGGATACAGTGGTCGACGGTATCGAAGGCCGCTGAGAGGTCCAGCAGCACCAACAGGGACACACTCCCCCTGTCGAGCTCCCGGCGCAGATCATCCACTAAGGCGACCAAGGCTGTCTCGGTACCATGTCCCGGCCTAAAGCCAGACTGTGCCGGGTCTAGATAATCCGTGTCTACCAAGAATACCTGGAGTTGTGAGGCCACCACACGTTCCAAGACTTTGCCCAAAAAGGGGAGATTGGAAACTGGCCGAATAGTTGTCAAATTTAGTGGGGTCCAGTGATGGTTTTTTCAACAGCGGTTTTATTATAGCTTGTTTTAAGCTCGCTGGAATCTTGCCTTCCCGAAGGGAAGCATTAACCACCACCTTAACCCACTCAGCCAATCCCACTCTGGCCTCCTTTAGAAGCCAGGATGGGCAGGGGTCCAGGATGCATGTGGTTGGCCTCATTCCTCCAAGTATCTTGAAATGAATCCATCAAAATTGGACAAGCAGATGCTCGTGTTACATCCTCAGAGACTGCCGTTAATATGGTATCCAGACCAGAACGGATCAAAGCGACTTTGTCTGCAAAGAACTGAGCAAAAGCTTCACAGCGAGCTGCCAAGTCGCCAGGGCTCCCATCCTGAATGGTGGGTTTTAAAAGGCCTCTGACAACTCAGAACAGTTCAGCCGGACGGTTCTTTGCAGACGCAATAGTGGCCGCAAAGGACTTCTTTGCGGCTTTTATTGCCACGGCATATGCCCTTAAAAAGGACACAAATCGTGTTCGATTTGGCTCGCTCGGATCTGAACGCCTGTTACCGCCTTCCTTCCCAGATTGCAGAGCTGCAGCTGAAGCTGAAGGAGACCCAGCAGCAGATACAACTCTGTGAGTCCCAGGCATTGGAGAGGAAACGGCTGGAAGAAGAAGTGGAAGAGCTCCAGGAAAAGGAGGCGGAGGCTCGGCATCAGATTCAGGAGGAGCAGCAGAAAAGGTGGGGGAAACCTTCCTTGTTTTTAATTAGCTTTGCAGCACCGTCTTTGTTCCTGTTTTGTTGTAAGCATCATTTCCTGATTGGCTACATTTAGCAATACATAAAATATTTATAATATTATAATGTAATACAATATAAACCACAAATATGAAGCCATCAAAAGGAAGAGGGAGTATGGTTGTGGAAATAGTTGTATAGGTTTGACTTTCACTTTAATTTAGTTGTTCAAATATATCCCACTGATTCTATAACAGCAACAACAATTTTTATTGATTAGCCAGTTGGCCTTATCAAAAACAGATAGTGCAAACACAACATATAACATACAACATACGTCTGGTCCTATTAAAATAGAATACAAATATATAGGAATTTATCAACTTAAAAGCAATGTAGCTTAGCCGTAGATATATGCACCAACTATCCTTGTCTCCCCTACACTGCACCCCAATCCGAGCTATGTACTCTGATCTCCTTTTAGCAGCTTTAAACAAAGCAAACAAATCAACAGTCACAGCAGCTAGTTTTAAACACTCATTCAGATTCCTAGTGCCCTTTAAGACAAGGCTTACCTGAAGCCATTTTGTTCCCTTCTGCTTCAGGTAAGCCTTGTCTTAGAGGGCACTAGGAATCTCAGTGAGTGTTTAAAATTAGCTGCTGTGACTGTTGCTTTGTTTGAGAGGCGGGGCGATATAATACAACGGCGGTACAATATAACGGTGCTCCATGCAGTCATGCCGGCCACATGACCTTGGAGGTGTCTACGGACAACGCTGGCTCTTCGGCTTAGAAATGGAGATGAGCACCACACCCCAGAGTCAGACATGACTGGACTTAATGTCAGGGGACAACCTTTACCTTTACCTTTTTACAATATAATCTACTACTACTACTATATAATTATATATTCTATTTTACATGTAATATTACTAATAATATTATAATATAATGGTATAGTACAATATAGTAAGATAAAATACTGAAATTGTACTATGCTAATCTGTATAAATAAAAATGTAATGTTCGATTGTGGTATTAACATAAATCAAAAACCACTGGACGAATTGACGCTAAATTTGGACACAATACACCTATCGGGCCAACGAGTGTCTGTCACCTCTAAAAACACACCCAAAAAAAATCAGCAGAACGGACTTAAAACTCCCCAAAATAAACTATATATACATATGGATGGATGGTATCCTTGAAGTGACTTGAAGAAGCTGGGGGTGGTGACGACCGACAGGGAGCTCTGGCGTGGACTGGTCCATGAAGTCACGAAGAGTCGGAAACGACTGAACGAATGAACAACAACAACACACATACACTCATATACATATACACATGCATACATACATACATACATACAGACACACACACACATATATATATATATACACACAAGCACACACAAATATACACATGCACACAAACATGCACACATACACACATATTTACATATACACATGCACACATACATACAGACACACATATATATATATATATACACAAGCACACACAAATATATACATACATATACACATGCACACATACATACACACATATTTACATATACACATGCACACATACGCACACACATATATATACAAGCACACACAAATACACACATACATATACACATGCACACATACATACACACATATTTACATATACACATGCACACATACGCACACACATATATATACAAGCACACACAAATATACACATACATACACATGCACACATACATAGACACATATTTACATATACACATGCACACATACGCACACACATATATATACAGGCACACACAAATATACACATACATATACACATGCACACATACATACACACATATTTACATATACACATGCATACATACACACATATACATATATATGTACACATATATACACAAGCACACACATATACACAATATACATATACACATATAAACACAGAAATACACAAATATATATACACGTATACACACATATGCACACACACATATATACCCATCTGTCTATCTATATATTTGTGTATATGTGTATATATGTGTGTTTGCATATATAGATAGATTAGATAGATATAGAATAGATGGGTTTAATAATAATAATAATAATAATAATAATTTGTAAAGACTCTGGCACAAGCCAGTAAAGGTGGTCCCAGTGGGGATTGGCACACTGGGTGCAGTGCCTAAAGTCCTTGGCTTGTACTTAAACAATCAGCGCTGACAAAATTATTATTATTATTATTATTATTATTAGATAATAATAATAGATAATAATTTAATAGGAATTCTATCTTTCCAGAAGAGGGTTGAACTTGGTGGCCTTGGGTTTCTTCCAACAACAATAATAATAATAATAATAATAATAATAATAATAATAATAATAATAATAATCCAGGCAATCCCAGGCGACAGCAGAATGGAAACTGGGAAAATATGACACAATACGAGGATTGTGCAAAGACTCTGGCACAAGCCAGTCAAGGGGGTCCCAGTGGTGATCGGCACACTGGGTGCAGTGACTCAGGACCTTGGCCTGCACTTAAACACAATCGGCGCTGACAAAATTACTATCTGCCAGCTGCAGAAGGCCGCCTTCCTGGGATCTGAACTCATTATTTGCCGATACATCACACAATCCTAGGCACTTGAGAATGCCAGCTGCAGAAGGCCGCCTTCCTGGGATCTGAACTCATTATTTGCCGATACATCACACAATCCTAGGCACTTGAGAAGTGTCCGACGTGTGATCCAATACAACAGCCAGCAGAGTGATCTTGTCCGCTGTGGACTCATCTTGTTGTGTTTCTAGTAATAATAATAATAATAATAATAATAATAATAATAATGCTATTTTGTTGTTTACTGGAGCCTTCATAGGAATTATTAACCTGAAATTAATAATAATAATAATAATAATAATAATAATAATTCTACTTGGTTGTTTACTGGAGCCTTCATAGGAATTATTAACCTGAATATAATAATAATAATAATAATAATAATAATAATAATAATAATGCTATTTTGTTGTTTACTGGAGCCTTCATAGGAATTATTAACCTGAAATTAATAATAATAATAATAATAATAATAATAATAATTCTACTTGGTTGTTTACTGGAGCCTTCATAGGAATTATTAACCTGAATATAATAATAATAATAATAATAATGCTATTTTGTTGTTTACTGGAGCCTTCATAGGAATTATTAACCTGAAATTAATAATAATAATAATAATAATAATAATAATAATTCTACTTGGTTGTTTACTGGAGCCTTCATAGGAATTATTAACCTGAATATAATAATAATAATAATAATAATAATAATAATAATAATAATAATAATGCTATTTTGTTGTTTACTGGAGCCTTCATAGGAATTATTAACCTGAAATTAATAATAATAATAATAATAATAATAATAATAATAATAATTCTACTTTGTTGTTTACTGGAGCCTTCATAGGAATTATCAACCTGAAAATAATAATAATAATGATAATGATAATAATAATATGTGGAAACATTCCTCCTCCTCCTTCTATACCTGAGCTAGGATATAACATTATGTAACAAAGTTATTATTATTCTCTGATTATTGTTGTTGTTTATTCAATCGCTTCCGACTCTTGGTGACCTCCTGGACCGTTGATAGCCCAGGGTAGGTCTTTTCCAATGCTATTTATTAGAAAATGTCATTTCATGTTTTGGGTTTGATTAATGGTCCCATTTGACAATACATAAGAATGTGGGCGGACGACAACTCCCATCATCCTCTGCCATTGCGCTCCAAACCACACCAATGTGTAGAGTTGGCCATGATGTGCCAAGCTTGGTCCGGATCCATCGCCATTTGGGTTCACAGGTCTCTCTGGGTGCAGGCGCACTACAACTCCCATCATCCATTATCAATGCCCTTTTCCTCCCGCCAGGAAGGCCCTGGATCATCAGATGGAGGAGCTGCAGCAGGAAATGACTCTCCAAAAGGAGAAGGAGGCCCATCTGGAGGGGAAATGTGCCGAGTTCCAGATCAGGGCCCAGCAGCAAGAGTTCCGGATCCGGGTCTTGGAGGAGGAGAAGAAGACCTTCTCCAACGAGGTGAGCTAGAACCCATCCTGGAACCAGAATCCCCTAAAAAGCTACTTTTCCCAGCATGAAAACGAGACTCTTGCAAGCAAAATCAAGAGAGTACTGTTCAGGTCAATAGCATGAAAGCAACCTGTGTTACTTTTCTCCGTTGTGGTCACTGTGAATCGCACGTATGGTACTAAACCCCATCCTTGCGCAGTCAGCTTCGGATATGTGCGAATTTACAGGTGAACACGGTTACAGGTAAGCAAAGTAAGGTAAAGCATACTTCGTGACCGCATCTCCATATACGAACCCACATGATCCCTTCAATCATCCGGAGAGGCCCTGCTCTCGATCCCACCAGCATTGCAGGCGCGGTTGGTGGGGATGAGAGAGAGGGCCTTTTCGGTGGTGGCCCCTCGACTCTTGAACTCACTCCCTAAAGACATCAGACAGGCCCCAACCCTGGCAGTCTTCAGGAGGAGTTTGAAGACGTGGCTGTTCCAGTGTGCCTTCCCAGAATAATGATCCCATAGCACTTTATCCTCCAAAGCACTTTACATTTCTTTAGGTCGGCTCGTATGCCCTTCCACAAACACCACTATCACCTGTTTGTCCATGTCCCAGCATTACTTCCAATTTTAATTTTACATTTGGCCTTCCCACTGTTTTTAATTGTGGGACCACCGTTGTACATCTGTCCGTTCAGCGTGTGATTGTGTCTGATGTTCATGTTAATGCTGACGTTTCAATTGTATGTTGTCTTATTGATAATGTTGTATATTTTATTGTCTATGGTTTTTTTATTGCTTGTATTGTTGTTTTACTGCTTGTATTGTATTTGGGCTCGGCCTCATGTAAGCCGCACCGAGTCCTTTGGGGAGATGGTAGCAGGGTACAAATAAAGGGTTATTATTATTATTATTATTATTACTTCCATATCGTCCCCAGGGGGACCTGGACATTTCAAAAATGTAATAGATATATTTAAGCCTTTTTAACAATTTGTTTTCTAAATGTTTAATTATATTTTAACATTTATTTGCAGTAGATTTTAATTCACACATTGTTACAGCATTTAGTGTTTAGCCACTTTGAGTCTCGGGTAGAGAAAAAGCAGGGTACAAATATGTCATGTTATTATTATTATTATTATTCCTTTTTTCCTGGAAAAGATTGTTCAGGAAGTGGTCTGCAAACACTTAGAAACCAATGCGGTCATCGCTAATAGTCAACATGGATTTATCAAAAACAAGTCATGCCAGACTCATCTGATCTCTTTCTTCGATAGAGTTACAAGCTGGGTAGATGCGGGGAATGCCGTGGATGGAGCGTGTCTGGATTTCAGGAAGGCTTTGACAAGGAAGGTCCCCCATGACCTTCTGGCAAGGAAACTAGTCCAATGTGGGCGAGGCAAAACTATGGTGGGGTGGATCTGGAATTGGTTAAATGGACGAACCCAGAGGGTGATTCTCCCCAAGGCTTCCTCTTCATCCTGGAAAGAAGTGACGAGCGGAGTGCCGCAGGGTTTTCCCATCCTGGGCCCGGTCCTGTTCAACATCTTTATTAATGACTGAGATGAAGGGTCAGAAGGCAGGATCATCAAGTTTGCAGACGACACCAAATTGGGAGGGAGAGCCAAGACTCCAGAGGACAGGAGCAGGATTCAAAACGATCTTGACAGATTAGAGAGATGATTGGCCAAAACGAACAAAATGAAGTTCAACAGTGACAAATGCAAGATACTCCACTTTGGCAGAAAAAACGAAATGCAAAGATACAGAATGGGGGACAATGCCTGGCTCGAGAGCAGTACGTGTGAAAAAGATCTTGGAGTCCTCGTGGACAACAAGTTAAACATGAGCCAGGAATGTGATGTGGCGGCAAAAAAAGCCAATGGGATTTTGGCCTGCATCAATAGGAGCATAGTGTCTAGATCTAGGGAAGTAATGCTACCCCTCTATTCTGCTTTGGTTAGACCACACCTGGAATATTGTGTCCAATTCTGGGCACCACAATTCAAGAGAGATATTGACAAGCTGGAATGTGTCCAGAGGAGGGCGACTAAAATGATCAAGGGTCTGGAGAACAAGCCCTATGAGGAGTGGCTTAAGGAGCTGGGCATGTTTAGCCTGAAGAAGAGAAGGCTGAGAGGAGATATGATAGCCATGTATAAATATGTGAGAGGAAGCCACAGGGAGGAGGGAGCAAGCTTGTTTTCTGCTTCCCTGGAGACTAGGACGCGAACAATGGCTTCAAACTACAAGAGAGGAGATTCCATCTGAACATGAGGAAGAACTTCCTGACTGTGAGAGCCGTTCAGCAGTGGAACTCTCTGCCCCGGAGTGTGGTGGAGGCTCCTTCTTTGGAAGCTTTGAAACAGAGGCTGGATGACCATCTGTCAGGGGTGATTTGAATGCAACATACCTGCTTCTTGGCAGAATGGGGTTGGACTGGATGGCCCAGGAGGTCTCTTCCAACTCTTTGATTCTATGATTCTATGATCCATCAATCCACTCATAAAGAGGCTTCACGCAAATCTACCATTTGTCAAAATATATGATCCTGTCCTATTCTTTTCCATTTCAGCTCATTGCCAAATAGCCTAAATTCAGATATTTTTGTTGTACCACCGTTGTACATCTGTCTGTTCAGCGTGTGATTGTGTCTGATGTTCATGTTAATGCTGACGTTTCAAATAATAATAATAATAATAATAATAATAATAATAATAATACTTTATTTTCCTGTCGTGGTCAGCTGTGATTTGCACATATGGTATATTCCTGCGCTCGCACAGGCAGCATCGGAAATTCTCGAGACCAAAAAGACTGTTAGTGTAGCCCCGCCCACTTCCCCCGTCAGCATAAATAGCCCGTGGGAGGGGCTGCCATTCAGTTCTTCCAATCCGTCGCTATAAGCAGCTAGGAAAATGAGACTCAACGAACTGCCCTCAATTTAATTTGAATTAGAAATCCGGAAATTAGAAACAATAAGAGCGATGTCCACTACCTCCTTTAAAAAATGTGTGTCATGTTCTAATAAGTTTCCGGACAACAACGCTCATATTAATTGTCTAACATGCTTGGAAGAAGCACATCTTACTCAAACCTGTACCATCTGCAGGGCTTTCACGCCCCAAACAAGAAAGAATAAGTTCATAAAACCTAAGAAATTTCGAATGGTGTCACTAAAAACAATTCTCCCATTATTAAATAAAAATGTTTGGTTTGCAACAGTGGATTTGAAGGACGCTTATTTCCATATCTCGATTTACACAGAACATTGCTCGCTAGTGTACCATATGTGCGAATTCACAGGTGATCACTTGGGAAATTACGTTTACAGGTAAGCAACCTATATTTATACCCCGCCAGCATCTCCCTAAAGGGCCAAGCCCATCTGTGGTGAAGTGTGAATTTTAACTTACAGTTATGTATAATTATAGATAGGTGTTTAAAACAGTATGTATTCAAAATAGCATAACTGGGGGATGGTAGCCAGCTCAGCTCACTATGAGCTGGGTTGCCATGGAAAAAGGGGCAGAGCCAACTGCCACTTGGCAGGGCAGTCATTTTAAAACAGTCAGTCTGTATGCCTCTAGAACATGGCTCTATAGCCCGAAAAAACCCACAAGAACCTAGTGATTCCAGCCATGAAAGCCTTCGACAATACAGTCAGTCTGTAGTCGGAGAACTACAGGGAAGGCTGATTCTACAGTGTTGAGAATCAGGAAGGTTTAGGCTTTTAGCCTGTGTGGTTTAGATAGGTCAAGTTGACTTATTTAGTGGTTAGTGTATGAGTAAAAGGGGGGGGGGAGCAACCCAGTAAGCATCTTTAGTGCAACAGAAATAACACAAGGAAGCTAGTACCTGAAATGATCTGTTAATGAAAAAAAACACATTTTGAAGGAAAATAAGTTTAAAACTTAACAAGAAGCAACAGTCCTCTTAAGAGTTGTTTTATGAAATGTTGCTAAGAGGTTGCAACGTACTTTATCTAAGTTGTTGTAAGGATCAATGTTGTTTGTGCTATAACTTTAAGTTGCTGTAAGGTTCAAGGCTGTTTGTGCTACAGCTGTTTCAGTTAATTGAAGAGTTAATTGAGAGTATTATTTTCATGTGTATAAAGATAGCTACTGTGTGTTTAGCTTCTTTGCCATTGTGCCTTTTGCTATTGTGCATCTATGCCTCTGCGTGTCATTCTGCCTTGTGTAAGCCGGGGACTATGCTGCAGATGTCCTGCGAAGACACAGCCATGAGAAGAGGACAAGGATTCCTGCTTATCTCAGCTGAGTAATGATATCTCACAGAAGATATTGTTTCATGTTACTTTTGTGAAAACAGCAATCCTGCTATTTTGTTTTATATGCTGCCAATACTACAATATTTTCTTTTCTACTTTAAGCCGAAGTCTCGTGTGTTTTTCTTTTATGAGCCAATTCATCACACACACAGTTAACTGGGCTAAAGTCAATCTGCATGCTACTCATGCTAACGCATGACATGAAATGTTATAAATGTAACCACCAAATAAATGTGCCTCTAGGAGTTAAGAAATATTGAAACCATTAAGCTTCTTCTATACTTCAATAATCTTGTTACAGTTTTTCTTAAAGCCAAGTCTCTGTTACGAATACTTTCAAGTCAAGCCGCGCTACACATTGAAGAAAGACCAACAAAGTATTACAAGCTATTAGCTGTGTTATCAATTTGGTAAATCCATTATAACTAGTAGGAGACCCTGATAAATCAGGGACGTCCCTACTGCTCCTGGTGGCGTCTTTGCAAAGCGGTGGCTTCTTTACACCATCAAATACAACAATACATCAACAACAAGCAAGCAAATAATAATAATAATAATAATAATAATAATAATAATAATAATAATAATATCTGGAAAAGTGAGATGGCAGAAGAATAATTGAAATTGTTCCTAGTAAATCAAAACAGAATCTGCCGCCTTTTCCCAGCTTCTCTGCTGCCAGACGGACCGCACCACTCTCTTGGAGCAGATTGTGGTTTTGCAGCGGGAGAAAGAAGGCCTTCTCAAGCAGATGCAATCAAAGACAGCTAATCACCTCTTAACAAAGGATTCCCCATTATTATTATTATTATTATTATTATTATTATTATTATTATTATTATTATTAGAGTTAGAGGGGACCCCCCCCCAGAGGCCATCTAGTCCAACCCTATTCTGCCAGGCAGGAAGAAGGAATTACATTATTATTATTGTTATTATTATTATTAGAATTAGAATTAGAATTAGAGTTGGAAGGGACCCCAGAGGCCATCTAGTCCAACCCTCTTCTACCAAGCAGGAAGACAGAATTATATTATTATTATTATTATTATTATTATTATTATTATTATTATTATTAGAGTTAGAGGGGACTCCCAAAGGCCATCTAGTCCAACCCTCTTCTGCCAGGCAGGAAGAAGGAATTACATCATTATTATTATTGTTGTTGTTGTTGTTGTTGTTGTTGTTGTTGTTGTTGTTGTTAGAATTAGAATTAGAGTTGGAAGGGACCCCAGACACCATCTAGACCATCTAGTTCTACCAAGCACGAAGACAGAATTACGTTGTTGTTGTTGTTGTTGTTGTTGTTATTATTATTATTATTAAAGTTAGAAGGGACCCCCAGAGGCCATCTAGTCCAACCCTCTTCTGCCAGGCAGGAAGACAGAATTACATTATTATTATTATTATTATTATTATTATTATTATTATTATTAGAATTAGAATTAGAATTAGAGTTGGAAGGGACCCCAGAGACCATCTAGTTCTACCAAGCATGAAGACAGAATTACGTTATTGTTGTTATTATTGTTATTATTATTATTGTTGTTGTTGTTGTTGTTGTTGTTATTAGAGTTAGAAGGGACCCCCAGAGGCCATCTAGTCCAACCCTCTTCTATCAAGCAGGAAGACAGAATTACATTATTATTATTATTATTATTAGAATTAGAATTAGAGTTGGAAGGGACCCCAGAGACCATCTAGACCATCTAGTAGGGGACCTTTGGCCCTCCAGCTGTGGTGGACTTCAACTCCCACAATTCCTTGAGGCTCGGCATTGGACCAAGGTAAGCCTTTGGGGCGAATGCCGAGCCTCAAGGAATTGTGGGAGTTGAAATCCACCACAGCTGGAGGGCCAAAGGTTCCCTACCCCTGATCTAGACCATCTAGTTCTACCAAGCACGAAGACAGAATTACGTTGTTGTTGTTGTTGTTGTTATTATTATTATTATTAGAGTTAGAAGGGACCCCCAGAGGCCATCTAGTCCAACCCTCTTCTGCCTGGCAAGAAGACAGAATTAAATTATTATTATTATTATTATTAGGATTGGAAGGGACCCCCAAAGACCATCTAGTCCAACCCTCTTCTGCCAGGCAGGAAGAAGGAATTACATTATTATTATTATTATTATTATTATTATTAGAATTAGAATTAGAGTTGGAAGGGACCCCAGAGACCATCTAGACCAGTGGTTCTCAACCTGTGGGTCCACAGATGTTTTGGCCTTCAACTCCCAGAAATCCTAACAGCTGGTAAACTGGCTGGGATTTCTGGGAGTTGTAGGCCAAAACACCTGGGGACCCACAGGTTGAGAACCACTGATCTAGACCATCTAGTTCTACCAAGCATGAAGACAGAATTACGTTATTGTTGTTATTATTGTTATTGTTATTATTATTATTATTATTATTATTATTATTATCATTATTAGAGTTAGAGGGGACCCCCTCAGAGGCTATCTAGTCCAACCCTCTTCTGCCAGGCAGGAAGATGGAATTACATTATTATTATTATTATTATTATTAGAATTAGAATTAGAGTTGGAAGGGACCCCAGAGACCATCTAGACCATCTAGTTCTACCAAGCACGAAGACAGAATTACGTTGTTGTTGTTGTTGTTGTTATTATTATTATTATTAGAGTTAGAAGGGACCCCCAGAGGCCATCTAGTCCAACCCTCTTCTGCCTGGCAAGAAGACAGATTATTATTATTATTATTATTATTATTATTATTAGGATTGGAAGGGACCCCCAGAGGCCATCTAGTCCAACCCTCTTCTGCCAGGCAGGAAGAAGGAATTACATTATTATTATTATTATTATTAGAATTAGAATTGGAAGGGACCCCAGACACCATCTAGACCATCTAGTTCTACCAAGCACGAAGACAGAATTACGTTGTTGTTGTTGTTGTTGTTGTTGTTGTTGTTAGAGTTAGAAGGGACCCCCAGAGGCCATCTAGTCCAACCCTCTTCTGACAGGCAGGAAGAAGGAATTATTATTATTATTATTATTATTATTATTATTATTATTATTAGGCTCATAGAGATGGAAGGGACCCCCAAAGGACATCCAGTCCAACCCCTGAAAATCTCCTTCGAGGATGAGAGCTGTAGTGGAGATGGATCCACAGCTTAGGAGATCTGTATGCCTTATTCCTCAAGGAGGTCTGCCTGACTTCCCTTCTGTCTCTATTCCTCAGGAAGCGCCAGGAGCGGAGGGAGCGTCGCAAGGCCAAGCTCCGGCGGGTCAAAGAGGTCATCCTCTTGGAGCTGAAGCGGCGCGAGTCCTGCATCCAGAGCCTGGAGAACAAGCTCCATCTGGCCAGGGGCCACGCCGAAAAGGCGAGCATCTGCTTGGAAGGGGCCCCTTCCAAAGGCCATCCAGTCCAACCCCCTTCTGCTCTAAGAGAAGACACCATCGATTATAATAATCATTATAATAGCAATAATCACAATGATAAATACAAATAATAATAGCAAGAAAATAGCAATGATAAATGCAAATAGTACTAAAAATAATAGCAATAATAAATAATAATAATAATAGCATTAATAGCAACTGTAAATACAAATAGTAATAATAGCAATCATTATACATACAAATCGTAATAATTATAGTCATAGTAAATGCAAATAATAATAATAGCAATGCTAAATACAAATAATAATTGCAAGAAAAAATAGCAATGATAAATGCAATTAGTAATAAAACTAATAGCAATAAATAATAATAATAGCATTAATAGCAACTGTAAATACAAATCATAGCAATTATAAATACAAATTGTAATAATAACAGCCATAGTAAATGCAAATAAAAATAGCAATTCTAAATACAAATAGTAATAGCAATAACAGCAATGATAAATACAAATAATAATTGCAAGAAAATAGCAATGACAAGTGCAAATAGTAATAAAAATAATAGCAATGATAAATAATAATAGCAATAATAGCAGTAATTATAAATACAAATCGTAATAATTATAGCCATAGTAAATGCAAATAATAATAATAGCAATGATAAATACAAATCGTAATAGCAATAACAGCAATGATAAATACAAATAATAATTGCAAGAAAATAGCAATGATAAATGCAATTAGTAATAAAAATAATAGCAATGATAAATAATAATAGCAAATAATAATAGTAATAATGAGCAATTATAAATACAAACAGTAATAGCAACAATAGCAACTATAAATACAAATAGTAATAATAGCAATAATAAAAAAGGTAAAGGTAGTCCCCTGACATTAAGTCCAGTCATGTCTGACTCTGGGGTGTGGTGCTCATCTCCATTTCTAAGCCGAAGAGCCAGCGTTGTCCGTAGACACCTCCAAGGTCATGTGGACAGCATGACTGCATGGAGCGCCGTTACCTTTCCGCCGGAGCCGTACCTATTGATCTACTCACATTTGCATGTTTTCGAACTGCTAGGTTGGCAGAAGCTAGGGCTGACAGCGGAAGCTTACACCGCTCCCCGGAATCGAACCTGCGACCTTTCAATCAACAAGCTCAGCAGCTCAGTGCTTTAACCCACTGCGCCACTGGGGGCTCCTAATAGCAATAATAGTTATTATAAATACAAATAATTGCTATTATAAATACAAATAATAGCAATTATAAATACAAATCGTAGTAATAATAGCCATAGTTAATACAACTAATAATAATAATAATAGCAATGATAAATACAAACAATAATTCAAGAAAAATAGCAATGACAAATGCAAATAATACTAAAAATAATAGCAATGATAAATAACAATAATAGCAGCTATAAATACAAATAGTAATAATAGCAATAATAGCTTAGCAATAATAGCTATTATAAATACAAATAATTGCTATTATAAATACAAATAATAACAATTATAAATACAATAATAGCAATTCTAAATACAAATTGTAATAATAGCCATAGTTAATACAAATAATAATAATAATAACAATGATAGATACAAACAATAATTGCAAGAAAAATAGCAATGACAAATGCAAATCATACTAAAAATAATAGCAATTATAAATGCAAATAATAGCAACTATAAATACAAATAATAGCAACGATAAATACAAATAATATCAATTATAAATGCAAATAATAGCAACTATAAATACAAATAATGGCAATTATAAATACAAATATAAGCAATTATAAATACAATAATAGCAATTCTAAATACAAATCGTAATAATTATAGCCATAGTAAATGCAAATAATAATAATAATAATAATAGCAATGATAAATACACATAATAATTGCAAGAATAATAGCAATGATAAATGCAAATAGTAATAAAACTTCACTACATCTGAGGATGCTTGTCATAGATGCAGGCAAAATGTCAGGAGAGAATGCCTCTAGACCATGACCATATAGCCCGAAAAAACCTACAACAGCCCAGTAATAAAGATAACAGCAGTGAATAATAGCAATAATAGCAACTATTAATACAAATAGTAATAATAGCAATAATAGCATTTGTAAATACATATAATAGCGATTATAAATACAAATAGTCATCATAATAATAACAATAATAGCAATAGTAATGATAAAAGTAATGATAAATAATAATAACACAGCGGAAGAGACTTAAAAAGCCAAAAAACAATAATTACATTATAACGCATGCGCAAAATCACATATGCACAAATATATACACACACAATTATTATTATTATTATTTATTACTATTTACCACATTTATATTCCGCCTTTCTCAGCGACTCAGTACGGTTCACAAGAAGTTGAGAAGGCATATGAAAGAAGAAAGGAAGAAAAGAAAGAAGAAAGGGAGAGAAGGAGGATGGGAAAGAACGGAGAAAGGAAGGAAGGAAAGAAGGAGGAAGAAAGGAGGGAAGGGAAGGTGTATGAAGGAAGTAAGGAAGGAGAAGTTGAGAAGGTATATGAAAGAAGGAAGGAAGGAAAGAAAGAAGAAAGGGAGAGAAGGAGGATGGGAAAGAACGGAGAAAGGAAGGAAGGAAAGAAGGAGGAAGAAAGGAGGGAAGGGAAGGTGTATGAAGGAAGTAAGGAAGGAGAAGTTGAGAAGGTATATGAAAGAAGGAAGGAAGGAAAGAAAGAAGAAAGGGAGAGAAGGAGGATGGGAAAGAACGGAGAAAGGAAGGAAGGAAAGAAGGAGGAAGGAGGGAAGGGAAGGTGTATGAAGGAAGGAAGGAGAAGTTGAGAAGGTATATGAAAGAAGAAAGGAAAAGAAAGAAGAAAGGGAGAGAAGGAGGATGGGAAAGAACGGAGAAAGGAAGGAAGGAAAGAAGGAGGAAGAAAGGAGGGAAGGGAAGGTGGAAGGAAGGAAGGAGAAGTTGAGAAGGTATATGAAAGAAGAAAGGTAGGAAAGAAAGAATACAGAGAGAGAGGGAGGATGGGAAAGAAGGGAGGAAGGAAGGAAGGAGGAAAGGAAAGAAAGATAGAAAAAAAGAAGAAAGGGAAGGGGAAAGGGGGAAGGGAAGGTGTCAAAAGGAAGGAAGGAAGGAAGGAAAGAAGAAAAGAAGGAAAGAAAGAAGAAAACCGGGAAGGGGAAGGGAAGATGAAGGAAGGAAGGAAGGAAGGAAGGAAGGAAGGAAGGAAGGAAGGAAGGAAGGAAGGAAGAAAGAAGAAAAGAAGGAAAGAAAGAAGAAAACCGGGAAGGGGAAGGGAAGATGAAGGAAGGAAGGAAGGAAGGAAGGAAGAAAGGAAGGAAGAAAGGAAGGAAGAAAGGAAGGAAGAAAGGAAGGAAGAAAGGAAGGAAGAAAGGAAGGAAGGAAGGAAGGAAGGAAGGAAGGAAGGAAGGAAGGAGAAAGAAAGGAAGAAAAGAAGGAAGAAAAGAAGGAAAGAAAGAAGAAAACCGGGAAGGAGAAGGGAAGATGAAGGAAGGAAGGAAGGAAGGAAGGAAGGAAGGAAGGAAGGAAGGAAGGAGAAGTTGAGAAGGTATATGAAAGAAGGAAGGAAGGAAAGAAAGAAAGAAGAAAGGGAGAGAAGGAGGATGGGAAAGAACGGAGGAAGGAAGGAGAAGGAAGGAAGGAAGGAAGGAAGGAAGGAAGGAAGAAGAAAGGAGGGAAGGGAAGGTGTATGAAGGAAGTAAGGAAGGAGAAGTTGAGAAGGTATATGAAAGAAGAAAGGAAGGAAAGAAAGGGAGAGAAGGAGGATGGGAAAGAACGGAGGAAGGAAGGAAGGAAAGAAGGAGGAAGAAAGGAGGGAAGGGAAGGTGTATGAAGGAAGTAAGGAAGGAGAAGTTGAGAAGGTATATGAAAGAAGGAAGGAAGGAAAGAAAGAAGAAAGGGAGAGAAGGAGGATGGGAAAGAACGGAGAAAGGAAGGAAGGAAAGAAGGAGGAAGAAAGGAGGGAAGGGAAGGTGTATGAAGGAAGTAAGGAAGGAGAAGTTGAGAAGGTATATGAAAGAAGGAAGGAAGGAAAGAAAGAAGAAAGGGAGAGAAGGAGGATGGGAAAGAACGGAGAAAGGAAGGAAGGAAAGAAGGAGGAAGAAAGGAGGGAAGGGAAGGTGTATGAAGGAAGTAAGGAAGGAGAAGTTGAGAAGGTATATGAAAGAAGAAAGGAAGGAAAGAAAGAAGAAAGGGAGAGAAGGAGGATGGGAAAGAACGGAGAAAGGAAGAAGGAAAGAAGGAGGAAGAAAGGAGGGAAGGGAAGGTGTATGAAGGAAGTAAGGAAGGAGAAGTTGAGAAGGTATATGAAAGAAGGAAGGAAGGAAAGAAAGAAGAAAGGGAGAGAAGGAGGATGGGAAAGAACGGAGAAAGGAAGGAAGGAAAGAAGGAGGAAGAAAGGAGGGAAGGGAAGGTGTATGAAGGAAGTAAGGAAGGAGAAGTTGAGAAGGTATATGAAAGAAGGAAGGAAGGAAAGAAAGAAGAAAGGGAGAGAAGGAGGATGGGAAAGAACGGAGAAAGGAAGGAAGGAAAGAAGGAGGAAGAAAGGAGGGAAGGGAAGGTGTATGAAGGAAGTAAGGAAGGAGAAGTTGAGAAGGTATATGAAAGAAGGAAGGAAGGAAAGAAAGAAGAAAGGGAGAGAAGGAGGATGGGAAAGAAGGGAGAAAGGAAGGAAGGAAAGAAGGAGGAAGAAAGAGGAGGGAAGGTGTATGAAGGAAGTAAGGAAGGAGAAGTTGAGAAGGTATATGAAAGAAGAAAGGAAGGAAAGAAAGAAGAAAGGGAGAGAAGGAGGATGGGAAAGAATGGAGAAAGGAAGGAAGGAAAGAAGGAGGAAGAAAGGAGGGAAGGGAAGGTGTATGAAGGAAGTAAGGAAGGAGAAGTTGAGAAGGTATATGAAAGAAGGAAGGAAGGAAAGAAAGAAGAAAGGGAGAGAAGGAGGATGGGAAAGAACGGAGAAGGAAGGAAGGAAAGAAGGAGGAAGAAAGGAGGGAAGGGAAGGTGTATGAAGGAAGTAAGGAAGGAGAAGTTGAGAAGGTATATGAAAGAAGGAAGGAAGGAAAGAAAGAAGAAAGGGAGAGAAGGAGGATGGGAAAGAACGGAGGAAGGAAGGAAGCAAGGAAGGAGGGAAGGGAAGGTGTATGAAGGAAGGAAGGAGAAGTTGAGAAGGTATATGAAAGAGAGAAAGGAGAAAGAAGAAAGGGAGGAAGGAGGAAGGGAAAAGAAGGAAAAAGGAAGGAAGGAAAGAAGGAGGAGAAAGGAGGGAAGGGAAGGGAGAAGGAAGGAAGGAAAGGGAAGGATGAAAGAAGAAAGGTAGAAAAGAAAGAAAACAGAGAGAGAGGGAGGATGGGAAAGAAGGGAGAAAGGAAGGAAGGAGGAAAAAGAAAGATAGAAAAAAGAAGAAGGAAGAGAAAGGGGAAGGGAAGGTGTAAAGGAAGGAAGGAAGAAGAAGGAAAGGAAGGAAAGAAGAAAAGAAGGAAAAGAAAGAGAAAAGGGAAGGGGAAGGGAAGTGAAGGAAGGAAGGAAGGAAGGAAGGAAGGAAGGAAGGAAGGAAGGAAGGAAGGAAGGAAAGAAAGAAGAAAAGAAGGAAAGAAAGAAGAAAACCGGGAAGGGGAAGGGAAGATGAAGGAAGGAAGGAAGGAAGGAAGGAAGGAAGGAAGGAAGGAAGGAAGGAAGGAAGAAAGAAAGAAGGAAAGAGAAGGAAGGATGCACACAAAGAGCGCAGGAAGGAAGGAAAGAAAGAGGTAGAGAAGGAAGAAAGGAGGGAAAAAAGAAGGGAAATAAAAAGGGGGGAAGGAAGGAAAGAAGTAGAGGACGAAGGAAGGAGAGAAGGATGGGAAAGAACGGAGGAAGGAAGGAAGGAAGGAAAGGAAGGAGGAAGAAAGGAGGGAAGGTATGAAGGAAGTAAGGAAGGAGAAGTTGAGAAGGTATATGAAAGAAGGAAGGAAAGAAAGAAGAAAAGGGAGAGGAAGGAGAAAAAAGGAGAAAAGGAAGGAAGGAAGGAAGGAAGGAAGGAAGGAAGGAAGGAAGGAAGGAAGAAGAAGGAGGGAAGGGAAGGTGTATGAAGGAAGTAAGGAAGGAGAAGTTGAGAAGGTATATGAAAGAAGAAAGGAAGGAAAGAAAGAATAAAGAGAGAGAAGGAGAATGGGAATGAAGGAAGGAGGAAAGGAAAGAAAGAAAAGAAGAAGAAAGGGAAGGGGAAGGGAAGGTGTAAAAGGAAGAAGGAAGGAAGGAAGGAAGGAAGGAAGGAAGGAAGGAAGGAAGGAAGGAAGGGGAATTTGGGAAGGGGAAGAGAGGAAAAAAGCGAAGGAAGAAGAGAAAGGGAGGGAGGGAAGAAAAGAAAGAAAGAAAAGGAAGACTGGAAGTCAAGAGCGAAGGAAGGAAGGAAAGAAGGAAAGAGATAGAGAGGGAAGAAAGGAGGGAAAGAGGAAGGAAAATAAAAAGGGAGGAGGAAGGAAAGAGGAGGAGAAGAAAGGAGGAGAGAAAGAAAAAAGGGAAGGGAGGAAAGACGGAGCAAAGGAAGAAAAGAAAGGAGAGAAATAGGGAGGGAAGGAAAGAAATAAAGAGAAGGAAGGATGGGGGCAAAAAGCTAAGGAAGGAAGTAAACAGGTAGAGAAGGAAGAAAGGAAAGAAGAAAAGGAAATGAAGAAAGGAGAGAAAGAGGGAGAGAAGGTTGGCCACAGCAACGCGTGGCGGGTAAAGCTAGTAGTCATAATAATAATATTACAATAATAACAACAATAATAATAATGATAAAAGTAATGATAAATAATAGCAACAATAAATATAAATATAATGATAATAATAGAAATAATAATAGCAATGGTCGCAGTAATCCTCCTCCTCCTCCCTTTGCCTCTGACTTCAAGCTGAATGGGAATGGCGTCCGCACAACAACTGGAGGATTCTCAGTGTTTTCCTAACATGGATTTGGGGGATATGGGCTGCAGGAAGGGAAGGCGGACTACCCCAGAGGTGGGGTTTTGGGCCAAGTCTTACCTGACTTCCTGCCCCAATGCCTTGCAGATGTCCTCGGCCAACGGAGAGCTTCTGCAGCAGAGGAAGAGGCTCCTGGCGCAGCTGCAGGACTGCAAGGAGGAGGCCATCGAGCACCACCACACCCAGCAGCGCCTCTGCGCCGTCCAGAGCAGGTGACCCCAGAGACCAGACCCCAGAGGCTCTCTGTTGTACTCCAGGACAGGAAAACACCACTCGTTGAATAGGAAAACAATCCTTTTATTGAAGACTAGCTTGGGGACCCGGCGCTGCCCGGGTTATTTGAGAAAGTGGGTAATGGTGGTTCTGTATGCCAAGTTTGGTCTTTATTGGTCATTGGATAACGGCTGCATTGTTTTCAGGAAGTGAGTGAAGGTACTTGAAGTCCCATCATCCATGGTCCACCCTCCTCCAAACAGCAGCAGGATATAGAGTGGGTCATGGGGGCTCTGTGTGCCAAGTTTGGTCTTTATCAGTCATTGGATGAGGGTGGCAGTGGTTTCAGTAAGTGAGTGAAGGTACTGCAAGTCCCATCATCCAAAGTCCATCCTCCTTCAAACTGCAGCAGGATGCAGAGTGGGTCATGGGGGCTCTGTGTGCTAGGTTTGGTCTTGATTGGTCATTGGATGACTGTTGCAGAAGTCTTGGGATGTGAGTGGAGGTACTTGAAGTCCCATCATCCATAGTCTGTTCTCCCCCAAACCTCACCAGAATGTTGAGTTGGCCAAGGGGGCTCTCTGTGCCAAGTTTGGTCTTTCTTGGTATTTGGATAAGTGTCACTGTGGTTTCAGGAAGTGAGTGAAGGTACTGGAAGTCCCATCATCCATCGTCCGTCCTCCTCCAAACAGCATCGGGATGTAGAGTTGTTCATGGGGGCTCTGTGTGCCAAGTTTGGTCTTGATCGGACATTAGATGAGGGTTGCAGCAGTCTTTGGAAGGGAGTGGAGGTACTTGAAGTCCCATCATCCATGGTCTGTCCTCCTCAAAAGTGCGCCAGGATGTAGAGTGGGTCATGGGGACTCTGTGTGCCAAGTTTGGCCTTGATCAGTCATTGGCGAGGGTCTCAGTGGTCTTAGGAAGTGAGTGAAGTGACTGCAAGTCCCATCATCCATTTCCAAATTTTTCCAAACTGCACCAGGATGTAGAGTGGGTCATGCGGGCTCTCTGTGCGAATTGTGATCCTGACCCATCACTGTTGGCAGTTGTAATGGTCTCAGCAAGGGAGTGCAGGTATTGCAAGTCCCATCGTCCATGGTGCATCCTCCCCCAAACCGCACCAGGATGTAGAGTGCATCATAGAGACTCAAGTGTGTCAAGTTTGGTCTTTATCGATGATTGGATGAGGGTTGAAGTGGTCTCAGGAATTGAGCAAAGATACTGCAAGTCCCATAATCCATGGTCCATCCCCGGCCAAAACACACCAGGACATAAAGTGGGTCATGAGATGTCTATGTGCCAAGTTTGGTCCCGATCAGTCATTGGATGAGGTTAACAGCGGTCTCAGAATGTGACTGATGGCACTGCAAGTCCCATCATCCATTGAAGATAATTTTAAAAAAAAACAGCAAAGTAAAAAAGCACTTTAAAGAAATAGGTAAATCCAATTAGGTAAGAAGATAAGCCGGAACAAATTAGTCCACGGTAGAGTTCAGCAAAGTCCTTGTGTGAGAGAATCGGCCATCTGCAAGGACGTTGCCCAGGGGACGCCTGGATGTTTTGATGTTTTATCATCCTTGTGGGAGGCTTCTCTCATGTCCCCGCCTGAGGAGCTGGAGCTAATAGAGGGAGCTCACCCGCGCTCTCCACGGATTCGAACCTGCGACCTGTCGGTCTTCAGTCCTGCCGGCATAGGGGTTTAACCCACTGCGCCACCGGGGGCTCCATACATAGAATAATAAAGACTCGGAATATAAAAGCAAACCAGTCACTTAGGCGTTCTGCCAGGCTCAAAGAAAGAATGATAAGGGATTCAAGGCTAAAACGAAACCCATTTCTGGCTGCTTAGGACGTAGCGTAATTAGGAGTCAGAATAGAAAGGCAAAACAGTCGCTTAGGCGTTGTGCCAGGCTCAAAGAAAGAATGATAAGGGATTCAAGGCTAAAACGAAACCCATTTCTGGCTGCTTAGGACGTAACGTAATTAGGAGTCAGAATAGAAAGGCAAACCAGTCACTTAGGCATTCTGCCAGGCTCAAAGAAAGAATAATAAGGGATTCAAGGCTAAAACGAAACCCATTTCTGGCTGCTTAGGACGTAGCGTAATTAGGAGTCAGAATAGAAAGGCAAACCAGTCGCTTAGGGTGCGGGAGCTCATCCGCGCTCTCCCCGGATTCAAACCTGCAACCTGTCGGTCTTCAGTCCTGCCGGCACAGGTCCATGAAAACAAAGTCCACATTTCTCTAATAAAAGCCAGAAAATCAGGAAATATTGATCCAAGGCTTAGGTATGCAATCATAAAATCCAAGAATCAGAACCATGAAACAAGAAGTATTTAATTAAGCATGAATCTTCCAAGCAAGGCTTCTGTTGCACTCCAGAACAGAACAGCCCCTCTGACTGTAAACACACCACACATTGAGTGAAGGAACAATCCTTTTTATCAAAGCTTAGCAAAAAAAAGAAAGCCAGTAGAAATAAATGCTTGTAAAGATAGATCAGATTTCAAAAAGCAATAAGGTATTCAAAGGCTGCAAGATAAAACAGTGTCTAATGGCCCCTCTGACTATAAACACACTACACGTTGAGTGAAGGAACAATCCTTTTTATTAAAGCTTAGCAAAAAAAGCCAGTAGAAATAAATGCTTGTAAAGATAGATCAGATTTCAAAAAGTAATAAGGCATTCAAAGGCAGCAAGATAGCCAATAGCCCCTCTGACTGTAAACACACCACACGTTGAGTGAAGGAACAATCCTTTTTATTAAAGCTTAGCAAAAAAGCCAGTAGAAATAAATGCTTGTAAAGATAGATCAGATTTCAAAAAGCAATAAGGCATTCAAAGGCTGCAAGATAAAACAGTGTCTAATGGCCCCTCTGACTATAAACACACCACACGTTGAGTGAAGGAACAATCCTTTTTATCAAAGCTTAGCAAAAAAGCCAGTAGAAATAAATTCTTGTAAAGATAGATAAGATTTCAAAAAGCAATAAGGCATTCAAAGGCAGCAAGATAAAACAGTGTCCAAATGTAGCAATCAAAAGCAATGTCCAAAAACATGAAAGTACAACCCAAGGCAATGATTATCGAGACAGGAATCAAACAAGAAGCAAGAACTGACCAGATGCTGCTAGTCACCTTGAAAGGCTAGAAAAATCCATGAAGACGAGACCACTTGAACAGGAATTCCATGAGGCTTGTACTTGGTTTCCAAACGATGCCTGATCTGACAAGATTCTCTACAGGCAAACCTTAAATCCCAAAAACTGGTTTTGTTTCCCCCCAGTCTTTGACCTTAACTGATGAATTCTTTCGGATCTACGTAAACATTGGGCCTCTTGTCGATTCTGGCTAATTTCCAGCCGCCGACTCTGCTTATCTGACTCCTCACTAACTTTACCAGGTGTCAGATTGTTTTCCAAACTAGAATCTGGAGAGCTCACAGGCAGAGGGAGTAAACCTTCCTCCGAAGGCCTGACAAAAACATTCTCATGAGAATCTGTCCTTTGCACTGAAGCCTCTCTGTCAGTGTCTGCATGAAACTCATTGACCAAAGTGTCTCCATCTTGCACCTCAGAGTCAGTCCCAGCATCCCCACATCAGAAGCAACAGGAGACTGATTCCCCTCCTCATTACCCACATCAGACACAGAAACATCAGGAGACTGAAACACAATCACAGGTTCAATCACAGGCTGAGTCCCAACAGCTTCCATGAAACAAGGACGAGAACTTAACTTGATTCCGAATGATGCTTCATCTGACTACATATCCTAAACTTGAGACTTTTATCTCCTTGTTAGTTATGTCATTAGCACTCAGAAATTGGTTTAACTTTAGCTGGGAATTGGTTATCTTTTTCTCTTGGAGCCTGGCAGAACACCGAAGCTGCTGTTCGGCTCTTCTGTTTTGACTGATCTCCTCTCGTCTATCTGTTTGCTCATTAATTTCTGCAACTGGGCCAGGTGCCAAATTGTTTTCAAGCGCCAAATCCTGAGAACCCTCTGGTAGCAATTCAGGGAGTACACCATCATTCCCACACCCTTCAGGGACATTCTCATGGGAAGCTACACTTTGAACAGGGGTCTCCTGGTCATTCTCAGGCTAAGGTTCAATCACAGGCTGATTCCCAACATGAAACAAGGACGAGAACCTATCTTGATTCCAAACGATGCTTCATCTGACTACATATCCTAAACTTGAGACTTTTATCTCCTTGTTAGTTATGTCATTAGCGCTCAGAAATTGGTTTAACTTTAGCTGGGAATTGGTTATCTTTTTCTCTTGGAGCCTGGCAGAACGCCGAAGCTGCTGTTCGTCTCTTCTGTTTTGACTGATCTCCTCCTGTCTATCTGTTTGCTCATTAATTTCTGCAGCTGGGCCAGGTGCCAAGTTGTTTTCAAGCCCCAAATCCTGGGAACCCTCTGGTAGCAATTCAGGGAGTACACCGTCATCCTCACACCCTTCAGGGACATTCTTATAGGAAACTACACTTTGAACAGGGGTCTCCTGGTCATTCTCAGGCTCAGGTTCAATCACAGGCTGATTCCCAACATGAAACAAGGACGAGAACCTATCTTGATTCCAAACGATGCTTCATCTGACTACCTATCCTAAACTTGAGACTTTTATCTCCTCGTTAGTTATGTCATTAGCGCTCAGAAATTGGTTTCGCTTTAGCTGGGAATTGGTTATCTTTTTCTCTCAGAGCCTGGCAGAACACCGAAGCCACTGTTTGGCTCTCCTGTTTTGACTGATCTCTCGTCTATCTATTTGCCCATTAATTTCTGCAGATGTGCCAGGTGTCGAGCTGTTTTCATGTTCTCTCGCATGGAAACTCTCTGGTAACAATTCAGGAAGCACACCATCATCCCCACACCCCTCAGGGACATGGGAAACTACATTCTCCTGGTCATTCTCTGCATCAATATCACTGACCAAACCATTGCCATCTTGAAACCCTTGGCTTTCCTCTCACAGGGTGGAGCTTTTGGGGGAAGAGCACAAGCGGCAGCAGGAGCGCAGCGTCCACTTGGCCGCCCAAGTCGGGGACCTGGAAAGGGCCCTGCGCAGGATCAGCGGGGAGAATCTGCAGGTATTATCATTATTATTATCATTATCATCATCATTACGTCTACTTTGAACGGTGGAACTCCCTGCCACTGGCCAACACTTCTCATCTATAGCAACAACTATTTGATACACAGCAAGATTAGTTCTCAGCAGATCACTGTGCTTTCGTATTCTATTACTTACAATAGCAAAACCAGCAATAACAACAACAACAACAACAACAACATTATATTATCATCATCGTGGTTGTTATTGTTTTATTGACAGAAAAACACAGTATGTCACAGCAAACAAGATCTACATGCTGGATTATGTTGTCATTATTATTATTTTGTTTCTTCGGACGATGGAACTCCTTGCCACTAGCCATTACTTACAATAGCAAAACCAGCACGACAACAACATTATAATACTATCATCATCATTGTTGTTGTTATTATTTTACTGACACAAAAACACAGTATGTCACAGCAAACAATATCTATATGCTGGATTTCCTTGTCATTATTATTATCATCATTGCTATTATTATTTTGTTTCTTTGGATAGCAGAACTCCCTTCCACTGGCCATTGCTTCCGATCTCTAGCAACACCAGCAACATATTATTATTATTATTATTATTATTATTATTATTATTATTATTACAACAGCAGCAACATTATGTTGTTGTTGTTGTTGTTTGGCCTCCTTTGGTCGGTGGAACTCCTTGCCACTGATCATTACCTTTAGTCTATAGCAGAAATAGCATTATTATTATTATTATTATTATTATTATTATTATTATTACAATTGTGAGATCAGGAGTCTGTCATTATTATTATTATTATTATTATTATTATTATTATTATTATTATTATTATTATTTGGCCTTCTTGAACTCTCTGCCACTGACTATTGCCTTCAATCTATAGCAAAACTAGCAACATTATTATTACAATTATTATTATTATTATTATTATTATTATATCATTATTATATCTCCTTTCAATGGCAGAACTCCTTGCCACTGACCATTGCCTTTAGTCTATAGCAGAACTAGCATTATTATTATTATTATTATTATTATTATTATTATTATTATTATTATTATTATTACAATGGTGAGGTCAGGAGTCTGTTATTATTATTATTATTATTATTATTATTATTATTATTATTATTATTATTTGGCCTTCTTGAACTCTCTGCCACTGACCATTGCCTTCAATCTATAGCAAAACTAGCAACATTATTACTATTATTATTATTACTAGCTGTGCCCTGCCACGCGTTGCTGTGGCCTACAGTAAAACTTATCAAAGTTGAGGTAGATGAAAGAGAGGTACCTACCTATTCCTTCCCCCTTTTCCTCCCCCTTTCTCTCCTTTCTTCCTTCTCTACCTCTTTCTTTCTTTCCTTCTTTCACTCCTTGGTTTCATCCTTCTCTCTTTCCTTCATTCCCTCCCCCTTTCTTCCTTTGCCTTTCTTCCCTCCCTGTTTGCTTCCTTCTTTCTCTTTTTATTTCCTTTTATTTCACCACCATCATAACAATAACAATAATGCAATGCATTGCCTCTGGGACCTGACACCTCTCCCATTCCCCCTAAAAGGGTCTCATAGGAAGAATAATAGCATCATAATAATCATAGAAATAACAACCTTTACCCGCCACGTGTTGCTGTGGCCAACCTTCCCTCTTTCTCTCCTTCTTTCCCTCCTTCCTCCTTCCCTCCCTCCCTCCTTCCTTTCCTTCCTTCCTTCCTTCCTTCCTTCCTTCCTTCCTTCCTTCCTTCCTTCCTTCCCTCCCTCCCTCCCTCCCATCTTTCCTTCTCCTCTTCCTTCTCTATCTCTTTCCTTCCTTCCCCCTTTTTCTTTCTCTTCTGGTCTCTTTTCTTCCTTCTCTCTTTCCTTCTTTCCTTCCCTCCCTCTTTCTCTACATCTTCGCCCTTCCTTCACTCCCTCTTTCCTTCCTTTATTCCCTTTTTCCTTTCCTTCTCTCCTTCCTTCCTTCCCCCTTTTTCTTTCCCTCCCTCTGTCTCTCATTTCTTCCTTCTCTACCTCTTTCCTTCCTTCCCCCTTTTTCTTTCTCTTCTGCTGTCTCTCTTTTCTTTCCTTCCATCTTTCCTTTTCTTTCCTTTTCTTCTTCCTTCTTTCTCTAACTTTCCTTCCTTCCCCTTTTTCTTTACCTCCCTTTCTCTTTCTTCCTTCTTTCCTTCCTTCCTGTCTTTCCTGGATTTTGACAGGGCGGGAAGGGGCGGGGTGGGGTTTGGAGGTGGCGTGAAGTAAAAGGAGGTAAGATTGGGGCAGGGGAGTGATGGAGCGTGGGGTTGTGTGTGTGTGTGTGTGCGGCGGCGGGGGGAGTGATGGAGCGTGGGGTTGCGTGTGTGTGTGCGGCAGGGGGGGTGGGGTTGCGCGTGTGTGTGGCGGTGGGGGGAGTGATGGAGCGTGGGGTTGTGTGTGTGCGTGCGGCAGGGGGGTGTGTGTGCGGGAAGCGGCGGGGCTTGGAGTGGGCATGGCTTCTGCAGAGGGAACGTTGGCCGGAAGGCTGTGTGCGCGCGCCAGGGAACTTGCGGCTGGGCACCAATGCGCATGCTCAGTTGTTTTGCCGTTTTTGTGAGTGTGTTGTTGTGTTGTTTTTCATTTTGAGTAGATATGTTTGTACCTTGTGGGTTGTGTTATGGGCATGGGAATTTTGGTTAAGTTTCGTTGGTTTTTTGAGTTTTGTTGTTTTGCCGTTTTGTGAGTGTGTTGTTGTGTTGTTTTTCATTTTGAGTAGATATGTTTGTACCTTTTATGGGTTGTGTTATGGGCATGGGAATTTTGGTTAAGTTTTGTTGGGGGGTTTGTGAGTTTTGTTGTTTTGCCGTTTTGTGAGTGTGTTGTTGTGTTGTTTTTCATTTTGAGTAGATATGTTTGTACCTTATGGGTTGTGTTATGGGCATGGGAATTTTGGTTAAGTTTCGTTGGTTTTTGAGTTTTGTTGTTTTGCCGTTTTGTGAGTGTGTTGTTGTGTTGTTTTTCATTTTGAGTAGATATGTTTGTACCTTGTGGGTTGTGTTATGGGCATGGGAATTTTGGTTAAGTTTCGTTGGGGGGTTGTGGAGTTTTGCTGTCCGGTTGAACCAACCTAACAGATTTATATATATAGATTATTATTATTATTATTATTATTAGGTCTCCTTTGGATGGCGGAACTCCCTGCCACTGACCATGGCTTCTGATCTATAGCACACTAGCAATTACTATTATTTGAAACACAGCAAGATTAGTACACAGCAAACAAGATCATTATGCTGGGTTTTGTATTCGATCACATATCAGATACTTCCCAAGCATCTTGGACCTGCAGAATAATAATAATAATAATAATAATAATAATAATAATAATAATAATAATAATAGTTGTTGTTGTTGTTAGGTCTCCTTTGGGTGGTGGAATTCCTTGCTTCTGATCTATTACATAACTAGCAGCAACAATAACAACTATTATTGTTGTTATTCTTGTTATTTTGTCTCCTTTGGACACTGGAACTCCCCGCCACTGGCCCTTGCTTCTTTGTTGTTGTTGTTGTTGTTGTTGTTGTTGTTGTTGTTGTTGTTGTTGTTTGGTCTCCTTTAGAAAAGAGACTGACTTCTCCATCTTTCTTTAAAATAGTAATTCTATTTTCTTCCGCCAGGAGACGCAGAGCCAGATCCTGCCCTTTTCCGGCATCAGGTACCTTGTATGAGGGGAAAAGAGGGAGAAAGGGAAGGAAGAAAGAGAAAAAGAAGGGAGGGAGGATGGAAGCAAGGAAGAGAAAGGAAAGGAAGAAGAGAAAGGGAGGGAGGAAGAAAGGAGAGGGAGGGAGAAAGAAAAAGGAGGGAAAAGAGAAGGGAATAGAAGGATAAGAAAGGGGGAGCAAAGGAAGGAAAGAAGGAAGGAAGGGAGGGAGGGAGAAAGAAAGAAGGAAAGGAAGAAGAGAACGGAAGGGGGAAAGAAAGGAGAGGGAGGGATAAAAAAGGAGGAAAACAGGAAAAGGAAGAGCAGGGGTAAGAAAGGCAGGGAAGGAAGGAAGGAAGAGAAAATGAAGGGAAAGAAAGGGGGAAGAAAGGGAGAGGAAAGGAAGGAAGAGGAAGAGAAGGGGAAGGGAGGGAAAGAAATAGGAGCAAGCAAGGAAGAGAAAGGAAAGGAAGAAGAGAAAGGAAGGGGGAAAGAAAGGAGAGGGAGGGAGAAAGAAAAAGGAGGGAAACAGGAAAAGGAAGAGAAAGGGTAAGAAAGGGAAGAGGTAAGAAAGAAAGGGAAGGAAGAAAGGAAGAGAAAATGAAGGGAAAGAAAGGGGGAAGGAAGGAAAGAGAAAATGAAGAAAGGGGGAAAGGAGGAAGGGAGGAAAAGGAAAGGGAAGGAAGAGAAAAAGAAGAGGAAGGGAGAAAGAAAAAGGAGGGAAAGAAAGAGAAGGGAATAGAAGGATTAAAAAAGGCAGGGAGGAAAGAAAGGAAAGAAGGAAGAAATGAAGAAAAAAGAAGAAAAAGATGGGAAAGGGAGGGAGGATGGAAGGAAGAGAAAGGAAAGGAAGAAGAGAAAGGGAAGGGGGAAAAGAGAGGGAGAAAGAAACGAGGGAAAAAGGAAAAGGAAGAGAAGGAGTAAGAAAGGGAGGGAAGGAAGTAAAAGGAAATGAAGGGAAAGAAAGGGGGAAGGAGAAGGAAAGGAAGGAAGGAAGGAAGGAAGGAAGAAGGAAGGAAGGAAGGAAGGAAGGGGAAGGAAGGAAGGAAAAGAAGAGGAAGGGAGAAAGAAAAATGAGGGAAAGAAAGAAAAGGGAAAAGAAGGACTAAAGAAAGGGGGGAGAAAAGGAAGGAAAGAAGGAAGGAAGGAAGAAAAAAGAAGGGAAAGATGGGAAAGGGAGGGAGGATGGAAGGAAGAAAAAGGAAAGGAAGAAGAGAAAGAGAAGAGGAAAGAAAGGAGAGGGAGGGAGAAAAAAGGAGGGAAACAGGAAAAGGAAGAGAAGGGGTAAGAAAGGGAGAGAAGGAAGGAAGGAAGAGAAAATGAAGAGGAAGATGGGAAAGGGAGGATGGAAGGAAGAGAAAAGAAAGGAAGAGATAGGGAAGGGGAAAGAAAGGAAAGGGAGGGAGAAAGAAAGAAAGGAGGGAAAAAGGAAAAAGAAGAGGTAAGAAAGAAAGGGAAGGAAGAAAGGAAGAGAAAATGAAGGGAAAGAAAGGGGGAAGGAAGGAAGAGGAAAAGAAGAGGGAAGCAGAACATGTCTGGCAGGAAGTTGAGTCCTGGGATTTCTCCTTTGCAGGACCTTTCGGAGCCTGGCAGCCCTTTGAAGGCCATCCGGGTACTTTGCTCAGAAGGAAAGAGACGGAGAATCTTCTTTTTGGAGTTCCAAAGCCTTCGTCTTTGACTGGGTTTATTTAATACAGACATATTTACATATTTCAGGCTTGCTCTATTCTATCAGTGTTATTTTCAGGCTATTTGCAGCGGGTTAAACTGCTGAGCTGCTGACCTGGCTAAGCTCCCAGTGCCTGCCCACCTAGCAGTTCGAAAACATGCAAGTATGAGTAGATCAATAAGGACTGCTTTGGCAGGAAGGTAATGGCGCTCCATGCAGTCATGCTGGCCACATGACTTTGGAGGTGTTTATGGACAACGCCGGCTCTTCTGCTCAGAAATGGAGGTGAGCACCACTTCCCATAGCTGGTAGTAAAATGTCATTTTGACACAACGTCGTGTTCGAACAACAAATCACAGCGCAGCTTTCCTTTTACTTCAGCAGTATAGGAAATACCAACCAATCACAGAGCAGCTTTCCTTTTACTTCAGCAGTATAAGAAATACCAACCAATCACAGTGCAGCTTTCCTTTTACTTCAGCAGTATAAGAAATACCAACCAATCACAGCGCAGCTTTCCTTTTACTTCAGCAGTATAATAAATACCAACCAATCACAGAGCAGCTTTCCTTTTACTTCAGCAGTATAATAAATACCAACCAATCACAGCGCAGCTTTCCTTTTACTTCAGCAGTATAAGAAATACCAACCAATCACAGAGCAGCTTTCCTTTTACTTCAGCAGTATAAGAAATACCAACCAATCACAGAGCAGCTTTCCTTTTACTTCAGCAGTATAAGAAATACCAACCAATCACAGCGCAGCTTTCCTTTTACTTCAGCAGTATAATAAATACCAACCAATCACAGCGCAGCTTTCCTTTTACTTCAGCAGTATAAGAAATACCAACCAATCACAGAGCAGCTTTCCTTTTACTTCAGCAGTATAAGAAATACCAACCAATCACAGAGCAGCTTTCCTTTTACTACAGCAGTATAAGAAATACCAACCAATCACAGCGCAGCTTTCCTTTTACTACAGCAGTATAAGAAATACCAACCAATCACAGCGCAGCTTTCCTTTTACTTCAGCAGTATAATAAATACCAACCAATCACAGCGCAGCTTTCCTTTTACTTCAGCAGTATAAGAAATACCAACCAATCACAGCGCAGCTTTCCTTTTACTTCAGCAGTATAAGAAATACCAACCAATCACAGCGCAGCTTTCCTTTTACTTCAGCAGTATAAGAAATACCAACCAATCACAGAGCAGCTTTCCTTTTACTTCAGCAGTATAGGAAATACCAACCAATCACAGAGCAGCTTTCCTTTTACTTCAGCAGTATAAGAAATACCAACCAATCACAGTGCAGCTTTCCTTTTACTTCAGCAGTATAAGAAATACCAACCAATCACAGCACAGCTTTCCTTTTACTTCAGCAGTATAATAAATACCAACCAATCACAGCGCAGCTTTCCTTTTACTTCAGCAGTATAATAAATACCAACCAATCACAGCGCAGCTTTCCTTTTACTTCAGCAGTATAAGAAATACCAACCAATCACAGAGCAGCTTTCCTTTTACTTCAGCAGTATAAGAAATACCAACCAATCACAGAGCAGCTTTCCTTTTACTTCAGCAGTATAAGAAATACCAATCAATCACAGCGCAGCTTTCCTTTTACTACAGCAGTATAAGAAATACCAACCAATCACAGAGCAGCTTTCCTTTTACTTCAGCAGTATAAGAAATACCAACCAATCACAGAGCAGCTTTCCTTTTACTACAGCAGTATAAGAAATACCAACCAATCACAGCGCAGCTTTCCTTTTACTACAGCAGTATAAGAAATACCAACCAATCACAGCGCAGCTTTCCTTTTACTTCAGCAGTATAATAAATACCAACCAATCACAGCGCAGCTTTCCTTTTACTTCAGCAGTATAAGAAATACCAACCAATCACAGCGCAGCTTTCCTTTTACTTCAGCAGTATAATAAATACCAACCAATCACAGCGCAGCTTTCCTTTTACTTCAGCAGTATAAGAAATACCAACCAATCACAGCGCAGCTTTCCTTTTACTTCAGCAGTATAAGAAATACCAACCAATCACAGCGCAGCTTTCCTTTTACTTCAGCAGTATAATAAATACCAACCAATCACAGAGCAGCTTTCCTTTTACTTCAGCAGTATAATAAATACCAACCAATCACAGAGCAGCTTTCCTTTTACTTCAGCAGTATAAGAAATACCAACCAATCACAGCGCAGCTTTCCTTTTACTACAGCAGTATAAGAAATACCAACCAATCACAGCGCAGCTTTCCTTTTACTTCAGCAGTATAATAAATACCAACCAATCACAGCGCAGCTTTCCTTTTACTTCAGCAGTATAAGAAATACCAACCAATCACAGAGCAGCTTTCCTTTTACTTCAGCAGTATAAGAAATACCAACCAATCACAGAGCAGCTTTCCTTTTACTTCAGCAGTATAAGAAATACCAATCAATCACAGCGCAGCTTTCCTTTTACTACAGCAGTATAAGAAATACCAACCAATCACAGAGCAGCTTTCCTTTTACTTCAGCAGTATAAGAAATACCAACCAATCACAGAGCAGCTTTCCTTTTACTACAGCAGTATAAGAAATACCAACCAATCACAGCGCAGCTTTCCTTTTACTACAGCAGTATAAGAAATACCAACCAATCACAGCGCAGCTTTCCTTTTACTTCAGCAGTATAATAAATACCAACCAATCACAGCGCAGCTTTCCTTTTACTTCAGCAGTATAAGAAATACCAACCAATCACAGCGCAGCTTTCCTTTTACTTCAGCAGTATAATAAATACCAACCAATCACAGCGCAGCTTTCCTTTTACTTCAGCAGTATAAGAAATACCAACCAATCACAGCGCAGCTTTCCTTTTACTACAGCAGTATAAGAAATACCAACCAATCACAGCGCAGCTTTCCTTTTACTTCAGCAGTATAATAAATACCAACCAATCACAGCGCAGCTTTCCTTTTACTTCAGCAGTATAAGAAATACCAACCAATCACAGAGCAGCTTTCCTTTTACTTCAGCAGTATAAGAAATACCAACCAATCACAGAGCAGCTTTCCTTTTACTTCAGCAGTATAAGAAATACCAATCAATCACAGCGCAGCTTTCCTTTTACTACAGCAGTATAAGAAATACCAACCAATCACAGAGCAGCTTTCCTTTTACTTCAGCAGTATAAGAAATACCAACCAATCACAGAGCAGCTTTCCTTTTACTTCAGCAGTATAAGAAATACCAACCAATCACAGCGCAGCTTTCCTTTTACTTCAGCAGTATAATAAATACCAACCAATCACAGCGCAGCTTTCCTTTTACTTCAGCAGTATAAGAAATACCAACCAATCACAGAGCAGCTTTCCTTTTACTTCAGCAGTATAAGAAATACCAACCAATCGCAGTGCAGCTTTCCTTTTACTTCAGCAGTATAAGAAATACCAACCAATCACAGCGCAGCTTTTCTTTTACTTCAGCAGTATAATAAATACCAACCAATCACAAAGCAGCTTTCCTTTTACTTCAGCAATATAATAAATACCAACCAATCACAGCGCAGCTTTCCTTTTACTTCAGCAGTATAAGGAATGGAAACCAAACTCTGATTGGTTGGTATTGGCAATGGAAATAACAATTAGATCAACAGCGAATACGTACGCAGTTGCAGTATCTAGTGATTTAAAACTTACTTAGGCGATCCCTCGTTGTCTGAGTAAGATCGTCCTCCAAGTTCGGTGTCCTGGCGGTGGGTCCGTAGGTGGCTGTGGAGCCCTATTCTTGACCTGCATGTTCTCCTGCAGTTTCCAGACAGAAGGTGGTCCCAGTCGGGGTTGGCTTGACGCGCCTTCCTCTTGGCACGTTTCTCTCTTTCACCCTCCGTTCGTGCCTCTTCAAATTCTGCAGCACTGCTGGTCACAGCCGACCTCCAGCTGGAGCACTCAAGAGCCAGGGCTTCCCAGTTCTCAGTGTCTATGCCAGAGGTTTTGAGGTTTGCTTTGAACCCATCTTTCAATGTCTTTTCCTGCCCAACTACATTCCGTTTTCCGTTCTTGAGTTCTTCTTCCGGCACGCTGACATTTGCCCGCCTGTATTCCCATGTGACGTCTGTAGACAGTCCACGTTTCACAGGCATACAGCAGGGTTGGGAGGACAATGACTTTATAAACAAGCCCCTTGGTCTCCCTATGGATGTCCCAGTCCTCATTCTGAAAAATGCTGCACTCGCAGAGCTTAGGCAGTGTTGTATTTCAGTGTCAATATTGACTTTTGTGGAGAGGTGGCTGCCAAGGGAGCGGAAATGGTCCACATTTTCTATACGCCTGCGAGACGTGGACTGTCTACAGATGTCACATGCAACTCCTCGAATGATTCTATCAGTGCTGCCTCCGGAAAATCCTGTAAATCTCTTGGGAAGACAGGCGGACAAACGTCAGCGTGCTGGAAGAAGAACCAAAGACCACCAGCATTGAAGCGATGGTCCTCCGCCATCAACTCCGCTGGACTGGCCACGTTGTCCAGATGCCCAACCATCGTCTCCCAAAGCAGTTGCTCTACTCCGAACTCAAGAACGGAAAACGGAATGTAGTTGGGCAGGAAAAGAGATTGAAAATGGGGCTCAACGCCAACCTTAAAAACTCTGGCATAGACACTGAGAACTGGGAAGACCTGGCCCTTGAGCGCTCCAGTTGGAGGTCAGCTGTGACCAGCAGTGCTGCAGAATTTGAAGAGGCACGAGTGGAGGGTGAAAGAGAGAAACGTGCCAAGAGGAAGGCGCGTCAAGCCAACCCCGTCCGAGACCGCCTTCCATCTGGAAACCAATGCCCTCACTGCGGGAGAAGAATAGGGCTCCACAATCACCTACGAAACCACCACCAGGACACCGAACTTGGAGGACCATCATCCTCGGACTACGAGGGATCGCCTAAGTAAAACCCTCCCGCCAGAAATCCATAACTCATGATGGAGAAAGTTCAGCAAAAAGTTCCAGAGCCTCTTTGGTCAAGTCCATTTCTCGAGGGTCCTAAGGGGTGACCACATCAAGTTCCCCGGATCCTGGGGCTCCGTGAGGGCGAAGAAGCGGCAGCAGATAGCAGTTAGTGATAGAATTAGGCTAGGAAAAATAGGGCATCAAAATGGAGCCGTTTGGTTAACTCGCGGATACGGGGACCCGAAGGGGTTTCCGTATCCGCGGTTTAAAGAAACATAGTTTTGGCATCCCGCGGCTCAGGAAGAAAAAGGTTCATGCATTTGAAGCTTTTAGTCAGTAAACTGACACAAAGCATCACTAGAGAGAGGTGAAGGTTACAATTTATTTAGACTTTATTAGGGGACTGGTTAAACCCCTGTGCCGGCAGGACTGAAGATCCGACAGGTCGCAGGTTTGAATCCAGGGAGAGGTGGATGAGCTCCCTCTATTAGCTCCAGCTTCTCATGCGGGGACATGAGAGAAGCCTCCCACAAGGATGATAAAAACATCAAATCATCCGGGCGTCCCCTGGGCAAACGTCCTTGCAGACGGCCAATTCTCTCACACCAGAAGCGACTTGCAGTTTCTCAAGTCTCTCCTGACACGACCAAAGGGGATTGATGTATTGTCGAAGGCTTTCATAGCCAGAATCACTGGGTTGTTGTAGGTTTTTTCGGGCTGTATGGCCATGGTCTAGAGGCATTCTCTCCTGACGTTTCGCCTGCACTTTGGCAAGCAACCTCAGAGGTAGTGAGGCCTGTTGGAACTAGGCCTCCAAAGGGGATTGGTTACAATGTTAGGGCCGGGGACGAAAGCAAAAGGAGAGAAGGGTGAAGGAGTCCCTGACTGAGGCTGCTGCTGAAGCACATTCCATACTGGGGGCATCCAGGAACTGTGGAACTCCCTGCGGCTGGTCAGATCAGCTGGACAGCAGGGGCCTCAGGCAGGCTCGTCCTCAAAACTGGGGCCCTTCCCGCTTTAGACTGCTTTCCAGGCTTTAGGACTTCATCTCCCAGGATCCTTCCTCATTGACTGAGGCAGCCAAGGCTTCTGGGAGTTGAAGTCCAAAGGGTTTGAGTTCGTGCAATGAGGTAAATTCTGCCATTGTTTTTATATAGGCCGTCGTCCTGGCTTCAGGACTTCATCTCCCAAGATCCTCCCTCATTGACTAAAATGGCGGAGGCTTCTGGGAGTTGAAGTCCAAAGGGTTTGACCAGACTGAGTTCGTGCAGTGAGGTAAATTCTGCCATTTTGTTTGTGTATAGGCCGTCGTCCTGGCTTCAGGACTTCATCTCCCAGGATCCTCCCTCATTGGCTAAAACGGCGGAGGCTTCTGGGAGTTGAAGTCCACAAGATTTGACGAGACGGCGCCTTTGTGTGGCCGAGGCCGGAAGTTACGTTATCATTGCCCTTTTGTGTGTATAGGCATTTGGACTCCATCTCCCAGGATCCTCCCTCATTGGCTAAAACGGCGGAGGCTTCTGGGAGTTGCAGTCCGAAAATAGGGGCGGGGAGTTTGGAAGGCCGGAAGTGACGTTCTCGCTGCCATTTTGTGTGTATAGGCATTTGGACTTCATCTCCCAGGATCCTCCCTCATGGGCTAAAACGGCAGAGGCTTCTGGGAGTTGAAGTCCGAAAATAGGGGCGGGGAGTTTGAAAGGCCTAGAAGGCCGGAAGTGACGCCCTTTCCGGTGGTCGCCATGGCGGTGCTGGCTTCCAACCCCAACAACCCGGTGGTCTTCTTCGACGTGACGATAGGCGGCCAGGTGAGGGGACGGAGGGAGGGAGGGAGAGAGGGAGGGAAGGCCTTGGAAAAGCCGGGCGAGGCTCGAGGCTTCGTTTTCCTTCCTCAGGAGGTAGGCCGCATGAAGGTGGAGCTCTTCGCCGACGTGGTGCCCAAGACCGCGGAGAACTTCCGGTGAGTAGGCCGCGGCGCGCGCGTCACTTCTGCCTTCCCTTTGCCTATACCAAGATGGCGCCCGCGTGAACCTAAGAGGAGCCTCCATTTGCCTATACCAAGATGGCGCCCTTGTAGTTCATAGACTACATTAACTTTTAGACGGAACATAACATATATCACTTCCAAGTATATATTTCTTATTACTCAAGAGAGACCTCATTCGGCCTATACCAAGATGGAGCCTTTGTAGTTCATAGACTACTTTAACTAATAGAGTGAACATAAAATACATAACTTCCGAGTCTATTTTTCTTGTTAAGAGAGGCTTCCTTTTGCCTATACCAAGATGGCGCCTTTTTTAGTTCATAGACTACATCAACGGATAGACTGAACATAACATAGATCACTTCCGAGTCCATTTTCTTATTACTTAAGAGAAGCCTCATTCTGCCTATACCTAGATGGCGCCCATAGACTACATTAACTCTTAGACTGAACATCACATAGATCACTCCCGAGTCCATTCTTATTACTCAAGAGAGACCTCATTCGGCCTATACCAAGATGGTGCCCGTGTAGTTCATAGACTACATTAACACTATAGACTGAACATAACATAGATCACTTCCGAGTTTATTTTACTTTTCTCTATTAATACAACTTTTCTTGTTGTCCCTGTGCTTTCAACTTTTTTACTTTTTATTTCTTTCTCTTTTTATTTTCAGTCAGTTTTGCACCGGAGAATTTAGGTAAGCTGTTCGTATCGATCCCTGGAGAAAAGGAATGAAATACATTCCACGCATGAATGGGATAAATAGTATACGTATCATTATTATTATTATTATTATTATTATTAAATAAATCATTAAAAGAATTTAAAGGGAGATTTTAAATATCCTTTGCTATGCTAATAATATAATGTAATATAATATAATATATAATATATTGTACATCATTATTATTATTAATTAAATCATTAATAATATAATGTAATGTGATATAATATATTGCATATACATGTAATATTTATAATATTGTAATGCAATATACGATTAATAATAATAGTATGATATTATAATTATATATAGTAATATAATGTAATGTAATGTGATATAATATATTTATTATTATTGTTGTTAAATAAATCATTAAAAGAATTTAAAAAGCGATTTAAAAATAATTTAAAAGGAGATTTAAAATATCCTGTGCTATGCTAATAATATAATGTAATATAATATATTGTACATTATTATTATTATTAATTAAATCATTAATATAATTTACAAATGGATTTAAAAATAATTTATAAAGATATTTAAAATCTTTGCTATGCTAATAATATAATGTAATGTGATATAATATATTGTATATTATTATTATTAAATTAGTCATTAAAATAATTTAAAAAGCAATTTAAAAATAATTTAAAAGGAGATTTAAAATCTGCTGGGCTATGCTAATAATATAATGTAATGTAGGACATTAAGATCGTCCGGGGAGGCCCTGCTCTTGGTCCCGCCTGCGTCACAAGCACGTCTGGCGGGGACGAGGGACAGGGCCTTCTCGGTGGTGGCCCCTCGGCTATGGAATGCCCTACCGGTAGACATCAGACAGGCCCCTTCGTTGCTGGCGTTCCAGAGGAAGGTTAAGACGTGGCTCTATGAACAAGCGTTTGGCTAAACAGTGCAACTGAACACAGGAAGACAGTATAATCGAACATAGGAAATGGTATAAGGATTATGAGAACGGATTCTGATTTTTACTGAGGCGTTGATATGATAATTGATTGTTGTTTTGTCTGTTGTATATGATGTGTTTTAACTACTTCTTATTGTTATGATGATTTGTACTGTGTAAACCGCATTGAGTCGCCGAATTAGGCTGAAAAATGCGGTATAGAAATAAAGCAAATAAATAAATAATAAATAATAATGTGATATAATATATTTATTATTATTATTATTGTTAAATAATTTGTTAAAATAATTTTAAAAGCCATTTGAAAATAATTTTAAAAGATTTAAAATCTCCTGTGCTATGCTAATAATATAATGTTATGTAATACAATATATTGTACATTATTATTATTATTATTATTATTTATTAAATCATTAAAATAATTTAAAAAGAGATTTAAAATCTCCTGTATAATAATAATGCTAATAATATAATGTAATGTGATATAATATATTGTATATACATATAATATTTATAATACTGTAACGCAATATACTACTACTAATAATAGTATGATATTATAATTATATATTTATATTACATGTAATATTACTAATAATATTACAGTATAATGGTACAGTTTTAAAATCTCCTTTGCTATGCTAATAATATAATGTAATGTGATATAATATATTGTATATGCATATAATATTTATAATATTACAATGTAATGTGATATAATATATTGTATATACATATAATATTTATAATATTATAATGTAATGCAGTGTAATAATAATAGTATGATATTATAATTGTATATTTATATTACATGTAATATTACTAATAATATTACAATATAATGGTATAGTACAATATAGTAATATTTAATACTAATAACATAATATATTGTATGTAAATATATATCTAGTAAGCTGCTCTGAGTCCCCTTCAGGGTGAAAAGGACGGCATATAAATGTCATAAATTAATAATAAATAGAATACATATCAAAGATCAATGGGATCGATTATTATTATAATTATTATTATTATTATATAAATCATTAAAATAATTTAAAAACAGATTTAAAAATAATATTAATAATTTTATATTTCATATCACATATAATATTATATTACTAATATTATATGTGATATGAAATATAAAATTATTATATTGTATTATTAGTATTATATTGTATTGCATTATAATATCATTTTATGTATATGCAATATACATATACAATTATAATATTACTAATATTATAATATATTGCATATACATAAAATGATAATTTTTAATGCAATACAATATAATACTAATAATACAATATAATAATTTTATATTTCATATCACATATAATATTAGTATTATAATCTATTGCATATACATAAAATGTCGATAATATTATAATGCAATACAATATAATACTAATACTAATAATATAATTTTATATTTCATATCACATGTAATATTATATTAGTAATATAATATATTGCATATACATAAAATGTTGATTTTATAATGTAATACAATATAATACTAATACTAATAATACAATATAATAATTTTACTAATATTACAGTATAGTGGTATAGTACAAAATAGTAATATATAATACTTATATTGTGCTATGCTAATAATATAATATATTATATGTACATATAATTTGTAAGCCACTCTGAGTCTTCTTTGGGGTGAGAAGGACGGTAATAAATAAATAAAAGCAGAGGGGCCCCAAAGGCCATCCAGACTAACCTCATAAAGGAAGACACAATCCAAGCCTTCCTGATAGATGGCCATCCTGCTCATAGACATTGCAAGGTTCATGGAGGGATAGGGCTTTGGAATCAAAATCTCCCAGCGCCAGAAGAGTCCCCCAAAGGCCATCTAGTCCAACCCCCTTGGACCAAAACTAAAGCTCTTTTCCAATGTTTACTTTTCTTCTAGGAAAGACGGCGTTCCGATCGGCTACAAAGGCAGCACCTTCCACAGGTCTGTTTCTGGTTGGCTTTTGGGATGCATCTACATGGTGGATTTAATCCAGTTGACGCCCTGTTGAGTGCCATGGCCCAATGCTATCGAATCCAGAGCTTTACAAAAAAAATAATTTTAATATGAAAGAGGAAAGAAATATATAATCACGCCAAAACATACAAATTCTTATTTTTTAAAATGATGCATCTACTTTTAATATAATAATAATTTAATAATATCAAATTATAATATTTTATTAAATATTCAAAAATTGTTGTTATTAAATTTTATTATTTTAGCTGCTTCTCATGAGTATAGAACAATTAAAACACATTGCCATAAAAAGAAATTATGGTATTACATTAAATATTCAAGAACGGTTATTATTAAATTATTATTATTATTATTATTATTATTATTATTTTAGCTACTTCTCACGAGTACAGAACAATTAAAACACATTGCCATAAAAAGAAATTATGGTATTATTGCATCATATAATGATAATATATTATTATTATTATTTATATAATTATATTATATTATATTAATTGTTATATTATTATAATATATATTACTTGTTGTTCATTCGTTCAGTCGTCTCCGACTCTTCGTGACCTCATGGACCAGCCCACGCCAGAGCTCCCTGTCGGCCGTCACCACCCCCAGCTCCTTCAAGGTCAGTCCAGTCACTTCAAGGATGCCATCCATCCATCTTGCCCTTGGTCGGCCCCTCTTCCTTTTACCTTCCACTTTCCCCAACATAATTGTCTTCTCTAGGCTTTGCTGTCTCCTCATGATGTGGCCAAAGTACTTCAACTTTGTCTCTAGTATCTTTCCCTCCAATGAGCAGTCGGGCTTTATTTCCTGGAGGATGGACTGGTTGGATCTTCTCGCAGTCCAAGGCACTCTCAGCACTTTCCTCCAACACCGCAGTTCAAAAGCATCGATCTTCCTTCGCTCAGCCTTCCCTAAGGTCCAGCTCTCACATCCGTAGGTGACTACAGGGAAGACCATGGCTTTGACTATGCGGATCTTTGTTGCCAGTCTGATGTCTCTACTCTTCACTATTTTATCGAGACTGGACATTGCTCTCCTCCCAAGAAGTAAGCGTCTTCTGATTTCCTGGCCACAGTCTGCATCTGCAGTAATCTTTGCACCTAGAAATACAAAGTCTGTCACAGCCTCCACGGTTTCTCCTTCTATTTTCCAGTTGTCAATCATTCTTGTTGCCATAATCTTGGTTTTTTTGACGTTTAGCTGCAACCCGGCTTTTGCGCTTTCTTCTTTCACCTTGATTAGAAGGCTCCTCAGCTCCTCCTCGCTTTCGGCCATCAGAGTGGTGTCATCTGCATATCTGAGGTTGTTAATGTTTCTTCCAGCAATTTTCACCCCAGCTTTGCATTCATCCAGCCCCGCACATCGCATGCTGTGTTCTGCATACAAGTTAAAAAGGTTGGGTGAGAGGATGCAGCCTTGCCGTACGCCTTTCCCAATCTTGAACCAGTCTGTTGTTCCGTGGTCAGTTCTTACTGTTGCTACTTGGTCCTTGTACAGATTCCTCAGGAGAGAGACAAGGTGGCTTGGGATGCCCATCCCACCAAGAACTTGCCACAATTTATTATGATCCACACAGTCAAAGGCTTTAGAATAGTCAATGAAGCAGAAATAGATGTTTTTCTGAAACTCCCTGCCTTTCTCCATTATCCAGCGGATATTGGCAATTTGGTCTCTCGTTCCTCTGCCTTTTCTAAACCCAGCTTGAACATCTGGCAACTCTCGCTCCATGTATTGCTGGAGTCTTCCTTGCAGGATCTTGAGCATTACCTTACTGGCATGAGAAATAAGGGCCACTGTATGGAAGTTTGAGCAGTCTTTCGCATTTCCCTTTTTTGGTATGGGGATATAAGTTGATTTTTTCCAGTCTGATGGCCATTCTTGTGTTTTCCATATTTGCTGGCAAATGGCATGCATCACCTTGACAGCATCATCTTTTAAGATTTTAAACAGTTCAGCTGGGATCCCGTCATCTCCTGCTGCCTTGTTGTTAGCAATGCTTCTTACGGCCCATTCAACCTCACTCCTCAGGATGTCTGGTTCTAATTCATTCACCACAACGTCAAAACTATCCTCAATATTATTATCCTTCCTATACAGATCTTCTGTATAGTCTCGCCACCTTCTCTTGATCTCTTCAGCTTCTGTTAGGTCCCTGCCATCTTTGTTTCTTATACCAATTTTTGCCTGAAATTTACCTCCAATGTTTCTAATTTTCTGGAAGAGGTCTCTTGTCCTTCCTATTCTCTTGTCTTCTTCCACTTCCATGCATTGCTTATTTAAAAATAGTTCCTTATCTCTTCTGGCTAACCTCTGGAATTGCGCATTTAACTGGGCATATCTCCCCTTATCCCTGTTTCCTTTTGCTTTCCTCCTTTCTTGGGCTACTTCCAGTGTCTCAGCAGACAACCATTTTGCCTTCTTGGTTTTCTTTTTCTTTGGGACGTACTTTGTTGCCGCCTCCTGAACAATGTCTCGGACTTCTGTCCATAGTTCTTCTGGGACTCTGTTTACTCAATCTAGTCCTTCAAATCTGTTCTTCACTTCCACTGTATATTCGCTAGGAATGTTAGTGAGATCATATCTAACTGGTCTGTGTATTTTCCCTGATCTCTTTAGTTTTATTCTAAATTGGGCAATAAGAAGTTCGTGATCTGAGCTACAGTCAGCCCCAGGTCTTGTTTTCACCGACTGGATGGATGTCCGCCACCTTTGGCTGCAAAGGATGTAGTCAATCTGATTTCGGTGTTGACCGTCTGGAGAGGTCCATGTATAAAGCCGTCTTTTAGGTTGTTGGAAGAGAGTATTCGTTATACACAGCGAGTTTTCCTGGCAAAATTCTATCAGCCTGCGTCCCGCTTCATTTTGTTCTCCCAGACCATGCTTGCCTGTGATCCCAGTTGTCATTTGACTTCCCACCTTGGCATTCCAGTCTCCTGTAATGAAAATAATGTCTCTTTTTGGTGTATTATCCAGTAGTTCCTGCAGATCCTCATAGAACTGATCTACTTCTGCTTCTTCAGCAGCTGTGGTTGGGGCGTATATTTGGATCACTGTAATGTTGAAGGGCTTTCCTTGCACTCGAATTGAGATCATTCTGTCATTTTTTGGGTTGTATCCAAGCACCGCTTTAGCGAATTTCTTATTAATTATGAATGCTACTCCATTTCTTCGATGTTCCTCTTGTCCGCAGTAGTAGATCTGGTGGTCATCTGATGTGAAGTGGCCCATTCCAGTCCATTTCAGTTCGCTGACCCCCAGAATGTCTATCTTTAGTCTTGACATCTCACCAATACCAACATCCAATTTGCCCTGGCTCATAGATCTTACATTCCAGGTTCCTATGGTGTGTTGATCTTTAGAGCATCGGATTCGTCGTTCACCTCCAGTACCGTCGGCCGCTAGCCTTCCTTTCGGCTTTGAGCTAGCTGCGTCATCACATCTGGGGCTAGTTGAACTTATCCTCTGCTCCTCCCCAGTAGCATTTTGGCCATCTTCCGACCTGGGAGTCCCATCTTCCAATGGCATACCGACATATCTCTGGTTGTACTGGTCCATTTAGTTTTATATATATATTACTATATTGTACTATACCACTATACTGTAATATTATTAGTAATATTAAATGTAATATAAAATATATAATTATAATATGTTATTGTTAGTATTATATTGTATTACATTGCAATGTTATAAATATTATATGTATACATACAATTAAAACCAAGTTCCAAAAAAAAAAGAAATTATGGTATTATTGCATCATTATTATCATTATATGATGCAATAGTACCATTTTATTTTATTTTTTGGAAATTTGTTTTAATTGTATATATACATATAATATTTATAATATTACAATGTAATACAATATAATATTAATTATTATATTATAATTATTATATTATTATAATATATATTACTATATTGTACTATACCACTATACTGTAATATTATTAGTAATATAATATTGAATATAAAATATATAATGTAATATAAAATATATAATTATAATATGTTATTATTATTTATATAATATTTATTATATTATTATTTTATTATTATAATATATATTATTATATTGCACTATACCACTATACTATATTAGTAATATTAAATGTAATATAAAATATATAATTATAATATGTTATTATTATTTATATTATATTAATTATTATATTATAATTATTGTTATATTATTATAATATATATTACTATATTGTACTATACCACTATACTATAATATTATTAGTAATATTAAATGTAATATAAAACATATAATTATAATATGTTAGTATTAGTATTATATTGTATTACATTGTAATATTATATATATTATATTATATATCTCTCATTTGCTGAGCCATACTGTGTTTTTGTGTCAGTAAAATAATAATAATTTGTTTTTTAAATTATTATCTCTATTATTATTATTATTATTATTATTATTATTATTATTATTATTATTGCTGCTTCTCATGGGTACAGGATAATGCCATCAATGTGGTACCATAAAATGCATACATTCGCCTATATCCCTGTGTAGACGCACCCAAAGTAATTAATTTGGGGTTTTTGGGAGGGGATCTAGATGCTCTTCACGGGGATTTATCTTGTATGGGAAGAGCGCAAGCAGCTTCTGGGGCCATCCGAGGCCGGGATTATAATGCGATTAGGGACATTTGCAGCTCTCTCCCTACCTTTCTTATCTCTCTGTCTCCTTTTTTTAGGGTGATAAAGGATTTCATGATCCAAGGCGGCGATTTTGTCAACGTAGGTACTCTTTTCCTCCTCCAAAAATTACAATAACATTAGTCTCTAGGCATTTTGGAGGTCCTCCGGCACAACTCTTTGACCCAGAAGTCCTTCCGTTCAACAGGGTTTGGTATTATCCACCGTTTCATTTATCCACGTCTCTTCCAGCTCTGTCCATCCATCCACCTATCCATCCACCTATCCATCCATCCATCTATCCATCCATCCATCCACCTATCCATCCACCTATCCATCCACCTATCCATCCATCCATCCATCCATCCATCCATCCATCCATCCATCCATCCATCCATCCATCTATCCATCCATCCATCCATCCATCCATCCATCCATCCATCATATATTAATCCAACTATCTATCCATCCATCCATCTGTCCATCCCTCCCTCCCTCCCTCCCTCCCTCCCTCCCTCTATCCATCCATCCATCCATCCATCCATCTATCCATCCCTCCCTCCCTCCCTCTATCCACCTATCCATCCATCCATCTATCCATCCATCCATCCACCTATCCATCCATCTATCCATCCATCCATCCATCCATCTATCCATCCATCTATCCATTCATCCATCTATATATCCATCCATCCATCCATCCATCTATCCATCCATCCACCTATTCATCCATCTATCCATCCCTCCCTCCCTCTATCCATCCATCCATCTAT
>NW_026844811.1:3941878-3953921 GCF_025583915.1 Anolis sagrei ordinatus
AATACAATAATATAATGATAGTAATAACAAAATAATAATAATATGAGAGTAATATCAAAATAATATGATAGTAATATTACTAGTAATAATATAACAAAGTAATACAATAATAATAGTAATAACAATAATAAGATAGATATAGTAATAATATATTATAACAAAATAATATAATAATGATAGTAGTAACAATAACATAGTAATAATAGTAATTGTAATAATATATAATAATAATATGATAGCAATAACATAATAATAATAATAATATAGTAATAATGGAAATTGTAATAATATTATATATTATATAATAATAAAATAATAATAATCATCCTATAAAATATAATAAAACATAATAAAATAATATCAAATATAATAATATAACAAAATAATATAATAATAGTAATAACAAAACCATAATAACAATAATAATAATAATAATAATAATAATAATAATAATAATAATGTCATGGTAATCATAGTAATAATAATTTGTATTGTATTCATTCTTTTCATTTTCATTATTATTTTGTTTGCATTCATTATTTTCATTATTATTATTATATATTATTTTATTCACTGGTTTGAGTCCCCAACATTGCCCATGTGATTTCTTTCACTCCTTTGTTGCAAGAGGAACCCAACCCAGGGAACACTGGGATGCCTGTGGTGGAGGAAACGCATGAAATCTAGGATGGAATTGTCCCCGTATGAAAGCCTTCCCTTGGGTGGTGTAGTGTTGGTGGAGGACATGGGCAGGGCTCTTGGACATGTTCATGGTGACAACGGAGAGAGTAAGGAACACTGGGATGTCTGTGATGGAGGAAACACATAATATCTAGCGTGACGTTGCCCGTGTATGAAAGCCTTCCCTTGGGTGGTGGGTGTGTGTGGACATGGGCCGGGCTCTTGGACATGTTCATGGTGACAGTGGAGAGAGTAAGGAACACTGGGATGTCTGTGGTGGAGGAAACACATAATATCTATCGTGACATTGCCCGTGTATGAAAGCCTTCCCTTGGGTGGTGGGTGTGTGTGGACATGGGCAGGGCTCTTGGACATGTTCATGGTGACAATGGAGAGAGTAAGGAACACTGGGATGCCTGTGGTGGAGGAAACACATAATATCTAGGGTGACGTTGCCTGTGTATGAAAGCCTTCCCTTGGGTGGTGGGTGTGTGTGGACATGGGCAGGGCTCTTGGACATGTTCATGGTGACAATGGAGAGAGTAAGGAACACTGGGATGTCTGTGGTGGAGGAAATACATAAGAGGGAGGGCCATTGATATCTCCTTAGTAGTGGGAGCCATAGCTTCATTATTTTCATTCAATATTTTCATTATTATTATTATTATGTACTTGGTTTTTGCCTGTGTACTGGAGGGTCTGCTGCCCCCCTCCTGTTTTCACGCTGGCTTCCTCTTTCCCTCCGTCCCTCTCTTCTTCCCTTTCCTTTCCATCCCTCCTTTCTTTCACTCCCAACCCTTGGCTTCCTCTCCTCGCAGGCCAACAGCGGTCCCAGCACCAACGGCTGCCAGTTCTTCATCACTTGCTCCAAGTGTGACTGGCTGGACGGGAAGCACGTCGTCTTCGGTGAGGAAGGAAGGAGGAAGGGGGGGAAAGGAAGGGAGGAAATAAGGAAGGAAATGGGGGAAGGAAAGGAAGGGGAAAAGGAAGAAGGGAGGAGAAAGTGAGAAAAGAAGGAGGAAGGAAAAAGGAAGGAAGGAAGGAAGGAGAAAGGGAGAAAAGAAGGAAGGAGGAACGAAGGAAGGGAGGAAAGGAGGAAGGAAGAGAAGGAGGAAGGAAGGAGGAAAAAGGAAGAAGGAAGGAAAGAAGGGAAGGAAAGGAGAGAAAGAGAAAAGAAGGGAAGGAAAGAGAGAAGGAAGGGAGAAAGGGAGAAAGAAGGAAGGAGGAAAGGAGGAAGGAAGGAGGAAGGAGGGAAAGGAAGGGAGGAAATAAGGAAGGAAATGGGGGAAGGAAAAGGAAGGGGAAAAGGAAAAAGGAAGGAGAAAGTGAGAAAAGAAGGGGGAAGGAAAAAGGAAGGAAGGAAGGAAGGAGAAAGGGAGAAAAGAAGGAAGGAGGAACGAAGGAAGGGAGAAAGAGGAAGGAGAAAGGAAGGAAGGGGGGAAGAAGGAGGAAATAAGAAGGAAAGGAAGGAAGAAGGAAGGAGAAGGAGAAAAGAAGGGGGAAGAAAAAGGAAGGAAGGAGAAGGGAGAAAAGAAGGAAGGAGGAGAGGAAGGGAGAAAGGAGAAGGAAGGAGAAAAGAAAGGAGAAAAGAAAGGAAGGAAGGAGAGAGGGGGAAGGTGGAATAAGAAAGGGAAAAAGAACAAGGAAGGAAGGAAAAGGATGGAGAAAGGAAGAAAAGAAAGAAGGAAGGAAAGGGAAGGAAGGAAGGAAAAAGGGAAGAGGGAAGGAAGGAAGGAGAAAGGGAGAAAAGGAGGAAGGAAGGAAAGGGAGGAAGGAAGGAGAAAGGAAGGAAGAAAGGATAAAGTGAGAAAAAAGGAAGGAAGGGGAAAGGGAGGGGGAGGGAGGAATAAGAAAGGAGAAAAAGAAGCGAGGAAAGAAGGAACCAAGGATGGAGAAAGGAAAAAGGAAGGAAGGAAGGAAAAAGGGAGAAAAGAAGGAAGGAAGGAAGGAGAAAGGGAGGGCGAGGGAGGAATAAGAAAGGGAAAAAAGAAGCGAGGAAGGAAGGAACGAAGGATGGAGAAAGAGAAAAAGGATGGAGAAAGGGAGAAAAGAAGGGGGAAAGGAAGGAAGAAAAAAGGAAGGGAGGAAAGAAAGGAGGAAGGATGAAAAAAGGAGGAAGAAGACAGGGGGAAAAGGAAGGAAGGAAGGAAGGAAGGAAGGAAGGAAGGAAAAGGGAGAGGGAATGAGGGAGGGAAGAGGGAAGGAAAACTCAATCAGGAGAAAGGATATGCATGAAGGGGAAGAGAAGGGAAAGAAGGGAAAAGGAAGAAGAGAGGAGGAAAAGAGGAAGGAAAGGGAAATTTTGCCTTAAGGATACCCTCAAAGCCTCCAAGGAAAGAGGCGTTCTATGCAATACCGAATGATTCGCATCTCTGCCTTTTCTCATCCGGCAGGAAAGATCGTCGATGGGCTGCTGGTCATGAGGAAGATTGAGGTGAGGAAACCACCAGGCGCACTCCACTGGAATAACTATAATAATAACATTCCCCTGGGCAGCAATGAGTCAGGCTTTGAAGCTGCAAGGCCATTCAGTGCTAATCAAAGTGGCCAACGGCAACGTTCACACTTGCCTCCCACCCTGGACATCATTCCACAGATATAGATATATATACCCCACTTACTTAGTTTCCAACAGACCTCACGACCTCTGAGGATGCCTGCCACAGATGTGGGTGAAATGTCAGGAGAGAATGCTTCTGGAACTTGGCCTGGCAGCCCGGAAACAACCCAAAAATAATGATAATAGTCTTGTCATCTCCCAATATCCATGATGATGATGAAGATCATGATGATGATTATGCCATTGACCAATCCCTGTATGTCCTCCTCCTCCTAATAATATTATAAATATAAATTTTTATATATAATAAAAATAAATGAATTATATGAATAATAACATTATTATATATCATAATGATATAATTATATATATATATATTATATAATGATAACATTATTATATATAATATATATAATATACCATATATTATTATTATTATTATTATTATGCCATTGATCAATCCCTGTATGTCCTCCTTCTAATAATAATAATATTATTAATATTCTTATATTTTTATATAGAATAGTACAGATCATGAATGATAACATTATTATATACCATATATATGGTATATGGTATATAATACCATATTATATACCATATAATAAAAATAATAATAGTAATAATAATAATAATAATAATATGCCATTGACCAATCCCTGTATGTCCTCTTCCTCCTAATAAATAATATTAATATTCTTATATTTTATATATAATAGTACAGATCATGAAATATTAACATTATATACCATACATATGGTATATGGTATATAATACCATATTATATACTATATAATAATAATAATAATAATAGTAATAATAATAATAATAATAATAATATGCCACTGGCCGATCCCTGTATGTCCTCTTCCTCCTAATAATAATAATAATAATATTTTTAATTTTTTATATATAATAGTCCTGAATTATAACATTATTAGATCCTGAATTATAACATTATTATATACCATATATATGGTATATGGTATATAATACCATATTATATACCATATAATAATAAGAATAAGAATATGCCATTGACCAATCCCTGTATGTCCTCTTCCTCTTAATAAATATTTTTCTTCGTGGTCTCTGCGAATTCACACTTGTGGAGAGACTGCGCCTGCGCGGGCTCCAACGGAAACTTCTACATTTTAAAACTTTTCAAGTTTTGGCGGTAACCCCGCCCAGCCCCGGCAGGGGATAAAAGGGCGCCCCGCGCACACCGATCCAATTCCTTTTTTTCCGCCGCACGGCTCACTTCGGTACTTCTAGTTGGATAGTGATTTTTATCAGCGATTCTTCTTAGAGTTTCTTCTCGAGTTGTTTGACTGTATTATGTCAACAACTCGCTTCAAAAGATGCGCGAATTGTCCGAGGAAGATTCCTGATTCGGACAAGCACGCTCTTTGCCTCTTGTGTCTCGGAGAGGCACATATCACCTCCTCGTGTCGTCATTGTCAATCATTGACGGCACAGTCCCGTAAGAACCGGGTCCATCGGCTTCGATACCTTCTGTACCAACAGACGTTGGCTCCGGCACCTTCAACATCGACATCGGCGTCGACGTCAGCCGCGGTATCCAGGCCTTCGACATCAGCTTCGACGTCGAAGACATCGACAACAACATCTGTTGATCCCTCGACGGAGGCCCAGCCTCGCCAAACAAGGGCGAAGAAGGCCGCGCAGAAAAGGCCGAGAGCAGCTATGTCAACGGCTTCGAAGGCCTCAGCATCGGCAGCTTCTAAGGCTACAAAGCCTGCGAAGCAGAAGGCTCCATGCACGGTCACTACCGAGACCGTACGCATCCGACACTCGTCGACCAGCTCTGTGGCGTCAGTGAGATCGACCAGGTCCACGAGGTCGACGTCGGCGACTCCGCCATCTTCCACGGCGGTTCGCATTGCCTTCCGCCGGTCTCAAGAAGAGTCTCGGCGCGCTTCCACCTCATCCTCCGTCCCGCCCACCCCGGGCAAGTCGGTATCAAGGCCTGCTCAGCCGCCGGCAAAGAAGAAGAAGATGATGCCGCCTCCATCCTCGTCTTCTTCTTCTTCCCGAAAGCAAACCACCGCCTCCTCGGCCACCTCGTCGGCGAGGTCATCGCCGTCGCAGCCTGCTGAACCCCAGCTGGTCCCACAGCCGGTTCAGGAGCCGCAGCCTTTACCGGAGCAGCCTTCAGAGCAACCCGAGTCCCCGGTGATCTCCGTGGACACGGTGATCGAGGCACCAGCTCGACATGTGACAGCCAGACAGGAGCTCTTCCCGTCGGTCATGACTTTGACCACTGTGACAGCCAGACAGGAGACTTCTCCAGTGCTGGAGACTCCGGAGAGGGGCAGACAGACCATGAGACTGGCCCGTGCTACTCAGGCCTCGGCCTCAAAAGCTCCCCCAGTGGCTCCTCTACAGCTTCCAAGTCGGGATGTCTCCTCATCCCCTCCTCCCCAATCCCTGGCTGCTGACGATGAAGAGGAAGATGGCGAGTTACCGGGATCGGTACACTCGGGATCGGTGTTGTCCCTCGGGATCGAGAGATCACCTACCCACGATGCCTATGAGGCGGATCCTCCATCTCCCACTGACAATGTCCGAGCCTTTGCGGATCAAATGGCTCGCATGGCTGATGCTCTAGGCCTGGAGGTCAAGCAAACTTCCAAGGCAGTGCTGGACCCGGTGTTTAAAAGGGTGCAAGCGGAGTCCCCACCCGCTCCTCTCCTACCCTTCCTTCCCTACCTCCTTGAAGTGATCCAGGGCTCTTGGAAGACCCCCTCCTCCATCCCTCCAACTTCCAAGAAAATTGAATCTTGGTACAGAACGGACGATGAGGGCTTGGAGTGGCTGAAACACCATCCCGACCCTAACTCGGTGGTCGTGAAAGCGGCTCAGGGGTTCGGAAGGCAGTCGTCGGCGCCGTCCGACCGTGAAGGGAAGAGGTTCGACGCAGTGGGCAGGAAGCTTTACTCCGGTGCCCTCTTGCTGGCCCGCATGGCGAATTATGGGGCCTGTATGGGAGCGTACCAGCAAATTCTCTGGGAAAAGGCAGAACCTTTTTTCCAGAGGATGTCTGACGAGGATCGTGCTGCCATGACCACCCTGGCTCAAGAGGCGAACTCTCTGGCGCATCATCAGATGCAGATGGCCAAACACACGGGAGACACTGCGGGCAAGATGATTGCTCACGCTGTGGCAATCAGGAGGCATGCCTGGCTGAGATCATCTGGCCTCTCCACATCATCGAGGCAGGTGATCGAAGACCTTCCGTTCGATGCCCTGGGGCTCTTCAACGCTGGGACGGACGACAAGCTGAAGTCAAATCACGACTTCAAGACTCTGGCCTCTAAGTGTGGTTTTGAGAATCAGAACCAGGCACAAAGAACCAGGTGGTTCCAATACAAACGTCGGCACACGGTCCCGTACCGTACCATTCAATACCGCCATCCAGCCCGTCCCCTACAAACCTCCCAACAAGCCCACCCTCAACAACCCCAACAGCAACGGAGGCAGCACCAGCAGCAGCGTTCACGCTCTCGCCAGGCTTCAGGAGGCAACCAGGCCAGGCGCCGCATTTGACGCCCTTGCGGACGATACCATTTGCAGTTTCGTTACCGATGTTGTTCCCATGTCCCTCCCAATGGTACCCGCCCTCATCCTTCCATCCGGCTCGACACCGTTCGGGGATCGCCTGAAACTTTCTCCCTGCATGGGAAAATATCACCTCAGATGCATGGGTTTTAAAGATTGTCGACGAAGGCTATGCATTGGATTTCGAAGAGCTCCCACCAACGGGGCAGATTGTCGATACCGAACCATCCTCGGCAATTCTGACAGAGGTCGAGACCTTGCTTCTGAAAGGGGCAATTTCCCCTCTCCCGGACTCTCAAAACCATCGAGCCTTCTTCTCCAGATACTTTACTGTCCCAAAGCCGGATGGCTCCCTCCGCCCCATCCTCGACCTCAGAGACTTAAACTCCTTCATCGAACCTCAAAAGTTTCGGATGGTGACGGTATCGTCCATTCTCCCTCTCCTCAGATACGGGGACTTCTTCGCGTCCGTCGATCTCCGGGACGCTTACTTCCATCTCTCAATCAGAAAGCACCACAGACGCTTCCTGGCCTTCAGGGTAGCAGGACAGACGTACGTGTTCAATGTCCTCCCTTTCGGTCTCGTGACGGCACCAAGAACCTTCACCAAATGCATGTCGGTGGTCGCAGCGGCCCTCAGAAGGGAAAAAATCCGCATTTTCCCTTACTTAGACGACTGGTTATTGGCAGCACGCTCTCCGGACCTCCTGCGAGCTCAGGTGGCAAGGACACTCTCCCTCCTCGAAAGCTTGGGCCTCCAATTGAACGAGGAGAAATCCCATCTCGAGCCCACTACTTGCATAAAATTCATCGGCGCCATGTTCGATTCTCCCAGACAGTCTTCCTTCCGGAGGAGAGATTCAGGGCTCTTCGAGCCGAAACACTCAAGGTGCGTCGCCCCCGAGTGGTCCCGGCGAAGCAGATACAGGTCCTCCTCGGACACATGGCCTCCACGGTGATGGTGACGCCATTGGCAAGACTCCGCTTCCGCCCCCTCCAGAGATGGTTCTTGGACCACTTCARCCCCATGCGRGACAGTGCYRCAAAGYGCCTSCTGGTAYYGAGGTCGGTAAAGGACTCGYTRAAYTGGTGGATGAACCGYCAGCATGTCTGCAAGGGCATTCCTTTTCACCCAGAGCCCCCAGCCGTCACRATCACGACGGACGCCTCGATGTTCGCATRGGGATGCCATACAGGAGAACTTTCAGTACACGACCTCTGGTCTCCTCAGGAAAGGCAGTCCCATATCAACTACTTGGAACTGCTGGCAATCTTCAAAGCCCTGAGGGCGTTCGCCCTCCTGGTCACGGGGAAGTCTGTCCAAATCCTCACGGACAACATGGTGGCAATGTTCTACGTGAACAAGCAAGGAGGAACGGGCTCGAGAAAACTTCTCAAGCTGTCGCTGGAACTTTGGGACTGGTGCGTAGCCAGGTCGGTGTCGATAACAGCCTTACACCTCCCGGGCGAAGCCAACGTCGAGGCGGACGTACTCAGCAGGACCAGGGCAACATCCCACGAGGCTGAACCCCGACGTACTGGCGGAGATCTTCAGGGAATGGGGCCTCCCAGCCGAAGATATCTTCGCGTCGCCGGAAAACGCTCAGCTTCCTCAGTTCGGTGCTCGACTTGCTCCGAACACGGTACCGGGGTGTCTCGGAGACGCATTCCTGTTGGACTGGTCGAAGCATCTGCTCTACCTCTTCCCTCCCTTCCCGCTCATCCYRAGAGTGATCGAGAGGATCCAGTCRGCGCARACAAACTGCATCTTGGTGGCGCCGGAATGGCCACGACARCCRTGGTTCTYGGTCCTRCTCCAGTTGTCCGARGGGCGGATGAAACGCCTTCCACTTCGGCAGGACCTGCTCTCCCGGGAAGACGGTCAGCTTCTCCACCCCGACCTCGCTTCTCTGCATCTTTCGGTGTGGAGGATCCGCTCCTGAGGTCCCTGTGTCCAGGAGTTCTTCCAATCCTGGAGGCGGCTCACAAGCCAGCGACCAAGAAGTGCTACTCAGCGTGCCTCAACCGCTTTCAGGCCTTCCTCTCCGAGAACGGCCTAGACGACCATCGACCTTCGGTACCAGCAATTCTCTTGTTCTTGCTGCACCTTACCGAACGAGGCTTGTCGTTGTCTTCGCTCAAGTCTCACTTGGCAGCCATATCGTGGCAGCTTCAACGGGCAGGAGAGGCTTCCTTGTTTAAGGATAGCTCCGTGAGATCTTTTCTGCGAGGTTTCAACAACCTGCACCCTCCCGTCCGTTCTCCGACTCCGGGTTGGGACCTCGACCTCGTGCTGGCTCGGCTAGCGCAACCGCCTTTCGAGCCATTGTCTTCAATTGAACTCCGGTTGTTGTCATGGAAGGTGGCCTTCCTGGTCGCGATCACCTCAGCCCGTCGGCCGTCGGAGCTAGCGGCATTGCGGGTGGACGAACCCTATTTTGTTGTCCATGAGGATAGAGCAGTCCTCCGCACAGATGTGACATTCCTCCCTAAGGTTGTGTCCCCCTTCCATGTTAATGAAGACATTGTCCTTCCCTCGTTGTGTCAGTCCCCCTCTACCCCGAGGGAAAGGAGACTTCATATGCTCGATGTGCGGAGAGCATTGCTGTGTTATAAGGACAGGACTGCTCAGTCTCGAAGGTCGCAGAGACTTTTTGTTGCATATGCCCTCGATAAAGTGGGCCTGCCGATCACGGCGCAACGTTTGTCGCACTGGATCACCTCGACCATCGAGCTTTGTTACCAACTGGCTCGACAACAACCTCCCTCGGTCGTCCGGGCTCGGTCGACCAGGGCTATGGCGGCATCGACAGCCTTTCTTAAGGGGATTCCCCTGGACGCTATTTGCAAAGCGGCCATTTGGAAGAATCCTCAGACATTTGTGTCACATTATAGACTAAATACCAGGCATACGCCTGACATGGCCTTTGGGAGGGCAATTCTGGGCTCGTGCCCGCCTTGAGCTTTGCGATTTTTATGTGTTGTATCGGTACCGAGTGTTTTCTTCGATACCGCGTGTTACTGTGAATATTATTACCATGTTGTTACTTGAATCCTTTGCCGGTGAATGTAGCCGCACCTTCACACTTGATGCCTTACTGCCTGAGGCACAGGCAACCATTGCACTATGGCCTAATGGGCTCATCACGGGTATTCTGTGTCATTATCGATGGCTTTGCCTTGCTAATGTGTTGTGCACTTGTTAACAAACTGTTTTTGTATTACTACTTAATGTGCCCTCATTATGATAATCACCATGTGGTTTATTTCAAGGGTCGTAGGTTTACTCAATTGTTGGTCACCCTCACGTGACCGGGAGGATCACGTACTCCCATAAGTTTTATGCACTGTGCCCTTCTTTGGAAGTGATTGCAACCTCTTGTTATGCACTATGCCCTTCTTCGGAAGTGATTACAATCTCTGGTTGGTAACTGTTTTTTGCACTTAATAAAATTGTTTGGCCCTTGACTTCTATGGTTGGTTTGCTTCCTTCCCGCCTCCGGGACCTGAGCTTGCTAGTCTCCACAAGTGTGCATTCGCAGAGACCACGAAGAAAAATGGTAGGTTACATACCTGTGACCATCTTTCTTCGAGTGGTGCTCTGCGAATTCACACTAACCCGCCCAGCCTCCCCTCTAAGCAAACCTCCAATTTCTCGCTACCGTAGCGGCGTAGGAATTGGATCGGTGTGCGCGGGGCGCCCTTTTATCCCCTGCCGGGGCTGGGCGGGGTTACCGCCAAAACTTCAAAAGTTTTAAAATGTAGAAGTTTCCGTTGGAGCCCGCGCAGGCGCAGTCTCTCCACAAGTGTGAATTCGCAGAGCACCACTCGAAGAAAGATGGTCACAGGTATGTAACCTACCATTATTTTATGTCCTGGCATGGAATGCTTGCTGTATATATGTTGTGCTCCGCCCTAAGTCCCCTTCGAGGTGAGAAGGGCGGAATATAAATGTTTCAAATAATATAAAGGATAAACAAATAAAGGTTGTGTCAACTGCATCCTGCACACTTTTTGCCTTCTCATCTGCATGGTTCACCTGGCACCCAGTAAGTAGTACTTTAGCACTACATTTTGTAATGACTGGTGTATTCCATGGTGCCAGCATACTTCAGGAACAGTGCCAATGTGCTTGTCAATATTTTCATGAGACCATCATTTTATTAGCTGCAATGTATCACACAGAACTGACAAGTATACACAAGAAAATGATTTATCCAGCAACTAATTTGGATGGTATAGAACAAAGCTCTGTCTTCAACTATCCTAAGGAAAGGCAATCATTTTCGTTTTATCCCTCCTGCCTGCCTGCCTTTTAAATTCTCGCAAGTGGTCACAGGATTAGGAATATTTTGGTAGCATAGGGAAATGATAAGAGGGCCACCCCCTTGCAATGCCATCCAGCACCTTAGAATATATTATTTTAAGTGATTGCACCACCACAGGCATGCTGTATTCGCACACCTTGGAAATGGGGAGTCAGGACATTCCAGGCTCTGATAGATGTAGGTCGGGCCATCGGAAACACCCTTCTTCACACAGTATTTACAATAGTGATTCCAGTTACACATGCTACAGATGGAAAAGTCACAATTTCACTGGCCATATATAATCAAACTATAAAGGTCAGAGAAAATTGTCTTATCCCCTCTGGCCTCTTATGCAATATTGGAAGGAATCTTAAAACAAACCCTGGATTCCTAAGTCAGCATGAGGTTGCCATATGCAGAAGGTGACTTGAAGGCTTGTGCACATACACATACAAAAAAAATCCTATATCTTAAGTGACCAGTGTGGTCTAGGATTCAAGCATTTGAATTCCTTCACAGCCATGGAAATCCATTGGGAGACCTTGGGCAAGTCACTCATCCTCAGAGAAGACAATAGCAGATGCATTCTGAACTAATTTTGCCAAGGAAACCCCATGATAGGTTCACCTTAGAGTTGCCATGAGTTGTAAACAACTATTTATTTACTTACTGTATTTATACCCTGCCCTTCTTAGCCACCCCAAAGGGGACTCACAGCAGCTAACAAATAATGGCGATGATGATGATGATGATGATGATTATTATTATTACCCTCCTTTTTCTCTCCACAAGGAGACTTAAAGTGGCTTAAAGGCATACAACTACAACAACAATAACCACAATAACAAGTGGCCAGTTGAGAGAGGTGGCAGCTCTCTTTCTCTCTCTCACACACACACACACACACACA
>NW_026844811.1:3956658-4027746 GCF_025583915.1 Anolis sagrei ordinatus
CCGTAGCCTTGGGAAGGGGAGGGAGAGGGGTGCCTCCACCCACCAATGACTGTGGCCTTCTCTCCATTCTAGGCTTGGGCTGCTGCTTCTCCTTCATCTTCTCGGACCATCGTTGTCTTCATCATCGCCGCGTCCTCTTTTTGTATTCCTTCCCCCTTGTAAATAAAAGGGATTTGTGTCATTCCCTGCCTCTCCCTTTGGAATACGCAGAGACAGGCAGGAAGCCGGAATAAATAACATACAATCATAACAGTAGATAAAGAACAACACTCAACAACAGGGGAATTCCAGACAAGAAACAATCAGGGACAGCTAACACCTCCTAACGAAGGATTCCCCCCAGACAGTAAGAAGCCAGACCTTGAAACTGCTAGGTCATTAAATGTTAATCACGTTTGCCAATTGCTACATTCTCACCTACCCCCAACAGACAAGAGTTCTTTCTCTCACCCTGGACATCATTCCATAGGTATATAAACCCCATTTTCCTAGTTTCGAACAGACCTCACAACCTCTGGGGTTTATTTGTCGTGTCAGAGCAGCCAGTCCATTATATTACATTTCTAACAGAACAAAGCAAACAAACAGAAAAATACACAACTTGTGAGCTTGGTAGCTGGTTAAATGTCCTTTGACCACTATCTGGCCACTTGGAGTGCCTCTGGTGTTGCCACAATGAGGTCCTCCATTGTGCATGTGGCAGGGCTCAGGGTGCATTGCAGCAGGTGGTCAGTGGTTGGCTCTTCTCTGCACTCGCATGCCAAGGATTCTACTTTGTAGCCCCATTTCTGAAGGTTGGCTCTGCATCTCATGGTGCCAGAGCGCAGTCTGTTCAGCGCCTTCCAAGTCGCCCAGTCCTCTGTGTGCCCAGGGGGGTCTCTCATCTGGTATCAGCCATTGGTTGAGGTTCTGGGTTTGAGCCTGCCACTTTTGGACTCTCGCTTGCTGAGGTGTTCCAGCGAGTGTCTCTGTAGATCTTAGAAAACTATTTCTTGATTTAAGTCATTGACGTGCTGGCTGATACCCAAACAGGGGATGAGCTGGAGATGTCTCTGCCTTGGTCCTTTCACTATTGGCTGCTCCTTCCCGACGGATGTCAGGTGGTGCAATACCGGCTAAGCAGTGTAATTTCTCCAGTGGTGTAGGGCGCAGACACCCCGTGATAATGTGGCATGTCTCATTAAGAGCCACATCCACTGTTTTAGCGTGGTGAGATGTGTTCCACACTGGGCATGCATACTCAGCAGCAGAGTAGCATAGCGCAAGGGCAGATGTCTTCACTGTGTCTGGTTGTGATCCCCGGTTGTGCCAGTCAGCTTTCGTATGATATTGTTTCTAGCACCCACTTTTTGCTTGATGTTCAGGCAGTGCTTCTTGTAGGTCAGAGAACGGTCCAGAGTGACTCCCAGGTATTTGGGTGCGCTGCAATGCTCCAGTGGGATTCCTTCCCAGGTGATCTTCAGAGCTCGGATGCTTCTCTGTTCTTGAGATGAAAGGCACATGTCTGTGTTTTAGATGGGTTGGGGTTCAGCTGGTTTTCCCTGTAATAGGCAGTAAGAGCACCTAGAGCTTCAGAGAGCTTCTGTTCAACCATCTCAAAGCTCCCTGCTTGAGCGGTAATGGCACGATCATCAGCATAGATGAAGCTCTCTGTCCCTTCTGGCAGTGGCTGGTCATTTGTGTAAATGTTGAACATGGATGGAGCGAGCACGCTCCCCTGAGGCAGGCCGTTCTTCTGTTTCCGCCATCTGCTTCTCTGGCCCTGGCACTCAACCAAAAAGCTCCTGTTTTGTAGCAGGTTTCCTATGAGGCAGGTGTCTGCCATAGATGTGGGTGAAACGCCTGGAGAGAATGCTTCTGGAACATGGCCAGACAGCCCGAAAAACCTACGAGAACCCAATGATTCTGGCCACGAAAGCCTTCACAATACAGATAGATAGTAAAGGGGAGGGATTTTAAAGGCTCCTTTTCCTGGCTGCTCCATGCCATTCCCTTTCAGTGTATTCAACCCATGTTTATGCCAATGGATATTATAGCTTATATTATGTTATTATAATTATACATTACTTTATAATTATACTATATTCATTATTCTAGACTACATTATATATATATTGCAAATATATATTACATATTATTTTATAATTATACTATATTCATTATGATAGAATATATTATATATTTATATTATAAATACGTATATATATATATATATTAATATTATTATAAATTGTTTTATTATTTTATACTATACTCATTAGAGGTTATATATTATATTACATTATATTTTAATTTATATATTGTATTTATAGATCATTTTATAATTATACTACATTATAATAGATTATATAGTGTCTAGATCTAGGGAAGTAATGCTACCCCTCTGTTTTGGTTAGACCACATCTGGAATATTGTGTCCAGTTCTGGGCACCACAATTCAAGAGAGATATTGACAAGCTGGAATGTGTCCAGAGGAGGGCCACTAAAATGATCAAGGGTCTGGTGAACAAGCCCTATGAGGAGCGGCTTAAGGAGCTGGGCATGTTTAGCCTGAAGAAGAGAAGGCTGAGAGGAGATATGATAGCCATGTATAAATATGTGAGAGGAAGCCACAGGGAGGAGGGAGCAAGCTTGTTTTCTGCTTCCTTGGAGACTAGGACGCGGAACAATGCCTTCAAACTACAAGAGAGGAGATTCCATCTGAACACGAGGAAGAACTTCCTGACTGTGAGAGCCGTTCAGCAGTGGAACTCTCTGCCCCGGAGTGTGGTGGAGGCTCCTTCTTTGGAAGCTTTTAAGCAGAGGCTGGGTGGCCATCTGTCAGGGGTGATTTGAATGCAATATTCCTGCTTCTTGGCAGAATGGGGTTGGACTGGATGGCCCAGGAGGTAACTATGCTATATTCATTATTATAGATTATATTATATATTATAAATATAAATATTAATATATTAAATATGTTAATATATAAAATTATATACATATTATATATGTAATATATAAAATTATAGGTTATTATATTATATACAATATTTTCTCATTATGTTTTATTATATTTTCGTTACAGATTATTATGTCATTATATATTCTCATTATACATTATTCTATGATTATTATTATATATTATTATTCTATGATTATTCTATATTATTCTTGGTTTCCCCATCTCTGGCCTTGAGAGGCTGAGCCAAGGGAAGCATGGCTTGGAAGGCCGCCTGTGGCCACGTGCTCCCCGCGGAGAAGCAGTGGCAATCCAACTTCCGCAGGCGTGGCTTCGTTGGAGCTCTCGCCCAATCAGCTGCGGGGTTCCAGGCGGAGCTTTCGAAGGGGGGGCCAAGGAGAGAGGAAGAGCCAATCGGGACAGTGGGACCTCTTGATTGGCATTGAGTGCCGCCCAATGGAATCACCCGCGGGAGGGCAGCCAAGGCCAGAGCACAGGGAGAGGAGGGATTGGGTGACTGGCAATGGGTGTCAGCCAATCGAGTGGCCGAATTAGGGATTTGATGGGCGGGATCAATGAGCAACGTCGAGCCAATCGGGGTGGCGGGTGCCCTGATTGGCTTCACGTGCCGGCCAATAGTAGAGCGGGTGTTTGCATGGGCGGGTCCAAGGAGCGACGTAAAGCCAATCAGGGCGGGGAATTGGTATAGGTGGGTCCAATCAGGCAAAGCCAATCGAAGTGCGGGAGCCCCTTGATTGGCATAAGACGACGGCCAATAGGAGTCACCGCGGGAGGGCAGCGCATGGGCGGGCGGGCCCAAGAAGGGACGTGGAGCCAATCAGAGCTGCGGACTGCTTTGATTGGCATTGCGTGGCCGCGGGAGGACAGCCCATGGCCAAGCGACGCTTTTGCCAGGCGGGGCTAAAGAAACCCGTGGAGCCAATCAGAGCGACAGACCGCTTAGATTGACATTGTATGCCGACCAATAAGAGCCACCGCAAGAGGACAGTCCATGGCCGAGGGATTTTTTTGGTAGGCGGGACTAAGAAACGTCGTGAAGCCAATCGGAGTGGCGGGCTGCTTTGATTAGCATTACGTGCCGACCAATAAGAGTCACTGCGCGAGTCAAGCCCATAGCCGAGCGGGGATTTTTTTTAGGCGGGGCCAAGCAACGTGTAGAGCCAATGAGGATAGCGGACCGCTTTGATTGGCACTACGTGCCGGCCAATAAGAGTCAGTGCGCGAGTGAGCGGGGATTTTTTGGTAGGCGGGTCCAATGAACATGTAGAGCCAATCAGAGTAGCGGACCGCTTTGATTGGCATTAAGCTCCGACCAATAAGAGTCACTGCGCGAGTAAAGCCCATAGCCGAGGGGGGATTTTTGTTAGGCGGGGCCAAGCAACGTGTAGAGCCAATGAGGATAGCGGAACGGTTTGATTGGCATTAAGTGTCGACCAATAAGAGTCACTGCGCGAGAAAAGCCCATAGCCGAGCGGGGACTTTTGTTAGGCGGGGCCAAGGAACGCGTGGAGCCAATCAGAGCGGGGGAACCTTTTGATCGGCATGGCAACGCGACCAATCAAAGTCCCTGCAGCCACGGAGGGTGGTGGAGCCAATCAGAGCGGGGGAGCCCCCGAAAGGGGGCGGGGAAGGGCGAGGAGCGGGCGAATGGGAAGGGCGGGCGGCTTGAGCGGCAGCGGGGCGGGCCAATGGGGCGAGGGGGAGGCGGGGGCGGGGCGTGCGGGGAGGCTAAGCCCTCGCGCGCCGCCATTGTGGGCCAGTTCGATCGGGATCGGGAGCGGAGAGCGAGCCCGGAGCCAGGGAGCAGAGACCCGCCCGCCCGCCCCTCGAGTCACCATCCGAAGGAGAAGCGGGCGAGCCGTGCCGCCATGAGCAGCGAGGCCGAGACCCAGGCGCCATTGCCCCCGCCGCCCTCCAGCGCCTCCTCGTCTTCCTCTCCGCCCGCCGCGCCGCCCGAGCCCGCCGCCCCCGCTTCTCCCGAAGCCAAGCCCAGCGGAGGCGGAGGAGGCGGCGGCAACAACAATGGCAATGGCGGCGGCAATGGCGGGAATGGCAATGGCAGCAACCACCACCACGGCTCCGCAGCGCCCCCTGCCGGCGGGGACAAGAAGGTCATCGGTGAGGCACTGCGCAGGCGCACCCCTTCCCCTCCGGCCTGCCCTTCCCCTTCCCGGGCTCCCATTGGCTCCTCTCTTCGCCCCCCGCGACTCTGATTGGCTGGCCTCCCCTGAGCGCGTGCAGCAGCCGTTGGAGCAGGAGGAGGGGGGGGGCGGCCTCGCCTCGTTTTCCTTTCGCCTCCAGCGCGCGTGCGCCAAAGCAAGGAGGCGTGGCCCAGGTGGGGGAGGGCGGGGTCTCGCGAGGAGGGAGGGGGAGCCGCCGGTGCGCGCGCAGCCTTTGTGTGCGTGTGCCTCCATGTGCGCGTGCGCGGGATCTGGGCAGAAGAAAGGCTTCGGGCCTACTGCTAGGCCTCACTGCTCGAGCCAGCCTTTCGGCCTCCCTCTCTCTCTGGCTCTTCCTTTCCTCTCTTATTTTCCCTTCTTTTCCTCAGACTTTCCCCCCTTTCTTTCCTTTCTCTTCCCTCTTTTTTCTTTCTTCCTTCCTTCCTCACTCTCTGTCTTTCTTTTCTTTTCCCTCTTTCATTTCTCCCCTCAGACTGCCCCCTTTTCATTTCTCTTCCTTTTCCCTCTCATCCTTTCCTTTCTCCATTTCTCTCTTCTTCCTTCCTTTCCCCAGACTTTCCCCCCTTTCTTCCCTTTCTCTCCCCTCCTTTTTCTTCCTTCCCTTCTCCCTCCCTTTCTCTTTTTCTTTCCTTCTTTCATTTCTCCCCTCAGACTTTTCCTCCTTTCCTTTCTCTTCCTTTTCCCTCTCATTCTTTCCTTTCTCCATTTCTCTCTTGCTTCTTCCTTCCTTTCCCCAGACTTTTACCCTTTCTTTCCTTTCTCTTCCCTCCTTTTCCCCTCAGACTTTCCCCTCTTTCCTTTCTCCATTTCCCTCTTCCACCTACCTCTCTTCCTTCTTCCTTCCTTTCCTCAGACTTTCCCCCTTTCCTTTTCCTTCCTTTTCCCTCTCATTCTTTCCTTTCTCCATTTCCCTCTTCCACCTACCTCTCTTCCTTCTTCCTTCCTTTCCTCAGACTTTCCCCCTTTCCTTTCCCTTCCTTTTCCCTCTCATTCTTTCCTTTCTCCATTTCCCTCTTCCACCTACCTCTCTTCCTTCTTCCTTCCTTTCCTCAGACTTTTCCCCTTTTTTCCTTTCTCTTCCCTCCTTTTTCTTCCTTCCTTCCTCCCTTTTTTCTCTTTTTCTTTCTCCTCTCAGACTTTCCCCCTTTCGTTTCTTTTCCTTCCTCCCTTCTCCCTCTCATTCTTGCCTTTCTCCATTTCCCTCTTCCACCTTCCTCTCTTCTTTCTTCCTTTCCCCAGACTTTCCCCCCTTTTTTTCCTTTCTCTTCCCTCCTTTTTCTTCTTTCCTCACTCCTCCCTCTTTTTCCTTCTTTCATTTCTCCCCTCAGACTTCCTCCTTTTCTCTCTTTTCCCTCTCATTCTTTCCTTTCTCCATTTCCCTCTTCCACCTTCCTCTCTTTTTCCTTCTTTTCACCTTTCTTTCCTTTCTCTTCCCTCCTTTTCCCCTCAGACTTTCCTCCTTTCTTTTCCTTCCTCACTTCTCCCTCTCATTCTTTCCTTTCTCCATTTCCCTCTTCCACCTACCTCTCTTCTTTCCTTTCTCTTCCCTCCTTTTCCCCTCAGACTTTCCCCCTTTCCTTTCCCTTCCTTTTCCCTCTCATTCTTTCCTTTCTCCATTTCCCTCTTCCACCTACCTCTCTTCCTTCTTCCTTCCTTTCCTCAGACTTTTCCCCTTTCTTTCCTTTCTCTTCCCTCCTTTTTCTTCCTTCCTTCCTCCCTTTTTTCTCTTTTTCTTTCTCCTCTCAGACTTTCCCCCTTTCGTTTCTTTTCCTTCCTCCCTTCTCCCTCTCATTCTTGCCTTTCTCCATTTCCCTCTTCCACCTTCCTCTCTTCTTTCTTCCTTTCCCCAGACTTCCCCTTTTTTTCCTTTCTCTTCCCTCCTTTTTCTTCTTTCCTCACTCCTCCCTCCCTTTCTCTTTTTCTTTCCTTCTTTCATTTCTCCCCTCAGACTTTCCCCCTTTCCTTTCTCTTCCTTTTCCCTCTCATTCTTTCCTTTCTCCATTTCTCTCTTCCTTCTTCCTTCCTTTCTTCAGACTTTTCCCCTTTCTTTCCTTTCTCTTCCCTCCTTTTTCCCTCAAGACTTTCCTCCTTTCTTTTCCTTCCTCTCTTCTTCTTCCTTCCTTTCCTCAGACTCTTCTTCCTTCCTTTCCCCAGACTTTTCCCCTTTCTTTCCTTTCTCTTCCCTCCTTTTCCCCTCAGACTTTCCTCCTTTCTTTTCCTTCCTCACTTCTCTCTCTCATTCTTTCCTTTCTCCATTTCCCTCTTCCACCTTCCTCTCTTCTTCCTTCCTTTCCCCAGACTTTCCCCCCTTTCTTCCCTTTCTCTTCCCTCCTTTTTCTTCCTTCCCTTCTCCCTCCCTTCCTCTTTTTCTTTCCTTCTTTCATTTCTCCCCTCAGACTTCCTCCTTTTGTTTCTTTTCCTTCCTCCCTTCTCCCTCTCATTCTTTCCTTTCTCCATTTCCCTCTTCCACCTACCTCTCTTCCTTACTTTCCTCAGACTTTCCCCCCTTTCTTTCCTTTTCCCTCTTTTTCCTTTCTTTCTTCCCTCCCTTACCACGAAGCTGGGCTACTACTACTAGGCCTCACAGCTGTGCCAACCTTTGGATTTGAACAGTTTCCTGCCCTCTCTCTGTATCTATTTATTTATACAGAGATATCTCTATATCCGCTGGCCTGGGTTTAGCTTTTCTCCGTGGCACTTGCTTTTCTCTTCCTTCCTCACTTCTCCCTACTTTTCTTTCTTCCTTAGGGCCAAACTTTGTATAGTTTCCTGGCCTCCATCTATGTCTTCTGGCCTGGGTTTGGCTTTATTCTGTGGCTCTTTCTTTCTTTTCTCCTTCTTTGTTCTTTCTTCCTTTCTTTCCCCTTCTTTTTCCTTTCTTCTGCCTTGGTCCCTTCTTTCCTTTCTCTTCTTCCTTGCCTTCCTTCCCTCAGGCTTTCCCCCTTTCTTTCCTTTTTCTCACTCCTCCCGCCATTCTTTTCTCTTCTTTTTCTTTCCTTCTTTCAGTCAAATACACAAGCATTAAAACACATTAAACATTTTCTTTTCACCCCTTCCTTCTCCTCATACTTTCACCCCTTTCTCTTGCTTCTTTCCTTTTTCTTCCTCCTTCACTTCTCCCTCCCTTTCTTTCCTTTTTCCATTTCACTCAACCACCTCCTCTCTTTCTTTTCCCTTCCCTCCTTTTTCTTGTTGACTTCCTTCCTTCTCCCTCTTTTTCTTTTCTTTCCCTTCTTTTTCTTCCTTCCTTCCAGAGACAGCAAAACAAACACCACAGGGGTGTGAATCTTTCCCTATGCCATCCAAAGCTTATGCATATATACACCTGTGAAGCGTGGACTGTCTACAGAAGTCACACTGTGAAGCGTGGACTGTCTACAGAAGTCACACCTGGAACGATTCCTATCAGCATCGCCTCCAAGAAATCCTTCAAATCTCTTGGAAAGACAGGGATACAAATATCAGCGTGCTGGAAGAAGCAAAGACCACCAGCACTGAAGCGATGCTCCTCCGCCATCAACTCTGCCAGACTGGTCTAATTGTCTGAATGCCCAAAGATCACCATCTCCCCAAACAATTACTCTGCTCCCAACTCAAGAATCCAATTATCATAGTGACAGAAGTTAGGAGAAATCTTCTGAATAGGGACAGAGACAGCAAAGTGTGAATCCTTCCCTATGCTATCTAACGTGGACTGCCTACAGAAGGCACACTCAACTCCTGGAACCATTTCATCAGCGCTGCCTCCGAAAAATCCTGGACTGAAAGCCACGTTGGAATGCCCAAAGATCACCGTCTCCCAAAGCAATTACTCTACTCCCCATTCAAGAACAAGAAACGTAGTATTGGTGGACAGGAAAAGAGATTGAAAGACTTCCCCCTCGGGGGGGTTGAGAAGGGTGGGGTACAAATATCTGAAATAAATGGGCTTAAAGCCAACCTCAAACACTGTGGCACCGAGAACTGGGAAGCCCTTGAGCGCTCTAACTGGAGGTCAGCTGTGACCAGCAGTGCTGCGGAATCCGAAGAGGCACGGATTGAGGGATAAACGTACCAAGAGGAAGGCATGTCAAGCCAACCCTGACCATGACCGCCTTCCACCTGGAAACCAATGTCCTTACTGTGAGAGAACATGCAGGTCGAGAATAGGGCTACATCCACCTATGAACCCACTGCCAAGACACTAGACATGGAGGACCATCATCCTTGGCCTAAGAGAGAAAGAGAAGGGAATATATTAGCTTGGGGACCCAGCGGTGCCCGGGTTATTTAAAAAAGGCATTGTATGCCAAGTTTGGATTTGATCAGTCATTTGATGAGGGTCGCAGTGGTCTCAGGAAGTGTGCTTAGGTTCTGCAAGTCCCATCATCCATGGTCCGCCCTCCTCCAAAATGCAGCAGGATGTAGAGTGGGTCACGGGGGCTCTGTGTGCCAAGTTTGGTCTTGATCAGTCATTGGATGAGGGTCTCAGCGGTCTCAGCAAGTGTGTTTAGGTACTACAAGTCCCATCATCAATGGTCCATCCCCCTCCAAACTGCACCAGGATGTAGAGTGGGTCATGGGGGCTCTGTGCCAAGTTTGGTCTTTCTCAGTCTTTGTTGTGGGCCAAAGTGGTCTGTGGGAACCAAAGGTTTTGAAAGTACTACAAATACCATCATCCGTAGTCTGTCCTCCCCCAAACCTCACCAGGACGTAAAGGGGGTCATGGGGGTTATGTGTGCCAAGTGAGGTCCAGGTCCGTCCCTCAGACCCTTATCTCTCCTCTCTCTGCCACCTCAGAATGTTAGAATGTTGAGGTCAGAGACCATATGCAAATTGTACTGCAGTGGCAACCAATCAGAAAGCTGCCACAGCCTCAGACCCTTACTTTACCCCTCTCTGCCACCTCGGAATGTTGAGGCTGGCCAATCAGAGACCATATGCAAATTGTACCGCAGTGGCAACCGATCAGATAGGTGCCACAGCCTCAGACCCTTACTTTACTCCTCTCTGCCACCTCAGAATGTTGGAATGTTGAGGCTGGCCAATCAGAGACCATATGCAAATAATACCACAGTGGCAACCAATCAGAAAGCTGCCACAGACTCTACTCAGTCTCCTCTCTTCATTTCCCCGAGATTACGGCATGTAGGTCAGTGACATTACGCTTGAATACTACGTATTTAATATTTCAGTGGCCCTTAAATAATGCATCTGGATCTCCGGCAGGAGGGGGTCCCGGGGGGCCTCTCTGCCCACGTAATGTGCTTCTCTCTGTAAGGATAAGGTTTGCCCTTCTTTCGAGGACCTCAGGGGACGAAAGAGGAGGCCCTGCTATGTCTTGACTCCCCTTTTCCCTCTCTTTTGCAGCAACGAAGGTTTTGGGGACAGTGAAATGGTTCAACGTAAGGAATGGCTATGGCTTCATCAACAGGTGAGGAGGACATCTTTTTTTAAGGTTGTGGGTGAACTACAACTCCCACCATGCCAGGTTAACCCCAAGAAACCCCCATCAATACTTAGTTTGTTGTATTGGGCAGGTTTGCTCTAAATATAGCATTGGTGGGGTTCAGTGTGCTCTCTGCCTGCAGGGTAAACTACAACTCCCACTATGGTGTCAGTCCCCTCAAACCCCGCCAGCAGGTTGAGTTACTCATGGGGATTCTGTGTGCAAACTTTGGTCCAGGTCCATCATTGATGGAGGTCACAGTTTCTCTGTTTGTGGGTAAACTACAACTCCCAGAAAGGAAGTTCAATTTGCCCCCAAACCCCTCCAATCATCAATTTTTGGCATATCAGGTCTGCATGCCAAGTTTGGTCCCGATTCATTGGTGTCTGGGCTCACAATGCTCTCTGGATGTAGGTGAACTACAACTCCCTCAAATCAACGTCAGGGGACAACCTTCACCTTTACCTGTTATTATGACGAGGACTATTCGTATTTATAATTGCTATTATTTTATTAGATAGACTAGCCGTCCCCTGCCATGCGTTGCTGTGGCCCACTCTGGTGGTCATGGGGGTTCTGTGTGGGAGGTTTGGCCCAATTCTATGGTTGGTGGGGTTCAGAATGCTCTGTGATTGTAGGTGAACTACAAATCACAACAACTACAACTCCCAAATGTCAAGATTCTATTTCCCCCAAACTCCACCAGTGTTCACATTTGGGCATACTGAGTATTTGTGTAGAGTTTGGTCCAGATCCATCATTGTTTGAGTCCACAGTGATCTCTGGATGTAGGTGAACTACAACTCCAAAACCAACAGACACTGCCCACCAAACCCTTCCAGTATTTTCTGTTGGTCATGGGAGAACTGTGTGCCAAGATTGGTCCAATTCCATCGTTGGTGGGGTTCAGAATGCTCTTTCTTTGTAGGTGAACTATAAATCCCAAAAACTACAACTATGTATGTGTACATGCATATGTATATGTGTGAGCATGTGTATATGTATATATGTCTGTATGCATGTTTATGTGTGTGTGTGTGTATATGTATATGTATGTGTGTTGTAGGTCTTTTCGGGCTATATGGCCATGGTCCAGAGGCATTCTCTCCTGACGTTTCGCCTGCATCAGGAGAGAATGCCTCTGGACCATGGCCATATAGCCCGATAAACCTACAACAACCCAGTGATTCCGGCCATGAAAGCCTTCGACAATATATATATGTATGTGTGTATTTGTGCATATATATACGAGTGTGTGAATGTGTGTATGTGCATATGTATATGAGTGTATGTGTATATGTATATATGGTATATTATTTGGGTTTTTAAGTCTGTTCTGCTGGGGTTTTTTGTGTGTGCATGTGTGTGTGTTTATGGACACACATTGGACTGTTAGGTGTCTTGTGTCCAAATTTGGTGTCTATTCGTCCAGTGGTTTTTGAGTTCTGTTAATCCCATAAACGAACATTACATTTTTATTTATATATATTATTATTATTATTATTATTATTATATTTATTATAATAATATATACACACACACACACACACACACAAAACTTACATGCCGCTCTTCTCACCCTGAAGGGGACTCAGTGGCTTACAAGACATATATACGTACAATATAGTATATTATTAACATAGCAAAATATCAGTATTATATATTACTATATTGTACTGTACCATTGTATTGTAATAATTATATTGTTAAAACCTGGTGACAATGGCAAAGTTGGTTGTTTGAGACCCCATGAACCTCAAATGCCCTTATTTTAAGGGGACTTAAGAGAGACTTTGCTCGGGACTACACCAAGAGCTCTGCATCAGTTTGGCTTCCTTCTGGCTACATTATCTGCGGGAAAGAGGAGGATCCAAGGCCGCCTCGTGGCTCACTTTCCACTCAAATCCCGCCCCACGCTTGCAGGAAAGGAAATCTGACACTCCCAGGCCTCCCTCTGTATTTTTAGCAGCACAAGAAAGTCCTGGGACTTGCCTTCCATGCTCGCTGGGGAATGCCCCTCGGTTGCATCATTGTCTTCTCCCCTTGTTTTGCAGGAATGACACCAAGGAAGATGTGTTTGTCCACCAGGTAAGGCCCCTTCTCTGGGCAACCAGATGAGAGCCCCATGAAATCCTCCTCAGACTGTTGTCACCAATTCAAAATCTGAAATAATGCAATTATTATTAATTGCTATCATTATTTATTATTATTAATTGCTATTATTATTATTATTATTATTATTATTATGTAAAGCCCTTTCTCTTTGCATCCCAGAAGTGTTCCTCCTCCTCAGTCTGTTATCACCAAGCCAAAATCTGAAATAATGCAATTATTATTAATAATAATTGCTTTTATTATTATTATTAATTGCTATTATTATTATGTAAAGCCCCTTCTCTTTGCAACCAGATGGGAGAGAGTCCTAGGAAAGTGTTCCTCCTCCTCAGACTGTTGTCACCAAGCCAAAATCTGAAATAATGCTGCTATTATTATTATTATTTGCTATTATTATTATTATTATTATTATTATTATTATTATTATTATTATTTAAAGCCCCTTCTCTATGCAACCAGATGGGAGAGAGTCCCAGGAAATTGTTCCTCCTCCTCAGATAGTTATCACCAAGTCTTTATCAAGTTTTAAACTTATTTATGTAACGCAATGCTTTTGACACAAAATAAATAAATCAAGTCGAACTCTGAAAGAATGCATTTATAATTATTATTTATTTTAATCCTATCGCTCTTATTATTATTATGTAAGGCCCCTTCTCTATGCAACCAGATGAGTGATAGTCCCATGAAACAGCTATTTTTCATGGGACTATGATTATTATAAAGTCTCTTGTTGCTCTTTAGAGTCTAAACCTGAGTCTAAATCTGAAATAATTTATTATTATTATTATTACTACTACTATCCTTATATCTCAACTTTTCCTCTGCAGACTGCTATAACTGAATTTAAATTTGAAATAATTTATTATTCTATGATGATGATGATGATTAAATCTCAGCCTGTTATAACCCAAGTCTCCATCCGAGTTATAATAGGCTGAGAATATAATAACTGTGACTGGACTGACCTTGAGGGAGCTGGGGGTGGTAACGGCCGACAGGGAGCTCTGGCGTGGGCTGGTCCATGAGGTCACGAAGAGTCGGAGACGACTGAACGAATGAACAACAACAATAATAATAACTATAATAATAGTTGAAATAATTAAAACTATTAGTTGTAATAATAATAATTTTTATTATGCTATTATTAAATCCCAATTTATTATTGATATTTATACCTCGCTTTATCTCACCCAAAGGGGACTCAAAGTTCTTCCTCCGACTGCTATTACTGGATTTTAATCTGAAATAATCTATTATTATTATTATTATTATTATTATTATTATTATTATATCTCAACTGTTCCTCCTCAGACTGTTATTACTGGATCTTAATCTGAAATTATTACTACTATTATTATTATATCTCAACTGTTCCCCCTCAGACTGCTATTACTGGATCTTAATCTGAATTATTATTATTATTATCTCAACTGTTTCCCCTCAGACTGCTATTACTGGATCTTAATATGAAATAATCTATTATTATTATTATCATTATTATTATATCTCAACTGTTCCTCTTCAGACTGTTATAACTGAATCTAAATCTGAAATAATCTATTATTATTATTATTATTATTATTTTTATTATATCTCAACTGCTCCTCCTCAGACTGCTATTACTGGATCTTAATCTGAATTATTATTATTATTATTATTATTATCATCATCATCTCAACTGTTCCCCCTCAGACTGCTATTACTGGATCTTAATCTGAAATAATAATAATAATAATAATCATCATCATCATCATCTCAACTGTTCCTCTTCAGACTGCTATAACTGAATCTAAATCTGAAATAATTTATTCTTCTGTGATGATGCTAGAACTCGAGTCTCCAATCCAAATCGTAAAATAGTAGTAGGACTAGTAGTAATAATAAATAATTAATAATAATAATGAAGCCTGCTTCCTCGGCAGACCGCTATCAAGAAGAACAACCCCCGGAAGTACCTCCGCAGCGTTGGGGATGGCGAGACTGTGGAGTTTGATGTGGTTGAAGGAGAGAAGGTGAGTCAGGGGTGGCCTTGTTTACGATGGGGGTCCTGGGTTGTGGCGAGGGCGGGGTCTCACAGTGTCTTCCTTTCTCCTCCGGCTTTAGGGGGCGGAGGCGGCCAACGTGACAGGCCCGGGGGGCGTCCCGGTGCAAGGCAGCAAATACGCGGCGGACCGCAACCAGTACCGGCGGTACCCGCGGCGCCGGGGGCCCCCCCGCAACTACCAGCAGGGCTACCAGGGCAGCGAGAGCGGCGAGAAGAGCGAGGGGCCCGAGAGTCTTCCCGAAGGGCAGGCCCAGCAGCGCCGGCCCTTCCGCCGCAGGAGATACCCCCCCTACTACATGCGCAGGCCCTACGGGCGCCGGCCCCAGTACTCCAGCGGAGGGGCCGCCGGGCAGGGGGAGATCCCCGAGGTGAGCCAGGGGCAGGGGAGGGCCGAGGGCACCCAGACCAGCCCGAGAGAGGGGATGGGTCTGTCATAGTATCCCAGAGATGGAAGGGGACCCTCTCAATGGCATGGCGACGATCTCAACACACACAAGGCACTGAAACACATCTTCTTGTTTAAAAACTAATTTATTTAACACCAAACTAAAATAATATTTAGACTAGAAACTAAGTAGAACAAGAAACATAGAGCGGCAACATGGCTCGGCTTTTCCTTGTAATCTAGAATCAGGCACCTCCTTACATTCCATAGTGACGTGATGACCTACGACGCAACACAACACTTTCCGCACTGAGATTTACGACTCCTCCTTCATGATACAGTTAACCTTTTCCACACAGGAATTACATCGCCGGCACATTGCATTACAAAGCATCACATTTCTAAGCACATAAACACTAACTTTGAAAACTACAATGCACACACATATTCTTAACAGACCCCAGAGGGCATCTAGACCAGCTCAAGATAGAAGGGAGAGAGGGGATGGGTCTGTCATTGAATCCTAGAGATGGAAGGGGACCCCAGAGGGCATCCAGACCAGCCCCTCTCATAGATAGATGAGAGAGATAGTGGATTCAATGTGAATTGTTTTAAAGTTCAGATTTTATGTCATTATATATATTTTTGTTTATGTTTTACTTTAGTCTGTTGGGTTGTAAATGTTTTTATATGTGGGGTTATGATGTTGGCATTATTGAGTGTTTTCTGCTGTATGTTGGAATCCGGCCTGAGTTCTTGGGAGATAGGGCGGGATATAAATCAAGTTCTGTTGTTGTTATTATTATTGAGGCATATTCCCACACAAACCACACAAAATATTGTTATTATTATTATTATTATTATTATTATTATTATTATTATTATTATTATTATTGAGGCGCATTCCCACACAGGCCCCACAAAATATTATTATTGTTATTATTACTATTATTGAGACACAGACCACACAATTATTATTATTATTATTATTATTATTATTGTTATTATTGAGGCACATTCCCACACAGGCCCCACAAAATATTATTATTATTATTATTGAGACACATTCCCACACAGACCACACATATTATTATTATTATTACTATTACTATTATTATTATTATTGTTATTATTATGGGTCTGTCATACAATCCCCAAGTTGGAAGGGAGCTCCAGAAGGCATCCAGCCCCACCCTTCTATTGACAGCCATAGATAAAATGGATAGAGAGGGGGGGAGGTGATTGGGCTAGCATATCACCCTTTAGTTGGGAGGGGACCCCAGAGGGCATCCAGCCCAGCCCCCGCCTGTGAAGGATAGATAGATACATAGATAGAATGGAGAGAGGGAGATCAAGGTGATGGGTCTGTCGTACAGTCCTTGAGCTGGAAGGGGCCCCCAGAAGGCATCCAGACCAGCCCCCTCCTGACATCTGTAGAGAAATAGATAGAACGGAGAGAGAGAGAGGTGATGGATCTATCATAGAATCCTATTGGAAAGGGTCCACCAGAGGGCATCCAGCCCAGCCTCCTCCTGGCAGCCATAGATAGATAGATAGATAGATAGATAGATAGATAGATGCATAGAACAGAGAGAGAGAGATGGATAGGTAGGTAGATAGATAGTGAGTCGCCCCTGGGCTGAGAATTGTGGTATATAAGCGAAGTAGATAGATAGATAGATAGAGGGACGGACAGATAGAGGGAGGGACAGATAGAGGGAGGGATGGAAGGATGGCTGACTGGGTAGGTAGGTAGGTAGGTAGGTAGGTAGGTAGATAGATAGATAGATAGATAGATGGATATGGAGGGAAAGATGGGTGGATGGAAAGATAGGTAGATAGAGATGGATGGAAGGCTAGATGGAGAGATAGAGGGATGGATGGAAAGAGAGAGAGAGATAGACAGATGGTAGACGGATGGAAGGATAGATGGATGGATGGATGGATAGATAGATAGATAGATAGATAGATAGATAGATGGAGAGAGATAGAAAGACAGATAGATGGAAAGATGGAAGGATAGACGGATGGAAGGATAGACGGATGGAAGGATGGATGGATGGATAGATAGATAGATAGATGGAGAGAGATAGAAAGACAGATAGATGGAAAGATGGAAGGATAGACAGATGGAAGGATAGATGGATGGATGGATAGATAGATAGATAGATAGATAGTACATAGAGATAGAGGTAATGGGTCTGTCGTACAATCCTCAAGTTGAAAGAGGGCCCCAGAGGTCATCCAGCCCAGCCATAGATAGATAGATAGATAGAATGGTGAGAAAGATGATAGTGTGTCCCTAGAACTGCATTGGCCTTTTTCGCTGCAGCATCGCCCTCTTGTCTCACGTTCATGGTCCACTAAGACTCCTAGATCCCTTTCAGTGGGTTATATATATACCGGCTTCCTCAAAGACTGTATTCCTAGCACGGCCTTGGCCTTTTCCTTCCAGGGAGCCGACAGCCAGGGGTCCGGAGAGCAGGGCCGCCCTGTCCGGCAGAACATGTACCGGGGCTACCGGCCGCGCTACCGCAGGTGAGACCCCCTCCCCCCCCCTTTATGCAAGATGGGCCTCTTCCTCTGGAGGGGCTCCTCTTGAAAGCCCACCCCCCTTTTCCTGTCTCCCCTTCCGCAGGGGCCCCCCACGCCAGCGCCAGCCCCGGGAGGAAGGCACCAACGAGGAGGACAAGGAGAACCAGGGGGAGGAGGCCGGGCCGGGCCAGCAGACCCCGCAGCGCCGCTACCGCCGCAACTTCAACTACCGGCGCAGACGCCCCGATAACCCCCGGCCCCAGGAAGGCGGGAAGGAGGCCAAGGCCGGCGGAGGAGGCGGCGGAGGGGAGCCCGGAGGGGCCGGAGCGGCGTCCGGAGGAGGAGGAGGCGGAGGAGGAGGGGCCGGCAGCGGGGAGAGCAGCTCCGCTCCCGAGGCCGAGCAGCAGGGCGGGGGCGCCGAGTAGCAGGGGTCCAGAACAGCCCCACACAGATGCCGGGTGAGCACCGTCCCGTCCCCCCTCCCTTTAGGCATTGGGGGAGTTCAAGACCATTTCTATGCCGCCCTTCTTACAAGATATGTATACATACAATACATTATATTATTAGCCTAGTACCATATCCTTAATATATATTACTCTATTGTACTATACCATTATATTATATTATATGTAAAATAAAATATATAATTATTATTATTAGTAGTACTGTATTATCAGCATAACACTGGTTGGTGGTTTGAGCATAACACTGGAGACAAGATGGAGCTATCTTCCTGGGCCCCTCTCTCTTCACTCTGGTTAATATAAAATATATAATTATAATATATTATTATTAGTGGTATTTTATTACACTAAAATATTATAAATATATTTATATACAATATATATTATTAGCATAACACAGGGGACAAGATGGAACTGTCTTTCTGGGCCCCTCTTCACTCTGGTTAATATAAAATATATAATTATAATATCATATTAGTAGTAGTAGTATTATATTACATTATAATATTATAAATATTATATGCATATACAATATATTATTAGCACAACACAAGAGACACAATGGAACTGTCTTCCTGGGCCCCTCTCTCTTCAACCGCCCTCTCCCCCGGTGGCGCGGCGGGTTAAACCGTTGAGCTGCTGAACTTGCTGACCAAAAGGTTGGTGGTTTGAGTTCGGGAAGCAGGGTGAGCTCCCACTGTCAGCCCCAGCTTCTGCCAGCCTAACAGTTCAAAAACATCCTAATGTGAGTAGATCACATGCTGGCCACATGACCTTGGAGGTGTCTGTGGACAACGCCAGCTCTTTGGCTTAGAAAAGGAGATGAGCACCAACCCCAGAGTCAGACACGACTAGACTTCACGTCAAGGGGAAACCTTTACCTCTAGACTCGCTTTGGAACTCCCTCTAGGCTTCAGGCAAAGGTTGGCCCCTCCCTCCAGGCATTTTGGACTTCCACAATTCCTAGCAACCCTTTAGGCTTTCCCTTTAGACTCCCAAGTTGGAAAGGGTCCCTAAAGGCCATCCAGTCCAGCCTCAGTCTCTCGCCCAGTGAAAACACCATCTGATCCCTCCCGACAGATGGCCATCCAACATACATATTAGCAGCTTATAAAGCTCAAGGCAATGATTCAGAACATATTTAATATTGTTACTAGCCGTCCCCTGCCACATGTTGCTGTGGCCCAGTCTGTATATATGTGTGGATATATCTGTGTATATGTGTGTTTGCGTATACATATATGTGGATGTATATATGTGTGTGCAGATATGAGTGTATATTTGTGTTTATATGTGTATGTATATTGTTTATATGTGTGTGCTTGTCTATATGTATATTTGTGTGCATGTGTGTACATTTGTGTCTATTAATGTGTATATGTGTGTGTTCTTGTATGTTATATTTCTGTGCATGTGTATATTTGTGTCGATTATTTATTATTATTATTATTTTATTTTTTTATTTATTTACTTTGCTTGTATACCGCTGTTCTCAGCCCGGAGGCGACTCACAGCGGTGTACAACATAGAAAAAATAAGGTTCAAAATTCAAGACGCAATCTAAAATATCAATCTAGCAATAACCAATGTGTGTATGTATATGAGTGTATGTGTGTATGTATATATGGTGTATTTTTTGGGGTTTTTAAATTCATTCTGCTGGTTTGTGTGTGTGTGTGTATGTGTGTTTTTAGGGGTGATAAACACTCATTGGACCGTTGCGTGTATTGTGTCAAAATTTTGTGTCAATTCGTCCAGTAGTTTTTGAGTTATGTTAATCCCACAAACGAACGTTATATTTTTATTTATATAGATAATAAATATTACTTCGATATATCGAAGTATCTCCACAGCAACCTGATTCTTGGTTGGACTGTTCTCTGGCTCTAAGTATGTCTATATACACACTTGGAGGCGTTTTAAGTATATATATATATGTGTGTGTGTGTGTATAAATATATATTCCCATCGTGGTGAACTGTGAATTGCACGTATGGTAGTTTCCAATGGGGAATGCTCACTTTGCTTTTTCCTTCTTTCCAGTTTTAGTCATCAAAGAAGCGAGAAATCCGGCTTTTTTTATCAGAAGCGAATCCGACAAATAAAACAAAAAGAGGAAAATTCCAGCAATAATAAGAAATAAACGAACGGGAGGCGATTGGAACGGAAGAAGACCTTAAGTGCTTGCTTTTTGCTGTTGACCAGATTGAAAACTCGAACTCTCTGCATTGTCTCTATCTATGCAGCATGGGATTTTTATTATTATTATTATTATTTTTCGTATCTCCGGCCGCGGCCGCTCCCTTTGGTGGAGCCGCCACGGCATGTTTTTTAATGGATACACAAGAAAAACTCAAAGGCCTGTTTTTTCTCAATACACACCTTTCAAGGTTTTTAAATTGTTTCATATATATATATATCTGGTCAGAAAAGTTGGGAATTTTTAAGAAACCTCATTTTTAATTTGTATGAAACGTACAACCTGATTTTTTCAAGTCAAACTGCAAGCATCTCTTAATAAAGGTCTTAAGAATTGCCTGGCGTGGTGTACTTTCCCTTCTTCTGGTTTTATTATTTTGCGTTTTCATTTTTAGTATTTCATTATTTTATGTGTATTATACTTCTTATTTAAATATATATATATATATATTTACTTTTTATAGTATATATTTTGCATAATATTTTATTTTAATTATTTTATTTTGTTTATGGTAATGATTTTATTATATATTTAAGTACTATATATATAGTACTTAAATATATAATACTAGCTTTACCCGCCACGCGTTGCTGTGGCCAACCTTCTCCCTCTTTCTCTCCTTTCACTCCTTCCTTCATTTCCTTTTCTTCTTTCCTTTCTTCCTTATCTACCTGTTTACTTCCTTCCTTAGCTTTTTGCTCCCATCCTTCCTTCTCTTTATTTCTTTCCTTCCCTCCCTCTTTCTCTCCTTCTTTCTCTTCTTCCTTTGCTCCGTCTTTCCTCCCTTTTTTCTTTCCTTCTTTCGCTCCCTCTTTCCTTCCTTCCCTTTTCTTCTTTCCTTCTCTCCTTTCTTCCTTCTCTACCTCTTTCCTTCCTTCCTTCGCTTTTTGATTCCATCCTCCCTTCTCTTTCCTTCTTTCCTTCCCTCCCTCTTTCTCTCCTTCTTTCCCTCCTTCCTTCGCTCCCTCTTTCCTACCTTTCTTCTTTTTTTCTTTCTTTCCTTTCCTCCTTCCTTTCTCCCTTCTTTCCCATCCTCCTTCTCTCCCTTTCTTCTTTCTTTCCTTCCTTCCTTCTTTCATATACCTTCTCAACTTCTCCTTCCTTACTTCCTTCATACACCTTCCCTTCCCTCCTTTCTTCTTCCTTCCTTCCTTTCTCCGTTCTTTCCCATCCTCCTTCTCTCCCTTTCTTCTTTCTTTTCTTCCTTTCTTCTTTCATATACCTTCTCAACTTCTCCTTCCTTTACTTCCTTTATACACCTTCCCTCCTTTCTTCTTCCTTCCTTTCCCATCCTCCTCTCTCTTTATTCTTTCTTCCTTCTTGTTTCATATACCTTCTCAACTTCTCCTTCCTTCCTTCCTACACCTTCCCTTCCCCTTCCCACTTTTCTTCTTTCTTTCCTTCCTTCCTTTCTTTCCTTCCTTCCTTTCTCCCTTCTTTCCCATCCTCCTTCTCTCCCTTTCTTCTTTCTTTTCTTCCTTTCTTGTTTCATATACCTTCTCAACTTCTCCTTCCTTCCTTCCTACACCTTCCCTTCCCCTTCCCACTTTTCTTCTTTCTTTCCTTCTTTCCTTCTTTCCTTCTTTCCTTCTTTCCTTCCTTCTGTTTCCTTCCTTCTCAGCAGAAATTCCTTCCTTCCCACTTTTCTTTTTTCTTCCTTCCTTGCTATTTACACCCCTTCCCCTCATTTCCGTCCTTCCTTCCCTCTCCCTCTTCCTTCCCTCCTTCCCCTTCCTCACTGATGGCGGAGCCAGACGGCGGTGTGCAGGGGCGGCCTGGGCCGGGCGTTGGGGTGGCCGATGGGCTGTCCTCGGTCCTGGCCGGGCCAGGAAGGTGCGCAGGGGGGGCCTCCCGGGTAGCCTCTGCAGGTCACGCAGCATCCTGGCCCCCAGCGAGCACAGCCGGCCGAGCTCCAACTCCCAGGCCGGGGCTTCAGCGTCAGCGGGTAGGCCGCGTTCTAGAACTACAGTTCCCAGAGTGCATGGCGTGTGTACTTCCTCCCCTGGGCACTGCGCATGCTCTGTTGGTTTTTGTAATTGTGAGTTTGTTGAAATGTTTGGAATTTTGATGAGTGTTATGCATACCTTGTGGGTTGAGGTATGTGAATGGCAAATTTGGTGAGTTTTTGTCGGGGGGTTTTCGCGTTTTGTTGTCCCGTTGAATGCCCTTTCCCATTTTATATATATAGATTTTATTTTAATTTTATTTGTTTTTACTCTATATGGTACTTCAGTATATAATATTTTATTTTAATTTTGTTTTTACTATATATATATATATATATATATATATATATATATATGGTACTTAAATATATTTTAATTATATTTAACACTTTATTATGTTATTATATTATTACATATTTAATACTTATTTTAGTATGTATTTTTAGCTTTTATAGTATATACTTCGTATATTTTATTTTAATTATTTTATTTGTTTATGTTAATTATTATATATATGGTACTTAATTATATGGTACTTAAATATATTTTATCTTAATTATATTTAACTTAGTTTTATTATTTTATTCTACATATTTAATACTTATTTTAATCATTTTATTCTAATCATTTTTAAATTCTATTTAATTATTTTTATAATACTTCTATTCCCTTATTGTTTAATGATTATATTTAATTGATTTTTATTTATTCTTGTATTTAATACTTATTTTTCTATATATTTATACTCTATTATATTAGCTTGGCAAACCGGCTTATTTGAAAGGGACATTTGTCGGCCGGGTTCAATGCTCTCTGGATAAGGGTGAACTACAATTCCCAGGGCAATCTCCCCAGCCCTCTTCAACTATGTTGAGTTGCTGATCAATTCCTCTCTTTCCTTATCATAGGAAAGGTTTAAAGGGCGGGGGTCATGCAAATTCCACCCAATGGAGAGTCAGGAACACTGGGATGTCTGTGGTGGAGCTGAAACAGAAAATGTTATGGAAGCCTTCCCTTGCGGAGATGGTGGTGGGGTATAAGAATAAAAGTTTTGCCTAGTTTCCAACAGACCTCGCAACCTCTGAGGATACCTTCCATAGATGCGGGCGAAACGTCAGGAGAGAATGCTTCTCGGACATGGACAGACAGCCCGAAAAAACCTACAGCAACTCAGTGAAAGCCTTTGACAACACAAGAATAAAGTTATTATTTAGAATATTATTATTATTATTAATATATATAAATAAATTACACCGGGTCCTTGATATGGAGTACTTCCTCATTCTTCTGTATGCTGCTGGAAGGTTTTTATGGTGTCGTAAATTAATTAAATTAGCCTCCCCGCATAAAGCGGTACCTAAATTTCCTACTTGACAGATGTAACTCTTTTGGGATACATAGCAAGCTAGACTACTAATTGTCAGGAGCTCACTCCAACCTGGGCAGGCTTCAAACTCATGAGCTCTCGGTCAGTAGTGTTTAGCTGGCTGCTAACTCCTGACGATAACTATCTACTAACTAGCTATGCCACAGCCCAGCCCATAATGATAATATTATAATAATCTATATGTATTTTAACTCATTATTGTATGATGTTTTTAGACTGCTCAGATCGGGATATAAAAAGTTTTAAATAAAAATAATACTAACAATAATACAATGTAATACATTATAATAATATAGTAATACTAATGTATTAAATATAACTATGGATAATATAGAATAATTATAGAATAATCTCCAGCAAAGGATCACCGCCTTGTCGGGGCGCTGGAGCTTGAGCACCTCAATGATGTCATGAGCGAAACCGTGAAGGGACATCCAAGACGGGACGGTTGTGGCAGAGAGGTCAGACCAAGCGTGATCCCTGGGGAAGGCAATGGCAAACCACTCCAGTATCCTTGCCAAGAAAACTAAATGGACCAGTACAACCAGAGATATGTCGGTATGCCATTGGAAGATGGGACTCCCAGGTCGGAAGATGGCCAAAATGCTACTGGGGAGGAGCAGAGGATAAGTTCAACTAGCCCCAGATGTGATGCCGCAGCTAGCTCAAAGCCGAAAGGAAGGCTAGCGGCCGACGGTACTGGAGGTGAACGACGAATCCGATGCTCTAAAGATCAACACACCATAGGAACCTGGAATGTAAGATCTATGAGCCAGGGCAAATTGGATGTTGTTATTGGTGAGATGTCAAGACTAAAGATAGACATTCTGGGGGTCAGCGAACTGAAATGGACTGGAATGGGCCACTTCACATCAGATGGCCACCAGATCTACTACTGCGGACAAGAGGAACATCGAAGAAATGGAGTAGCCTTCATAATTAATAAGAAATTCGCTAAAGCGGTGCTTGGATACAACCCAAAAATGACAGAATGATCTCAATTCGAGTGCAAGGAAAGCCTTTCAACATTACAGTGATCCAAATATACGCCCCAACCACAGCTGCTGAAGAAGCAGAAGTAGATCAGTTCTATGAGGATCTGCAGGACCTACTGGATAATACACCAAAAAGCGACATTATTTTCATTACAGGAGACTGGAATGCCAAGGTGGGAAGTCAAATGACAACAGGGATCACAGGCAAGCATGGTCTGGGAGAACAAAATGAAGCGGGACGCAGGCTGATAGAATTTTGCCAGGAAAACTCGCTGTGTATAACGAATACTCTCTTCCAACAACCTAAAGACGGCTTTACACATGGACCTCACCAGACGGTCAACACCGAAATCAGATTGACTACATCCTTTGCAGCCAAAGGTGGCGGACATCCATCCAGTCGGTGAAAACAAGACCTGGGGCTGACTGTAGCTCAGATCACGAACTTCTTATTGCCCAATTTAGAATAAAACTAAAGAGATCAGGGAAAATACACAGACAGTTAGATATGATCTCACTAACATTCCTAGCGAATATACAGTGGAAGTGAAGAACAGATTTGAAGGACTAGATTTAGTAAACAGAGTCCCAGAAGAACTATGGACAGAAGTCCGAGACATTGTGCAGGAGGCGGCAACAAAGTACGTCCCAAAGAAAAAGAAAACCAAGAAGGCAAAATGGTTGTCTGCTGAGACACTGGAAGTAGCCCAAGAAAGGAGGAAAGCAAAAGGAAACAGGGATAAGGGGAGATATGCCCAGTTAAATGCGCAATTCCAGAGGTTAGCCAGAAGAGATAAGGAACTATTTTTAAATAAGCAATGCATGGAAGTGCAAGAAGACAACAGAATAGGAAGGACAAGAGACCTCTTCCAGAAAATTAGAAACATTGGAGGTAAATTTCAGGCAAAAATTGGTATGATAAGAAACAAAGATGGCAGGGACCTAACAGAAGCTGAAGAGATCAAAAGAAGGTGGCGAGACTATACAGAAGATCTGTATAGGAAGAATAATAATATTGAGGATAGTTTTGACGGTGTGGTGAATGAATTAGAACCAGACATCCTGAGGAGTGAGGTTGAATGGGCCTTAAGAAGCATTGCTAACAACAAGGCAGCAGGAGACGACGGGATCCCAGCTGAACTGTTTAAAATCTTAAAAGATGATGCTGTCAAGGTGATGCATGCCATTTGCCAGCAAATATGGAAAACACAAGAATGGCCATCAGACTGGAAAAAATCAACTTATATCCCCATACCAAAAAAGGGAAATGCGAAAGACTGCTCAAACTTCCGTACAGTGGCCCTTATTTCTCATGCCAGTAAGGTAATGCTCAAGATCCTGCAAGGAAGACTCCAGCAATACATGGAGCGAGAGTTACCAGATGTTCAAGCTGGGTTTAGAAAAGGTAGAGGAACGAGAGACCAAATTGCCAATATCCGCTGGATAATGGAGAAAAGCAGGGAGTTTCAGAAAAACATCTACTTCTGCTTCATTGACTATTCTAAAGCCTTTGACTGTGTGGATCATAATAAATTGTGGCAAGTTCTTAGTGGGATGGGCATCCCAAGCCACCTTGTCTCTCTCCTGAGGAATCTGTACAAGGACCAAGTAGCAACAGTCAGAACTGACCACGGAACAACAGACTGGTTCAAGATTGGGAAAGGCGGACGGCAAGGCTGCATCCTCTCACCCAACCTTTTTAACTTGTATGCAGAACACATCATGCGATGTGCGGGCCTGGATGAATGCAAAGCTGGGGTGAAAATTGCTGGAAGAAACATTAACAACCTCAGATATGCAGATGACACCACTCTGATGGCCGAAAGCGAGGAGGAGCTGAGGAGCCTTCTAATCAAGGTGAAAGAAGAAAGCGCAAAGGCCGGGTTGCAGCTAAACGTCAAAAAAACCAAGATTATGGCAACAAGAATGATTGACAACTGGAAAATAGAGGGAGAAACCGTGGAGGCCGTGACAGACTTTGTATTTCTAGGTGCAAAGATTACTGCAGATGCAGACTGTGGCCAGGAAATCAGAAGACGCTTACTTCTTGGGAGGAGAGCAATGTCCAATCTCGATAAAATAGTAAAGAGTAGAGACATCAGACTGGCAACAAAGATCCGCCTAGTCAAAGCCATGGTATTCCCTGTAGTAACCTACGGATGTGAGAGCTGGACCTTAGGGAAGGCTGAGCGAAGGAAGATCGATGCTTTTGAGCTGTGGTGCTGGAGGAAAGTTCTGAGAGTGCCTTGGACTGCGAGAAGATCCAACCAGTCCATCCTCCAGGAAATAAAGCCCACTGGAGGGAAAGATACTAGAGACAAAGTTGAAGTACTTTGGCCACATCATGAGGAGACAGCAAAGCCTAGAGAAGACAATTATGCTGGGGAAAGTGGACGACAAAAGGAAGAGGGGCCGACCAAGGGCAAGATGGATGGATGGCATCCTTGAAGTGACTGGACTGACCTTGAAGGAGCTGGGCGTGGTGACGGCTGACAGGGAGCTCTGGCGTGGGCTGGTCCATGAGGTCACGAAGAGTCGGAGACGACTGAACGAATGAACAACAACAACAAAGAATAATATATAAGGATATACAGCATTATTGTGGCATTTCATGTTGTAATGTTTTGGATTGTGAGCCACTTTGAGTCCCTGTATAGAGACATAAAGCAGGATAGAAATAAAAAAAAGTTTATTATTAATTATTTCCAGCTTCATAGGTCAACAGCAAGCTAGACTATTAACGGTTGGGAGCTCACTTCGACCTGGGCTGGCTTCTCAGTCAGTAGTGATTTAATGCATCTGACTACTAACTAGCTGTGCCACAGCCCAGTCCATAATATTGATAATATTATTATACTATAACAATACAATATAATAATAATAAACCTTTATTTATACCCCGCAGGACTCGGTGCGGCTTACAAGAGGCTGAGCCCAAATACATCATAAAAACATAACAACAGCAGTACAATAAATAACAAAGCAAAACAATACAATAATGACACAACGCATTTAAAAACCTGTGGCAGGGCCAAATGTAAGGACTAAAATTTAAAAATGCTGAGCATGTCCAAGGGAAATAGGATGGATATTTTAGGGATAGGTGGGCGTGCAGACAATTCTAAATCTCTCGTAAAGTGCATTTGGGACATATTGCTTGGGATTCCTTATTCTGGGAAGGCACTCTGGAACATCCACGTTTTCAAGCTCCTTCTAAAGACTGCCAACGTTGGGGCCTGCCTGATGTCCTTGGGGAGGGAGTTCCAGAGTCGTGGGGCCACCACCGAGAAGGCCCTGTCCCTTGTTGCTACCAATCGCGCTTGTGATGCAGGTGGGATCATGAGCAGGGCCTCTCCAGATGAACGACGAGATCGTGTGGGTTCATATACAGAAATGCGGTCATGCAGGTAGGTGGGTGCCAAACCGTTCAGGGCTTTGTAGGTAAGCACCTGCACCTTGAATTGGGCCTGGAAAATGAATGGCAGCCTTAAAGGAGGGTTGACCGCTCCCTGTATGGAGCACCAGTTAACATCCTGGCCGCCACCCGTTGAACCAATTGAAATTTCTGGGCCATTTTCAAGGGCAGCCCCACGTAGAGCGCATTACAGTAGTCCAATCTGGAGGTGACCAAGGCATGGACCACCCTGGCCAGATCCGCCTTCACCAGGTACGGTCGCAGTTGGTGCACGAGTCTTAGTTGTGCAAAGGCCCTGCGTTTCGCCTGCATCTATGGCAAGGATCCTCAGAGGTGGTACTGGGAAAAAGGGGTTTGTATATCTGTGGAATGACCAGGGTGAGACAAAGGGCTTTTGTAAGTTGGGCTGGGTGTGAATCTTTCAACTGACCACCTGATTAGCATACAATGGGCTGAATGTGCCTGGAGCAAACTCTTCTTGAAAGGTGATTAGATGTCCCTGCCTGTTTTTCTCTCTGCTGTTTTTGCTGTTGCAATTTTAGAATTTTTTAATACTGGTAGCCAGATGTGAAATGAACATGAAAATGAACAAAATCTGGCTACCAGTATTAAAAAACCCACAAACCAATCAACCAACCCATCCCTGGCCGATATAATATAATTACTAGGGATAATGTATAATAATGATAGAAATAATAAAAATTATTATTAATTATTTCAGGCTGCATAGGTCAACAGCAAGCTAGACTAATAATGTTCGGGAGCTCACTCCGACCGGGGCTGGCTTCGAACTCATGACTTCTCGGTCAGTCACAGTGACTACTAACTAACTGCGTCTAATCTACTAACTAGCTGTTATCTATTTAGAGAGAGAAAGTATACATAATAAAGACTAGGCCCAAACCCTTCCTCTCAGCGGCACTTACAAGGTTTGGCCGGCGGCCATCTTGAACGCGAGGCCGCTCTAGCAATCCGTCTCTGTGTCGGAAGCCCCTTCCTTCCGCCTCGGGGCCGGAAGCAGGAAGTGTTCCAACGCGCATGCGCGGTTAGTCAGTCAGGCCGGCGGGCGGGCGGGAGGACATGTCTCGGAAGCAGCAGCAGCAGCAGCAGGCGGCGGCGGCCAAGCGGAGGGCCCTGGCGCAGGCCCGAGAGAGGAAGAACCGGCCCCCGGGAGGAGAAGGAGAAGGAGGCCTGGCCGCCCAGCTGCGCGCCCTCGGGCTCCGCCTCCGGGAAGTGCCGGGAGACGGGTGAGAGAGATGGCCACGCCCCTGCCCAGAAGCCACGCCCACATCTAAATTATATTCTGCGTAGACCACGCCCCTTTCCGAGTAACCACGCCCACAGCCAGAGCTGTTTATATATATACCGAGGAAGCTACGCCCACCTCAGCCCTAGCCACGCCCACGGCTTGCTATCGGCCGAGGAAGCCACGCCCACTGCCATTGCCTTGTATCCAAAGTAGGGCCACGCCCCGTTTGCTTTCGCCACGCCTCTCCGTCCTAGCCACGCCCACCTCTGCGGCTCTATAGATTCAGTAAGCCTGCCCCCTCCGCCTTAGACACGCCCACAGTGAGAGGTACTGAGAAAGACACGCCCCCTCCGCCTTAGACACGCCCACAGTGAGAGCTAAGTCGCTACTAAGTCGGGGCTATGGCCGTGGGCGTGTCCAAGTGGGGCGGGGCGTGGCTAAAGCGAAGAGGGTGGGCTTACTAAGACTATATGGGCGTGGCTAAGGCCGATGAGGCGTGGCTTCCTCAGTACATGCACTGCTATGGGGTGGGCGTGGCTAAGGAAGGTGGGCCGGTCTTACTGCAATGGGCGTGGCTTCCTCGGTAATACAAATATATGGGAGGGGGCGTGGCCAAGGAGGAGAGGGCGGGCTTGCTGAGACAATAGTGCCGCTTCGGTGGGCGTGGCTAAGGCAGAGCTAAGGGGGGGGGGGGGGGGGTGTGGGGGGGAGCGTGGCTAAGGGCAGAAGCTACGGAACCCACGGCCCCCTTCCGCTGAGTCTTAACTGAAGCCACCCCCATTGTTGTAACCACGCCCCCTCCGCCTTAGACACGCCCACCCCATAAGCAGTCTATGTACTGAGGAAGCCACGCCCCTCCATAGACACGCCCACGGCCTGAGCTGTTCTATTGAGGAAGCCACGCCCCCTCAGCCTTAGCCACGCCCACAGCTGGTGCTCTATCGTCTCAGTAAGCACTCTGAGACAGCGAGGAAGCCACGCCCCGCCTTAGACCCGCCTACTACGTTAAGCCCCGCCCCTCCTCCTTAGACACGCCCACTGCTTTAGATATGCCGCGTAAGCCACGCCCCCGGACAGAGCTGTGTCTCCACTGAGGAAAACACGCCACTCCGCCGTAGCCACGCCCCGTTCCACTTAGCCAGGCCCATGGCCGTATTTGTCTACTTATTGAGAAAGCCACGCCCCGTCCGCTCTGGCCACGCCCACTGCCATTGCCGTTCATCCAGTGTGGTTTGCCTTCGCCCCGCCTATCCGTCTGAAGCCTCGCTCTACTGTGGAAGCCACGCCCACCGATGCGGCTCTATTGGCTCAGCACGCCCGCCCTCTCCGCCTTGGCCACGCCCCCTCCTATATATTTGTATTACTGAGGAAGCCACGCCCCCTGCACCCTAGCCACGCCCATTGCAGTAAGCCCGACCCACCTTCCTTAGACACGCCCACCCCATAGCAGGGCATGTACTGAGGAAGCCACGCCCCCATCGCCCTTAGCCACGCCCATACCTGCTGTATAGTCTTAGTAGGCCCACCCTCTTCGCCTTAGCCACGCCCCGTCCATCTTGGACCCACCCACTGCCATAGCCGTGCCTCTACTGAGGAAGCCACGCCCCCTCCGTTCCAGCCCTGTCGGTTCTGACCACGCCCACCTCGCCTTAGCCCCGCCCACGGGTGTGTATTTACTGAAGAAGCCACGCCCCCGCCTTGGCCACGCCTCCTCCTGAGGCTCTATTTATAATATGCTCATTAAACCCGCCCTCTCCGTCGTAGCCACGCCCACGTCCACTGAGGAAGCAGCGCCCCCTCCGGTTTGGCCACGCCCACCGCTGCGACTGTTTATAATACTGAGAAAGCCCCGCCCACCCGGCTGTAGCCACGCCCACTCCGTTCAAGCTGAGCAATCGGGAGGGCGCTAAGCCACGCCTCTTCCTCCAAGCCACGCCCCCCGGTAAATGAGGATCCTTTCTTAAAGGGGACTCGACATCTCAATTTTGTAGTTTTGTTGTGTTTTGGGATTCTGTGGCAGGGAAGGCTGAAGGCCTTGCGAGGCAGGAAGGAGGCCTCGGCCTTGATCTGAGGGGGCATCAAAGTGGGTTAAGTGTGCGATGCGGACGCAAGCTAATCCCACCCCTCACTCCCTTTGTCTTTGCTCTCGGCCAGGAACTGCCTCTTCCGTGCGCTGGGGGACCAGCTGGAGGGCCACTCCCAGAACCACCTGCGGCACCGCCAGGAGACCGTGGCCTACATGCAGCAGCAGCGGGGAGACTTCGAGCCCTTCGTGGAGGACGACCTCCCCTTCGAGAAGCACCGTGCGCCCCTTATTTACATATTATTAGTATTATTAATTTATGTATATTATTATTATTCATTTATTTATATATTATTATTATTATTCATTTATTTATATTATTATTATTCATTTATTTAGATATTATTAATAATAATTTATTTATATTATTATTCATCATTTATTTATATTATTACTCATCATTTATTTATATTATTATTGTTATTCATTTATTTAAATATTATTATTATTATTCATTTGTTTATATATTATTATTATTATTCATTTATATATTATTATTCATTTGGTTATATTATTAATAATTTATTTATATTATTATTCATCATTTATTTATATTATTACTCATCATTTATTTATATTATTATTGTTATTCATTTATTTAAATATTATTATTATTATTCATTTGTTTATATATTATATATGTACTATATCATAACTATTGAATTAAATTATTATTATATTGTTATATTATTATATTTATTCATTATGATATTATAACATATTATCATATTTATTATTATATTACATTTATTATTCATTTATTTATTTATATATTATTATTCATTTATTTATATATTATTATTCATTTATTTATATATTGTTATTCATCATTTATTTATATATTATTATTCATAATTTATTTATATATTGTTGTTATTTATATAATATCTGTTATCTATATAAATTAAAATATAATGTTCATTTGTGGGATTAACATAACTCAAAAACCACTGGACAAATTGATACGAAATGTGGACACAATGCACCTATTACGTCAACGAGTGTCCATCATCCCGAAACACACACACAAAACCCCAGTGGAACAGACTTAAAAACTCAAAAAAGACACCATATATACACAGATATATACACATGTACATATGCACACAATCATACACACACACATATATATATGCACAAACACACACAAATATATACACACATGCATATACATATATATACATATACACATACAAATATACATATATACACACATACATATATACACACATACATATATACACACGTACATATACACACGTACACATACATACGCACACATATACATAAACACATGCACACACAAATATACACATATACACACATACATATACATACATGCATATATACATATACACATGCACACACAAATATACACATATACATATACATACACGCATATATACATACACACATGCACACTCAAATATACATATATACACACACACATATACATACATGCATATATATGCACACGCAAATATACAGAAATACATATACATGCATATACATACATGCACACATACATATATAGACATGCACACACGTATACATACACACACATATATATGCAAACACACATATATACACAGATATATACACATGTACACATATTTACACACACAAAATACATATACACAGACTGGGCCACAGCAACGCATGGCAGGAGATGGCTAGCTATTTATAAAATAATATATATTATTTATACGTTATTATTGTTATGTACATAATAGTAATAATTTGTATATTATTGTTTATACTTTATTACTATTTGTATAAGAATAATTATATATATTTTATAAATAATTATTATTTATAATATTATTTATGATATAATAATAATGTGCATATTATTGTTTATACTTTATTACTGTGTGTAAGAATAATTATATATATATTTTATAAATAATTATATTTTATAATAGTATTTATGATATTATAATAGTAATAATGTATAATATTATTTATAATATAATAATAATAATGTGCATATTATTGTGCATCATTGTTTATTGTTTACTATTTGTATAAGAATAATTATATACTATTTTTATAAATTATTATTATTTATAATATTATTTATGATATAATAATAGTAATAATGTGCATATTATTGTTTATACATTATTACTATTTATATAAGAATAATTATATATTATTTTTATAAATATTTATTATTTATTTATTATATTATAATAGTAATAATGTGCGTATTATTGTTTATACTTTATTACTATGTGTATAAGAATAATTATATATATATTTTATAAATTATTATTTATAATATTCATGATATTATAAAAGTAATAATGTGCATATTATACTTCATTATGTACATAATAGTAATAATGCGCATATTATTGTTTATACTTTATTACTATTTATATGAGAATAATAATTTATTATTTTATAAATAATTATTATTTCTCGAATTATTAATGATATTATTATTATTATTATTATTATTATTATTATTATTATATTTTATAATTAGAGTCGTTCTAGAGGACTGGAAGTCCCTAGAGAGGACTTTGTGCCAAAAATCCCTCAAGTCCTCCAACACGTGGGAGGAAGGCTCCTAGAGGGGCTTTCCCTACCGTACGATGACAGGAAGTCAACCACGGAGCCACCCCTAGGAAGCCCATGGGCTTCCAAGAGAGGGCTCTCCTAATGGTGTCTTCTCCCTTCCTTCCTTCCTTCCTCTGCAGTGGCCAACCTGTCCCAGCCGGGCACTTTTGCCGGGAATGACGCCATCGTGGCCTTCGCCAAGAACAACCAGGTGAACGTGGTCATCCACCAGCTCAACGCCCCCCTCTGGCAGGTAGGAGGACTACAACTCCCAGAATCCTAATACTATATTGCATAAATATCATTCACTCAGCCCAACATTGTATTGTGGGGTCCCCGGTGGCACAGTGGTTAAACCGCTGAGCTGCTGACCAAAAGGTCGGCGGTTCGAATCCGGGGAGCGGGATGAGCTCCCGCTGTCAGCCCCAGTTTCTGCCAACCTAGCAGTTCGAAAACATGCAAATGTGAGTAGATCAATAGGTACCGCTCTGGCGGGAAGGTAACGGCGCTCCATGCATGTTGTCTATGGATAACGCCAGCACCAACACACACGAGTGGACTTAATGTCAGGGGAAAACCTTTACCTTTTATTATTATTATTATTATACTGACACAATTTATTATTATTATTAAATTATTATTATTATTATTAAATTATTATTATTATTATTACTACTACTACTACTAGCCATCCCCTGCCACTCATTGCTGTTCATATTCCATATTCCCAATATTATTATTATTATTATTATTATTACTAGCCGTCCCCTGCCACGTGTTGCTGTTCATATTCCATATTTACAATATTTATTATTATTATTACTAGCCGTCCCATGCCATGCATTGCTGTTCATATTCCATATCTCCAATATTTATTATTATTATTATTATTATTATTATTATTATTATTACTATTACTAGCTGTCCCATGCCACACATTGCTGTTCATATTCCATATTTACAATATTTATTTATTTATTTATTTATTAATATTATTACTAGTCATCCCCTGCCATTCATTGCTGTTCATATTCCATATTTCCAATATTATTATTATTATTATTATTATTATTATTACTAGCCATCCCCTACCACGCATTGCTGTTCATATTCCATATTTACAATATTTATTATTATTATTACTACTACTACTACTACTACTAGCTGTCCCCTGCCACATGTTGCTGTGGCCCAGTCTGTGTATATGTGTTTTGTGTGTGTGTATATGAATGTATTGTAATATATTATATGAATATTGTTCAGATCCGGGGAACGGACAAAGGCAACGCCCGGGAGCTGCACATCGCATACCGATATGGGGAGCATTACGACAGCGTCCGGAAGATCGACGACAATGAGGAGGCCCCCGCCAGGCTGCAAACCGAGGTCAGGAATCAGTAATTATAATAATAATAATAATAATAATTAATAAAATTATTATTAATAATGAAATTTATTATTATTATTATTATTATTATTATTATTATATACACAACAAGATGAGTCTACAGCAAACACGGACACTGCTGGCTGTTGTATTATTATTATTATTATTATTATTATTGAATTATTATCATTATTATTATTACTATTATAGTATATTATTATAACCATTATTATTATTATTATTACCATTATAGTATATTATTATAACTATTATTATTATTACCATTATAGTATATTATTTAACCATTATTATTATTATTATTATTATTATTATTATTACCATTATAGTGTATTATTATAACCATTATTATTATTATTACCATTATAGTATATTATTATAACCATTATTATTATTATTACTACTACCATTATAGTATATTATTATAACCATTATTATTATAATTACAATTATAGTATATTATTGTAACCATCATCATCATTATTATTATTATTATTACCGAAGGCTTTCATGGCCGGAATCACTGGGTTGTTGTAGGTTTTTTCGGCCTATATGGCCATGTTCTAGAGGCATTCTCTCCTGACGTTTCGCCTGCATCTATGGCAAGCATCCTCAGAAGTAGTGAGGTCTGTTGGAACTAGGAAAATGGGTTTCTATATCTGTGGAATGACCAGGGTGGGACAAAGGACTCGTCTGCTGGATCTAGGTGGGAATGTTTCAACAAACCACCTTGATTAGCCTGACTGTGCCTAGAGCAATCTTTTGTTGAGAGGTAATTAGATGTCCTTGTTTGTTTCCTCTCTGTTGTTGTGCTGTTGTAATTTTAGAGTTTTTTAATACTGGTAGCCAGATTTTGTTCACTTTCATGGTTTCCTCCTGTTGAAATTGTCCACATACTTGTGTATTTCCATGGCTTCTCCATGCAGAAGCGAGAGGATCCCTCTTGTCCTTTGCTGAACGGAGCATTGGTTGGATTTTCTTTATTACCATTACAGGATATTATTATAACCATTATTAATATTCTCATTACCATTATAGTATATTATTATAACCAGTATTATTAGTGTCGAGGACTGTGAGATGTTTTGGCGAATGGTGTGTGTAGATCCCAGTATTATTATTATTTACAGTATTTGTATACCGCTTTTCTCATCCCTGGGGGGACTCAGTAATATGGCCTTTTGCAGCTGGCAGATGGTAATCTTGTAAGCACCGACTGTTAAGTGCAGGCCAAGGTCTTGAGGCGCTGCACCCAGTGTGCCAATCACCACAGGGACCACCTTGACTTATTATTATTATTATTATTATTATTATTATTATTATTATTATTTCCTTGCCTGTCTGGCTTTGTTTTAATACAGGTCCATAGTTCATCTTTATCTTGATTAAAAGCTCTTCCTTGGTTCCAGATATTCTGCAGGAAGGAGTCCGGCAAAAAGCAGGAAGTCCCATGGAAGGAAGTGGAAGCGGCGGAACCGAACGAGGTGGAAGACGCCGTGCAGAAAGTCCGGAACGCCACCGGCTGCCTGGTGAGCCTGGCCTCTTGTTTGGCCCACTTTGGGAGTGTCTGCACCTTGGGATGGGTGCATCTTATATATGTTATCTATATCTATATCTATATATATAATAAAAGTCAAAGTTTGTGTGCGAGGGAGGACAGAGGAAGGAGGACGTAGGTAGGAGTTTGTGGCAGCTTTCTGATTGGCTGCCACTGCGGTGCTATTTGCATATGGCCTCTGATTGGCCAGCTTGAAAGTTCCAACATCCTCAAGTGGCTGAGAGGGCAAAGGAAATTTGCATATTGTCTCTGATTGGCCAACCTCAAGAGGGCCCCCTGGTGGCAAAGAGGGTTAATGACAGAAGCAGGGACATGAGAGAAGGAAATTTGCATGTGGTTTCTGATTGGCCTTCTGCTAAGTCCTTGCAGGCCTTCTAGGTTGCCTTCTCCCAGCTAGGCCCCAAAAGAGGCAGCCACCTTCCTTCCCTCTTCTACATTGTGTCCAAGAAGGCCGCTTCTGACTGGGTGATCTGAACAAGCATTGTCCTTCTACAAGGCAAGGCACTACATCATTCCAATGAAAGCAGAGAAAAACAATAATTATATTTTTAATGATGCCTTTTTCTGCGTCTGAACATTTCTGGGCCCCAAAGCCCCCTCACCCCGGCCTCCTTTGACCCTTCTGCCAAATCCTTGCAGGCCCTTCTAGGTTGCCTTCTCCCAGCTAGGCCCCAAAAGAGGCAGCCACCTTCCCTCTTCTTCCAATGTAGACCTCTCATGACCCACTTTACGCCCTGGTGTGATTTGGCCGGGGATAGACCATGGATTATGGGACTTGCAGTACCTTCACTCAATTCCTGAGACCTCTGCAACCCTCATCCAATTACCAATAAAGACAGAACTTGGCACACTGAGTCTCCATGACACACTCAACATCCTGGTGCAGTTTGGAGGAGGATGCACCATGGACGATGGGACTTGCAGTACCATCAAACACATTCTGAGACCGCTGTTAACGTCATCCAATGACTGATCAGGACCAAACTTGGCACATAGACCTCTCATGACCCACTTTACGCTCTGGTGTGGTTTGGCCGGGGATGGACCATGGATTATGGGACTTGCAGTACATTTGCTCAATTCTTGAGGCCACTGCAACCCTCATCCAATTACCGATAAAGACCAAACTTGGCACACTGAGTCTCCATGACCCACTCTACATCCTGCTGCAGTTTGGAGGAGGAGACCATGGATGATGGGACTTCAAGTACCTCCACTCCCTTCCCAAGACTGCTGCAACCCTCATCTAATGTCCAATCAAGATCAAACTTGGCACACAGAGCCCCATAACCCACTCTACATACCGATGCTGTTTGGAGGAGGGTTGACCATGGATGATGGGACTTACAGTACATATTCTCACTTACTGAAACCACTGCGACCCTGAACCAATGACTGATAAAGACCAAACTTGGCACACAGAGCCCCCATGACTCACTCTATATCCTGCTGCTGTTTGGAGGAGGGTTGACCATGGACAATGGGACTTCAAGTACCTTCACTCACTTCCTGAAAACAATGCAACCGTCATCCAATGACCAATACAGACCAAAATTGGCATACAGAACCGCCATTACCCACTTTCTACAATAACCCGGGCAGCGCCGGGTCCCCAAGCTAGTATATAATAAAAGAGAGTGTTTGTAGTGGAAGGGCGGAAGGGCGGAGGGCGGACGTGTTTGTGGCAGCTTTCCGATTGGCTGCCACTGTGGTGCTATTTGCATATGGTCTCTGATTGGCCAGCTTCAAGAGGAGCCCCTGGTGGAGAAAAGGGTTCATGACAGAAATGGAGACATGAGAGAGGGACATTTGCATATGGTCTCTGATTGGCCAGCCACAAATCCAAGATTCCGAGTTGACAAAGAGAGGAAAGGAAAAGGCCAGGGGCTTGGTCAAAAAATTACTGATACAGACCAAACTTGCACACAGAGCCCCCATGACCCACTCTACATCCTACTGCAACCATGGATGATGGGACTTGCGGTACCATCACTCACATTCTGAGACCGCTGTTAACCTCATCCAATGACTGATCAGGATCAAACTTGGCACATAGACCTCTCATGACCCACTTTACGTCCTGGTGTGGTCTGGCCGAGGATGGACCATGGATTATGGGACTTGCAGTACCTTTGCTCAATTCTTGAGACCACTGCAACCCTCAACCAATTACCGATACAGACCAAACTTGGCACACTGAGTCTCCATGACACACTCTACATCCTGGTGTGGCTTGGAGGAGGATGCACCATGGACGATGGGACTTCCAATACCTGCACTCCCTTCCTAAAACCATTATAACTGCCAACAATGATGGATCAGGACCACAATTTACACAGAGAGCCCGCATAACCCACTCTACATCCTGATGCGGTTTGGAAGAATTTGTCAATGGATGATGGGACTTGCAGTCACTTCACTCACTTCCTGAGACCACTGAGACCCTTGCCAATGACTGATCAAGACCAAACTTGGCACAGAGAGTCCCCATGACCCACTCTACATCCTGGTGTACTTTCGAGGAGGACAGACCATGGATGATAGGACTTCAAGTACCTCCACTCTCTTCCCAAGACTGCTGCAACCCTCATCTAATGTCCGAACAAAACCAAACTTGGCACACAGAGCCCCCATGACCCACTCTACATCCTACTGTGGTTTGGAGTAGGGCATACCATGGATGATGGGACTTGCAGTACCTTCACTCACTTACTGACACCACTGCCACCCTCATCCAATGACGGATCAAGACCAAACTTGGCACATAGACCTCTCATGACCCACTTTACGTCCTGGTGTTATTTGGAAAATTTGGAGATGGATGATGGGACTTGCAGTACCTTTGCTCACTTCCTGAGACCACTGAGACCCTCGCCAATGACTAATCAAGACTAAACTTGCTACATGGAGCTCCAATGACCCACTCTACATCCTGCCAGTTTGGAGGAGGACAGACCATGGATGATGGGACTTCAAGTACCTCCACTCCCTTCCAAAGATTGCTGCAACTCTCTTCTAATGACCAATGAAGACCACACTTGGCACACAGAGCCCCCATGATCCACTCTACATCCTACTGCAGTTTGAAAGGGGATGGACTTTGGATGATGGGACTTGCAATACCTTCACTCACTTACTGACACCACTGCCACCCTCATCTAATGACTGATAAAGACCAAACTTGGCACACAGAGCCCCCATGACCCACTCTATATCCTGCTGCTGTTTGTAGGAGGATGGCCCATGGATGATGGGACTTCAAGTACCTTCACTCGCTTCCTGAAAATATGCAGCCGTTATCCAAAGACCAATAAAGACCAAACTTGGCATACAGAACCGCCATTACCCACTTTCTCTAATAACCCGGGCAACGCCGGGTCCCCAAGCTAGTATATATAATAAAGAAGAGTGATTTGCCATCTTTATTTTATTTATTTATTTATTTATTTACTTTGCTTATATACCGCTGTATCTCAAGCCCGAAGGCGACTCACAGCGGTTCAAAAACAGTAAAAACAGTAGAAACAGCAGTGGTTCCATACAACATATAACAATTGACTTAACACATTATCCATAAATTACCAATAAGCAATTACAATGCACAATTATTACAAAAAACAACCGTACCCAATCTTCTCATCATCCAAGCGTAGTCCAGGTTCGTCGTCCATTGTTCCATTCCTATATTCCATTACCAGATTGCACTAAATTACTCAAACGCCTGCACAAACATCCAGGTCTTCAACTTTCTTCGGAATGCCATGAGAGATGGCGCCAGCCTAATGTCCGTAGGAAGGGCGTTCCACAGCCGAGGAGCCACCACCGAGAAGGCCCTATCTCTCATCCCCGCCAACCGTGCTTGAGAAGCCGGCGGGATCGAGAGCAGGGCCTCCCTGGAATATCTCAAAATAATAAATATATATTTTAAGGTTATATATTATTTTATTATTATCTATTTATTATTTTATTATTTTATATATTATAAATATTCTATATTTATTATATTTTAAGGATATATATTTATTATTTTATCATTATCTATTTATTATTTTATTATTTTATATATTATAAAAGTTCTATATTTATTATATTTTAAGGATATGCATTTATTTATTTTAAGGATTTATTTATTTTATATATTTATTTTAAGGATATATATTTATTATTTTATTATTATCTATTTATTATTTTATTTATATATTATAAATATTCTATATTTATTATATTTTAAGGATATACATTTATTTATTTTAAGGATTGATTTATTATTATATATTTATTATTATATATTTATTATTTTATATATTTTATATATTATAAATTTTATATATTTATTTTATTTTAAGGATTTTATTTATTTATTTATTTAAAGGGTGTACTTATTTATTTATCAGTGCAATGTACCGTTTTCTTGGCAGGACTCCGATTTAATCCTTCAAATCCTCGAAACGGAAGACTACAACATCGAGTCGGCCATCTTTGCCGTTTCCCAAGTGAACGAGGTGCAGAGGCTCCGTAAGTTTCAACATCAAGATCAATAATAATCTATATCTCTATCTATCTATCTATCTATCTATCTATCTATCTATCTAATAAAAGTGAATGTTTGTATGTGGAGGAAGGGAGGTGTATGTGGCAACATTCTGATTGGCTGCCACTGTGGTACAATTTGCATATGGTCTCTGATTGGCCGGCCTCAACATTCCAACATTCTGAGGTGGCAGAGAGAGGAGAGGTAAGGGTCCGAGACTGTCAGGAATGGTGGGAATTGAAGTCCAAAACACCTTGTGGCCCCCAACAATGACAGAACAAGACCAAACCTGGCACACGGACCCCCCCGCCCCCCCGCAAGACCCACTCAACACCCTGGTGCAGTTTGAGCAAGGATGGACTATGGATGATGGGACTTGCAGTACTTGAACTCACTTCCTTAGAGCACTGTGGCCCACACCAATGAGGGATCAGGACCAAACTTGGCACACAGAGGCCCAATGGCCCACTTTAAACCTGGTGCAGTTCAGGGCAGGATGGGCCACGAATGATGGGATTTGCAGTACCTTCACCCGATTCACTTCCCACAGAACATTGTAGCTCCTACAAATCACAGACCAGGCCCAAACTTGGCACACAGAGTACTCATGGCCCACTCTACATCCTGAAGCAGTTCTAAGGGGGATGGACCAGGGATGATGGGATTCGCAGTACCTTCACTCACTTACTGAAACCACTGCAGCCCTCATCCAATGACTGATAAAGACCAAACTTGGAATACAGACCATCATGACCCACTCTACATCTTGGTGCAGTTTGAAGGAAGATGGACCATGGATGATGGGACTTGCAGTACCTCCACTCACTTCCCGAGACTGCTGTGACCCACATCCAATGACTGATCAAGACCAAACTTGGCACACAGAGCCCCCATGACCCACTCTACATCCTGGTGCAGTTTGGAGGAGGATGGACCATGGATGATGGGACTCAAAGTACTTTTACTCATTTCCCAAGACCGCTGCGACCCACATCCAATTACGAATACTTGGCAGACAGAGCTTTTCTCAAATAACCCAGGCACCGCTGGGTCCCCAAGTTAGTAGTAGTAGTAGTAGTAGTAGTAATAATAATAATAATAATAATAATAATAATTACACTTTATTGATTAGCTATGGCTATGACCATATCACCATACCGAACCAAACAACAAAGCTTGTACAACTTAATAAAACTCTATGTAGTAAGTTAAATAAGACACTTATAATAATACAGTAAATAAGTGTGATAAAACTGAATATATACATCATATTTCCCTAAGTTTCAACATCAATAATAATAATAATATATAATTATTATTATTATTATATATTATATAATATATAATAATATATATATATATAATATATTATATCATATACAGTTATATATATCATAATAATAATAATATATATAACATTATTATATATAATATATATATTATATACAGTTAAGATATAATAATATATATAATAATAATATTATATATGTTATATATTATTATATCATATACAGCTATATATATATTATAATATATAATAATATATATCATATTATTATTATGTATTATATAATATGTGTTATATATATATATATATATATATATAATTATATATATATATATATATATATATATATATATATATTTACTTTGCTTATATACCGCTGTATCTCAAGCCCGAAGGCGACTCACAGCGGTTCACAAACAGTAAAAACAGTAGAAACAGCAGTGGTTCCATACAACATATAACAATTGACTTAACACATTATCCATAAATTACCAATAAGCAATTACAATGCACAATTATTACCAAAAAAACAACCGTACCCAATCTTCTCATCATCCAAGCGTAGTCCAGATTCGTCGTCCCTTGTTCCATTCCTATGTTCCATTACCAGATTGCACTAAATTACTGAAACGCCTGCACAAACATCCAGGTCTTCACCTTTTTGCGGAATACCATTAGAGATGGTGCTAGTCTAATGTCCGTAGGAAGGGCGTTCACAGCCGAGGAGCCACCACCGAGAAGGCCCTATCTCTCGTCCCCGCCAGCCGAGCTTGAGAAGCAGGCGGGATCGAGAGCAGGGTCTCCCCGGAAGATCTCAAAGTCCTGGTGGGTTCATAGGCAGAGATGCGGGCAGATAGGTAGCTTGGGCCGGAACCGTTTAGGGCTTTAAAGGCCAACGCCAGCACTTTGAATTCAGCCCGGTAGCAGATCGGTAGCCAGTGGAGTTGGCGCAACAGGGGGGTTGTATGCTCCCTGCGCTCCGCTCCTGTTAAAATCATGGCTGCCGAGCGTTGGACTAGTTGGAGCTTCCGAGCTGTCTTCAAAGGCAACCCCACGTAGAGAGCGTTGCAGTAGTCTAAACGGGATGTAACCAGAGCGTGGACTACCGTGGCCAAGTCAGACTTCCCAAGGTACGGGCGCAGCTGGCGCACAAGCTTTAGCTGTGCAAATGCTCCCCTGGTCACCGCCGAAACCTGGGGTTCCAGGCTCAGCGATGAGTCCAGGGTCACACCCAAGCTGCGAACCTGTGTCTTCAGGGGGAGTGCGGCCCCATCCAACACAGGCTGTAACCCTATGCCCTGTTCGGCCTTGCGACTGACCAGGAGGACCTCTGTCTTGTCTGGATTCAATTTCAATTTGTTCGCCCTCATCCAGACCGTCACAGCGGCCAAGCACCGGTTCAGGACCTGACAGCCTCCTTAGTAGCAGGTGGAAAGGAGTGACAGAGTTGGACATTATCTGCGTACAGGTGACACCGTACCCCGAAACTCCGGATGATCTCTCCCAGCGGCTTCATGTAGATGTTAAACAACATGGGAGACAATATTGAGCCCTGAGGAACTGTTATATCATAACAGTATATGATAACAGTATATTATATCATAACAGTATATGATAAGGATGTAATATGATAATACAACCGACTCTTTCTCTCTCTCTTATTTCCCTTAGAACACGAGGAGGTGGCCCAGACGAACCGGCCGAAGCCAGGCCTTTGGGAGGAGAACGGCAGCGGAACCCGGATCTTCGGAACCCGGGAGGCAGAGAACAACCGGAACCCAGCAGAAGGGGACCCAGGAAGGAAGCAGCAGAACACAAAGGTACCCGGAAGCGCAAGGGGGGTTGCAGATATGCAATCCCCTTGCGCTTCCTCCAATGAACGCGGATTCTTAATATATATCCTTAAAATAAATAAAATAAAATAAATAAATCCTTAAAATAAATAAATATAGATATATACTTAAAACAAAATAAATATATAAAATTTATAATATATAAAATATATAAACCCTTAAATATATAAAATAAATAAAATAATAAATATATAATAATAAATATATAAAATAAATAAATACATATCCTTTCATTTATATATATATATATATAATATTATAATATAATTATATTATATTAGTATCATTATAATATAATGATACTAATATATTATAATATAATTACTATAGATAACATATAATAATATATAATGATATATTTAAATGTGTGTGTGTGTTTTATATGTATATGATTGATACATATCACCTATACATTTACAATATATTATAATATTATTATAATATAATGATACTAATATATTAAATATAATTACTATGGATAACATATAATAATATATAATGATATATTTAAATATATGTGTGTGTGTGTTTTATATGTATATGAATGATATATATCACCTATACATATAATATATTAGTGTATAATAATACTAATATATTAAATATAATTACTATGGATAACATATAATAATATATAATGATATATTTAAATATGTGTGTGTTTTTTTACCTGTATATGATTGATATATATCACCTATGCATTTACAATATATTATAATAATACTAATATATTAAATATAATTACTATGGATAACATGTGTTTGTGTGTATTGTGTATTGTGTATGTGTTATTTATTGTGTGTGTGTGTGTGTGTGTGTATGACCTGGATTGTGAGCTGCTTTGATTCTCAGAAGGTAGAGTTAAACCAGGATAGAAATACAAATTATTATTATTTATTATTATTATTAATTATTATTATTATTTCCCCTTCCCGCAGCTGTCCTGCAGACAACGGAAGGAGCAGCAGCGGCTGGAGAAGAAGCGTCGGCAGGAGGACCACCACCGGCAGAAAGCCAAGGACAACAACAAGGACAACAACAACCGGAAGAAGAAGGAGGAGAGCGAGGTCGAAGGCGACCCCGAGGTCACGCTGGTCAGGACCGTGGCCGCCCTCAACATCTGACCCCCCCCATCTCCGCCCAAGAATCAATGACGGCGGGATCAAACTGTGTTAATTTGGCAGTGTAGACGCAAGAGGTTTTGGGCTGAGTGTCGGATTGATGGCCAGGGTGGTTGCCATATATATGTGTGTGTGATATATGTATATATATATATCAGCAGCATCACTATTATCATCTTTGTTTATATCCGGATCACAACAGGACCAAGTCACAATGCATCCATCATCAGAAACTAATCATCAATAAGCAATAATCACAAACCAATAAATAAATATCATAATAAATCAATACACAGGTTACAAATTACAAAAACCAATAGGTTATAGATATATGAACTCTATTTTACTTTGTGTGTGTGTGTGTTTATTTAAATAAGTCTATATGTGTGTTTATGTGAAATATATATATACACACACACATATAGATATTTAAATAGTACATATATACACACACAAAATCTAAATGTGTTTGTTTATGTCAAATATATATATACACACACACATATAGATAGATATTTAAATAGTACATATATACACACACATACAATAAATATATATAAATAAATATATACACATGTATATATGTGTGTGTGTGTTTGCATATATGTGTGTGTATGGACTCTCTTTATGTATGTGTCTATGTATGTATGACGAGTCCATACACACACATATATGTGTGTGTATGGACTCTCTTTACTGTATGTATGTGTGTATGTATGTATTTATTTATTGTGTGTGTGTGTATGACCTATACACACACATAAATACAGATTTATTTAAATAGAGTTCCAAAAATATATATTGTGTGTATATACACACACACATACACATAGATAGGTGTGTGTGTATATATGCAAACACACACACACACATATATATATATGGCACAGTAAATAGAGCCCATACACACACACACATGTATATATGTGTGTGTGTGTATCGACTCTCTTTACTGTATGTGTGTGTATAAATATATACATACCTGTATGTGTGTATTTATTGTGCGTATGTGTGTGTGTGTGTATGACCTATACACACACATAGATACAAATTTATTTAAATAGAGTTCCAAATATATATTTGCACTATACATTATATATATAATACATATACATTTGAACTATATATATATTCATAGATATTCTAAAGATATATTTATATATATATATATATATAATTCTTATATATATAATGATATATATGTAAATATTTTATTATATATATTTGTACTCTATATGCCTACATTATTTATTTAATACATATACATTTGAACTATATATATATATATATATATGAAAATATTATATAGGTATATAAAATATAATTTTATAATATATATATTTGTACATTCTATATAAATAGAGTTGAAATATATGTGTATATATGTGTGTGTGTATAGATACACACACATCACACATATATATATATATATTCAAATATATATATAATGAAAATCGAGTTCAACCCAAAGACTACTTCTCTGCCAAAGGTTATTGACTACACAGTGGAATTAATGCATACATACACACACACACACACACATATATATATGTCTCAATGCTACAGCATCCTGGGAGTTCAAAGCGTTGTCAAACGGCATTAATTCCTCAGCGTCTGCCCTCCCCGTGTTCTTCCTATCTCCGAGGGATTGATTGATTGATTGACTGTTGGTTGCAAACACCCAACAGAAATTCGATTCCTGAGAATTTGGTTTTTTAAAAATAGGTTGCTTTGCTTTTTTTCCTTCGGACGATCCGGGACTCCAAAGGATGGGTCTTGTTGACGCGTGGATGCCGTGATCAATAAAGTTGGCTTGCGTTCAACTTGTGGTCTCCGCAAACCTTTCAATCATATCTATTATAGGACATTATATCATATATTGTGTCATTTTCAAACTTGTGGTCATCTAAAGCCCTTAGATCCATTAATATAATATAATATAATATAATATAATATAATATAATATAATATAATATATACACACTTGTGGTTTCCTAGATCATGTAGATAGATAGATAGATGGTAATACTGAATTATTTTATATTCAAGCTTGTGGTCTCCTATAGCCTTTAGATCTGATCTAGATAGATTATATTATATTTATTATATTTCCTGTCGTAGATCCTGTGAATCGCACATATGGTAACCTGCGCCTGCTCAGTTCAGCGATCGGAACCTTCTAGAAAGTAAAAATGACCGTTTAGACTCTCCTGGCCACACGCTCCCCTCCCTCTAGCATATATAGCCCGCGGCTGTGGCCGTTACTCAGTTCTCTTTTTTCCGCGCTAAAGCAAACAGCGAGAGAACCTTCCTCTTCTCATTGAGAACAATACGGTAAAATAACAGAAAAATAGAGAGAGGCTTTGGTAAACAACATTCATTTAAACAAGAGTATGGCGACTACGGCATTCAAGAAGTGTACAAAATGCCCAAATATTCTCCCCGACACGGACGGTCACTCGTTATGTCTTGAATGTTTGGGAGAAGGGCACCTTACGCAACCTTGTGCTATATGCTCATCATTCACTCCTCAGACGAGGAAAAATAGACTGTCCCGGCTCAAAGCAGCGCTCTATGAAAAAGCTCTCATGCCACAAACGGCACAAGGGCAGGGAAATTCCCAACAACAAACCCCCTTGCCTTCAGAGGGGAAGAAGAAGACAAAGAAAATAAAGAACAACGGTCTCCAAAATGGCCGCCAAGCCGCAGCAACTAAAAAAGCTCCGGCGAAGAGAGCAAACCCGTCCGCAAACGCTCACGAGAGCAATCAAGCGGCTAAAGCAAAAAAGACTCCAGGCCAAGCCGCAAAGGGACTGGCCAGAACCAATGTAACGGCCGACAATACCTCGCTGAGAATGGCTGGAGCACAAACCGAAGGATCGGCATCGGCGGCTGGCCGGACTCCTCCGATGCCGTTACTGTCTCTGAATGCACAAGGAGGCGGAGTCTGTACAGTCGCCCCCTTCGCGCCCGACGTCGACTCCTCCGCAACAAACCCTTCCCTTCCATCAACAAGCCACGCCTTCGAGGGCGTGTATAATGGACCTCCTGCTTCCGGAACCGAAACCCAAGTCCCGCCCAGGCCGACGCCGGCTGGCGTCAGCAGTCAACAAGGAGAGGGACCTCCCCCAAGTAATGGGGAAAGAGCGCAGGAGGAAGAAAATCAATTAAATAATGTAGCGCAAGGGACGGCAGCGTCCTCCCTGAGAGCATGGCCAGAATATACCTTTCGGCGCCCAAGTACACGCCCTAGACGCTCGAGATCCCCTTCGCGCCGATACAGACCCAGACGTAGTCGATACCGATCGGCTTCAAGGAGAGATCGCCGTTCGCGCTCCTCTTCCTCCTCGTCCTCCTCCTCTTCCTCCTCCTCCTCCTCCCCCTCGGGTCGATCAAGGAGAGGGAGACGATCACTGTCTTCAAGGTCATCAGGCCATTGGAGGAGATATGCCCCGGGCGCAATGCCCTTCCCAGGCAGATGGGCCCCTCTGGCCAACTTATGTTTATACAACAGCCAATGAATAATCCAATAAATATACAGAGAGTGCCCTCCCAGATATGTGGCAGACCAAATGAGAATGTAGGTCAAACCACTATAGTAACTCCATTAAATGATATTACATCTCATGTGAGATCATATAATGAAAGAAATAACAGACCTGGATCAATAGCGAGTCATGAGACTTCACAACAGGACACCTCCACCGATGCTCGACATAACACAGAGCAAGAACTAAATGACCCCAATACACTCACAGCATCTAGGTCAAACCAACCAAACGATGGAGATCAAATACACCAGGACTTATTGAATGTACAAGCAGCACCAGACCCAACCAATGTTGAGAATGACACTGCAACAGATTCCTACTCCCCAGATACATTCCAGTCCCTGGGGAGTGAAGAAAACACCGGTATTCAACTGACTGACTTTAATAAGTTCAATGCATTAATGGAAAGAATGATAAGAGGTCTTGACATTCCAGCTCCAAAGCCACCAGAACACGTCGATGATCCGATGTTTCCTTCTGAGGAGCAGAATGCTACTCCTTTACTGTCATTGCCAGCTCTCCCATACTTAAACTTGCAAAAATTGTAGATATTTTCCCCTGTCTGACTCCTGCGATACCTAGAAGGCTAGATGTTGTTGTTGTTGTTCATTCGTTCAGTCGTCTCCGACTCTTCGTGACCTCATGGACCAGCCCACACCAGAGCTCCCTGTCGGCCGTTACCACCCCCAGCTCCCTCAAGGTCAGTCCAGTCACTTCAAGGATGCCATCCATCCATCTTGCCCTTGGTCGGCCCCTCTTCCTTTTGCCTTCCACTTTCCCCAGCATAATTGTCTTCTCTAGGCTTTAGAAGGCTAGATACAATGTATAAAATTGAAGTTTCTGCATTTAGATGGGTTACTACTCCCCCTAAACCAAATACAGTGGTAGCAGAGGTAGCAAAGTCCAAACGCCCTAAGGGTTCTCTAACAACGCCACCAGATAGAGAAGGAAAAAAGATTGATTCTTTAGGCAAAACGGCACATGTCGCTGCGGAATTATTCACCCGTATGGCCCACTTTACAACTTACATGAGTGGATACCAGTCATTTTTATGGGGTAAAATTTTGCCATGTATCGAATCTTTACCCAGAGAGGAACAACACTTACCTAAAGCCCTCCAGGCAGAGGCGCTGGTACTTTCCAAATTCCAGAAAGACTTTGCCAAACACCTAGCAGAGGCGGCAGGAAATTTGTTTGCAACAGCCACTGCAATTAGAAGACATGCATGGTTGCGTGCATCCAATCTATCTGATGAAGGGAAGGCTTTAGCAGAAGACCTCCCCTTTCATGAGGCAGGCCTATTCAACCCAGAGACAGATGACAGTATAAAACAGAAACAGGATGTCCGCCAAGCCACCAATAAGTTCGGCTATACGTGGCAGCCTTTCCAACCACAACGACCAAGGTGGCAACAGCCACCCACCCCCTATCGTAGATCATATGGCAGCTATTATACAGGCCCCTTCAGAAATAGGGGTAATGGCTCTTCCAGATTTCAAGGGGGGAAAAGAAACTCTTACTTCCCTAGGAATAGAGCACAGCCATATCAAAATAAACCCAAGGGCCAATTTAACCAAAAGAAACGTCTGACGTTATAAACGTGGATAATACACATGAGTGCACTGCAGATGATATTGAAGTTAATGTTGGGAGTTCTGTGGTGACAAATTCTTATTCTACAAGTTCTCAATCTCCTATGTTCGGTAACAGATTAAGCATGTTTTACGACAACTGGTGTGCCATCACCACGGATAAATGGGTTAGGTCTATTATTGGTTCAGGTTATTGTCTAGAGTTTGATGATCTGCCTAGAGTAGGCTATGTTAAAAGGACGCAAGAGTCCACCCCCTTGTTGGAAGAAATTGAAATGTTGCTTAAGAAGGGAGCAATCTCTCCTGTAAATGTTACAAATGTTAAGTTCTGTTTTTTCTCAAGATACTTTCTAATCAATAAACGTGGAGGTGGCCTTCGTCCGATCCTGGATCTCAGAGCCTTAAATAAGCATATAGGTCCAAAAAAGTTTCGAATGGTCACACTGACCTCAATTCTGCCCCTTATACCAAAAGAGGCATGGTTTGTAACAATTGATTTAAAAGATGCCTACTTCCATATCTCAATAGCCACCCATCACCGCAGATATCTCTCGTTTATGGTAGGGAAGGATGCTTATTGTTTTAACGTTCTTCCCTTCGGCCTATCGACAGCACCACGTGTTTTCACGAAGTGTATGTCGGTAGTAGCTGCTTGTCTTCGTACAAAGGGAATAACAGTCTACCCTTACATTGACGACTGGCTTGTAGTAGCTAGATCATACAGACAGTTGCAGGACCAAGTGTCTACCATTTTGTCTCTTCTCCAGTCGTTGGGCCTCGTAGTCAACTGGGAGAAGTCGGTCCTAACACCCACCCGCAATATCCAGTTCATCGGCACCCTATTGGACTCCGTATCCGAGAGAGCGTTCCTTCCAGGGGACAGGTTTGCCAATCTACAGCGTCTAGTCAAACAGGCCAGGACATCTCCCTACATTTCAGTCAGACAGGTCCAAACACTACTAGGTCATATGGCAGCCACTACTTCAGTCAACCACTATGCGAGGCTCAGGATGAGAACCCTCCAATCGTGGTTCCTGTCTGTTTTCGACCCGTTGACAGACAGTCCCAGAGTGCAACTCTCCCTCCCGCCTGTGATCCGCAAATCACTACTATGTTGGGAGGATCAGGCATGGGTTTGTTCTGGGTTCCGTTTCCATCATTTGCACCCTACCAGGGTTATCATCACGGACTCCTCTCTAACGGGGTGGGGAGCTCACTCTCAAGGACTCATTGCATACGGTGTATGGTCAAGACAGGAAAGAGACATGCACATAAACATACTGGAACTTCTCGCAGTAGAGCGAGCATTACACTCCTTCAAGAAGGTCATATTGGGACAAGTAATTCAAATTGTTACGGACAACACTACAGTAATGTTTTATTTAAACAAGCAGGGAGGCACACATTCAAAGGAACTGCTGCTTCTCACGATACGGATCTGGGACTGGTGTATAGAAAGAGGGATACATCTGTTAGCAAACCATCTCCCAGGGGAGCAAAACACACTTGCAGACGCGTTAAGCAGAAACCCACTAGTGCACCACGAATGGTCACTGAATCCACAGGAAGCCCACAGGTTATTTCTAGCGTGGGGATTCCCGGAGGTGGACTTATTTGCAACGAAGGCCAATTCCAAATGCCCTCTATATTGTGCTTGCCAACGCGCCCACCTGGAGAGTGAGTGCATGGGAGACGCCTTTCTAATGAAATGGTCGGGCCGGCATACGCCTTCCCACCAATACCTCTGTTAATGAGGGTCATGGCGAAAATTCAGGAAGACAGAGCCAGATGTATAGTGATAACGCTGTGGTGGCCACGACAACCGTGGTTTTCTCTTCTCCACCAGATGGCCAAAGGAGTGTTCATCCGTCTGCCGCTCAGAGCGGACCTTCTGACCACGCAGGGGGGTCAGGTGTTCCACCCAGAGATAGACAGGTTGAAATTAACAGCATGGAGAATCCTTCCAGGGCAGTGACAACTCTCTCTAATCTGCCGCAATCTGTGTTAAAATTTATTGAGGCGGCACATAGGACGTCTACAAGACGCTCTTATGTATATAAATGGACACGATACTCTAAATTTTGTAAAGATAAGGGACAGGATCCGTCAGGAGCTTCCGTTACTGTTATCTTAGAGTTCTTAGCTTCTCTAATAGAAGCGGGATTATCACACTCCTCCCTTAGGTGTTATCTGGCCGCAATATCGTGGTATAGGAGGAAACAGGGGTACCCATCCTGTTTCACTGATCCACTGGTTAATACATTCATGAGAGGCGTAGCTAACGTTAGGCCGTCAGTTGCTCCAATCCCTCCAGGGTGGAGTTTAGACCTAATTCTGTCGAAATTGGTAAAACCTCCCTTTGAGCCTTTGGCAACTGTAGATCTTTCTTATCTCTCCTGGAAGACGGCGTTTCTAATAGCTATAACCTCTGCACGCCGAGCTAGTGAATTGACTGCTTTAAGGGTAGACTCTCCATACCTGAGGTTCCATAGGGATAAAGCTGTGCTACGCACGGATGTTGCCTTTTTGCCTAAAGTTTCTACGAGATTCCACATGTCCCAGGACATAATACTTCCCGCATTCTATCAAAATCTTACGTCACCTATTGAGAGAAGCTTACACCTATTAGACGTCCGGAGGGCTTTAGCTTTTTATCTAGATAGGACGTCCTCCTTTTGGCAAACACCTAGACTTTTTGTGAAATACCATAGGGATTCACAGGGTATGCCTCTGTCCTCCCAGAGATTGTCTGGGTGGATAGTATCTCTAATCCATTTGTGCTACCGTTTAGCCGGGAAAGAATTGCCTCAACAGGTCAAAGGCCATTCCACGAGGTCGGTGTCCACGTCGGCGGCTTTCCTGAGAGGTGTTCCGCTAGACGCCATTTGCCGAGCAGCTGTCTGGTCGTCTCCACTGACGTTCGTGACCCATTATAAGCTGGATGTGGTTTCCAGAAAGGAGACAGAATTCGGCAGAGCGGTCCTGTTTTCGGCAGTGGCATGACTCCCACCATCCACGGTCAGTAGCTCGCTAATCTACCATATGTGCGATTCACAGGATCTACGACAGGAAATTATAAGTTGCTTACCTGTAACTGTAGTTTCCTGAGTAGAATCCTGTGAACACGCACATCACCCGCCCTCCTCCCCTTGAATGTCATGCTCGTCTCAACTGCTTTATGGCGGAAGAGAACTGAGTAACGGCCACAGCCGCGGGCTATATATGCTAGAGGGAGGGGAGCGCGTGGCCAGGAGAGTCTAAACGGTCATTTTTACTTTCTAGAAGGTTCCGATCGCTGAACTGCGCAGGCGCAGGTTACCATATGTGCGTATTCACAGGATTCTACTCAGGAAACTACAGTTACAGGTAAGCAACTTATAATTATATTATATTAATATACTATTATTTTCAAGCTTGTGGTCTCCTGTAGCCTTTAGATCCAATAGTATAGTATATTATATTATATTATATTATATTAATATACTATTATTTTCAAGCTTGTGGTCTCCTATAGCCTTTAGATCCGATATTATATTATATTAATATACTATTATTTTCAACTCCAGCAAAGGATCACCGCCTTGTCGGGGCGCTGGAGCTTGAGCACCTCAATGATGTCATGAGCGAAACTGTGAAGGGCCACCCAAGACGGGACGGTTGTGGCAGAGAGGTCAGACCAAGCGTGATCCCTGGGGAAGGCAATGGCAAACCACTCCAGTATCCTTGCCAAGAAAACTAAATGGACCAGTACAACCAGAGATATGTCGGTATGCCATTGGAAGATGGGACTCCCAGGTCGGAAGATGGCCAAAATGCTACTGGGGAGGAGCAGAGGATAAGTTCAACTAGACCCAGATGTGATGACGCAGCTAGCTCAAACCGAAAGGAAGGCTAGCGGCCGACCGTACTGGAGGTGAACGACGAATCCGATGCTCTAAAGATCAACACACCATAGGAACCTGGAATGTAAGATCTATGAGCCAGGGCAAATTGGATGTTGTTATTGGCGAGATGTCAAGACTAAAGATAGACATTCTGGGGGTCAGCGAACTGAAATGGACTGGAATGGGCCACTTCACATCAGATGACCACCAGATCTACTACTGCGGACAAGAGGAACATCGAAGAAATGGAGTAGGCCTTCATAATTAATAAGAAATTCGCTAAAGCGGTGCTTGGATACAACCCAAAAAATGACAGAATGATCTCAATTCGAGTGCAAGGAAAGCCTTTCAACATTACAGTGATCCAAATATACGCCCCAACCACAGCCGCTGAAGAAGCAGAAGTAGATCAGTTCTATGAGGATCTGCAGGACCTACTGGATAATACACCAAAAAGAGACATTATTTTCATTACAGGAGACTGGAATGCCAAGGTGGGAAGTCAAATGACAACTGGAATCACAGGCAAGCATGGTCTGGGAGAACAAAATGAAGCGGGACGCAGGCTGATAGAATTTTGCCAGGAAAACTCGCTGTGTATAACGAATACTCTCTTCCAACAACCTAAAAGACGGCTTTATACATGGAACTCACCAGATGGTCAACACCGAAATCAGATTGACTACATCCTTTGCAGCCAAAGGTGGCGGACATCCATCCAGTCGGTGAAAACAAGACCTGGGGCAGACTGTAGCTCAGATCACGAACTTCTTATTGCCAATTTAGAATAAAACTAAAGAGATCAGGGAAAATACACAGACCAGTTAGATATGATCTCACTAACATTCCTAGCGAATATACAGTGGAAGTGAAGAACAGATTTGAAGGACTAGATTTAGTAAACAGAGTCCCAGAAGAACTATGGACAGAAGTCCGAGACATTGTTCAGGAGGCGGCAACAAAGTACGTTCAAAAAAAAAAGAAAACCAAGAAGGCAAAATGGTTGTCTGCTGAGACACTGGAAGTAGCCCAAGAAAGGAGGAAAGCAAAAGGAAACAGGGATAAGGGGAGATATGCCCAGTTAAATGCGCAATTCCAGAGGTTAGCCAGAAGAGATAAGGAACTATTTTTAAATAAACAATGCATGGAAGTGGAAGAAGACAACAGAATAGGAAGGACAAGAGACCTCTTCCAGAAAATTAGAAACATTGGAGGTAAATTTCAGGCAAAAATTGGTATGATAAGAAACAAAGATGGCAGGGACCTAACAGAAGCTGAAGAGATCAAGAGAAGGTGGCGAGACTATACAGAAGATCTGTATAGGAAGGATAACAATATCGATAGCTTTGACGGTGTGGTGAATGAATTAGAACCAGACATCCTGAGGAGTGAGGTTGAATGGGCCTTAAGAAGCATTGCTAACAACAAGGCAGCAGGAGATGACGGGATCCCAGCTGAACTGTTTAAAATCTTAAAAGATGATGCTGTCAAGGTGATGCATGCATTATCGGAAGGGTTTGGAATATGAAGAGGACTTTCGGCAGCACATTCATTTTAATGGTCGCTATCTTTCCTAGCATTGATATATTATATTGAGACCATTTTTGAAGTTTCTTCTTTATCTCGGCCCATTTTTTTTCATAGTTGTTTTTTATCAGCAGGTTGTTATTTGGCGTTATTATTATTCCCAGGTATTTTACCTTTGTGGTGACTTTTATTCCTGTTCTTTCTTGTAACAGTTCTTGTTTCTCTCTCTCCATGTTTTTAACTATAAATTGTGTTTTATTCTTGTTAATTTTCAAACCAGCCACCTCTCCATAATTCTCTATTTCCCTCAGCCACTTATTTGTATTTGCTGTCGGATCCTCTATAAAGCACACCACATCGTCAGCAAAGGCTTGCGTTTTATATGAGTGCCCTTTCGTTTTTAAACCGATTAGTTCCGAGTTATCCCTTATGCTGTTTAGCATGATCTCTAATGTTAAAATAAAGATCTGTGGGGAGAGAGGACATCCCTGCCTTGTTCCTTTTTGTATTGGGATATTCCCCGATTGTTGGCCGTTCACCATGATGTTAGCCGTCTGCTCTGTATATATCGCTTCGACCGCATTCTTAAAATAATATCCGATGTCCATCTCCCTTAATGTTGCTGTAATAAAGTTCCAATTTACCCTATCAAAAGCTTTCTCCGCGTCGATAAACAGAAAAGCTATTTCTTTCTGAATATTTTTTTCATAGTAATCTATGATATTTACTATTGTTCTTATATTGTCTCTGAGTTGCCGCTTCGGCAGAAACCCTACCTGATCTTCTCTTATTCTCTCGTTTAACACTTCCTTTAGTCTAGCAGCAAGTATTCCGGCAAAGATTTTATAATCTACATTAAGTAGCGATATAGGTCTATAATTTCCTACTAAGGTGTTATTTGTATTTTCTTTATGTATCAGGGATATTTGTGCATTTTTCCAAGAGTCTGGTAGTTTTCCCTTATCCAGTATATTATTCATTACCTTTTGTAGGTGTGGTACTAGAGCTTCCTGAAAGATCTTGTAGTATCTTGGCGTAAAGCCGTCCGGGCCTGGGGCTTTATCTCCCGGCATACATTGTATTATTCTTTTTATTTCTTCTTGTGTAATTTTTTTATTTAGCTCTTCTCTTTGTTTGTCTGTTATTCTTGGTATATTTTGCTTTCCTAGGTATTCTGCTATTTTCTCATTTGATATATTTTCATCTTTATATAGATCCTTGTAATAGGTTTCAAACTGAAGTATTATGTCTTTTGTTTGGAAATAATTCCTCCCTTTATCCTCGATTTTTGTTATGTATCTATTTTGTCTTTTCGCTGCTATTTTCCTCGCTAAACATTTCCCCATTTTATTAGCATTTTCGAAATGGTATTGTTTGACAAATTTAAGTTTTTTCTCCATCTCCTCTAATTGTGTTATATTTATTTGTTTTTTTAATAACTCAAGTTGGAGAAAAACCTTCTTATTATTTGGGGTTTTTTTTATTTGTGATTCTAGTTCTGATACTTCTTTAACAAGCTTGTCACATTTTTCCTTTTGTTGCTTCTTCAGTCTAGCTCCAAGCTCTATGAAGTGACCCCTGATAAAAGCCTTCTTGGCATCCCATATTATATTAAGTGGTGTTTCGCTAGTCATATTGATATTAAAGTATTCTTCTATTAGTGCTTTGGTCTTCTCTATATGTGCCGCATCTTTTATAAGGTTGTCTCTCAATTTCCAAATGAATGTTCCTTTTGGTTCTGGGCAAATCTTTAAAATTATTTCTATTGGTGAGTGGTCCGAATTAAGCATCGGTAGTATTTTAGTCTTTAATATATTTGGTAATAGTGTCTTGGAGCTCCAGATCATGTCTATACGGGTCCAAATTTTATGTCTATGTGAGAAAAAAGTAAAGTCTTTCTCATCTTTATGTTGATATCTCCAGACATCTTTTAAGCCTAGCTCTTCCTTTAGGTCCTTGAACTTTTTAGGTAATGTTCTTAGTTTTTTTGGGTTTAATTTGGGTTTAATACACACTTGGAATAAATATAAAAGCAAACTCTACCAGAAAACTCCAATGTGGTTTTCTCCAAATGAAGCATACCACAAAAGGGAAATACCCCGGAACATCTGGCTATCATATAAACAGCTAACAAAAACTAAGGGACAGGAAGTACTACTAAAGACGAGAGAAGAACTAGCACAGCTAGACCCCAACATATCGTGGTTCAATTACCATCAAATAAGAGAAAACTTCAAGAGAGACAGAATATTAGGCTTTGAAACTAAGAAACTATTTTGGGATAAAATACTAGAGACTGAAACAAAAGTAATAAGGAAAATATATAACCAACTCCTATTATGGGCCACGGAAAAGGAACAAATAAAAACAAATATGATAAGATGGGCACAAGACGTAGGACATTCCATACCCCTAGAAGATTGGGAAGGCGTCTGGAGAAAGAAGATCAAATACACCTACGCCACAGAACTTCAAGAGAGCTGGTACAAGATCTATTTTCGATGGTATTTAACACCGGAGATACTAGCAAAAATCAATAAAGGTAAAGTAAATGACAGTTGTTGGAAGTGTGAGAAGAAGAAAGGCAATTTCCTACACATGTGGTGGAACTGTAAAAAAATAAAAAAATATTGGATACAAATACATAAAGCGATGGAAAACATATTTAAGGTAAAATTTGAATGCAATCCAGAAACTTTACTACTTGGCTTACACAAAGTGAAACTTCAGAAAAACGAGGACAGAATCTTTTTCAATTTAATCGCAGCAGCCAGGATGGTGCTGGCAAGAAGATGGAAAACTGAAGAGCTACCAACGATCGAGCAGTGGATCAGTAAAATAATGGATGTAATGTCTATGGACATCCTGACTCAAAGGATTTCCCAAAACTATACGAAACCCCAAAGAACAGACTGGAGTGCAGTGATAGAATTTATAAGGGAAAGAAATAAAGAAATATACTTAATGGAAATGTAAAATACATTGAGGTAAATATATAGACATATATCTAAAAAGTAACACAAAACCTAGTGCAACACTAGATAAGGAGGGGGATGACCCCCCGGGCAATGGAATTTAATGTGGAAAAAAAAAAAAACGGAATATAAAAAAAAAGAAAAAAAAATAAATAAAATAGAGCCCATCTGGAGACACCTGGAAGTCCCCACCTCCCCCTCCCCCACACCTCATACCCTCATACCCTCTTTCCCTCTTTCAGCCCGCCCCCCAAACCCCTCCGTCCCTTCCTTTGGTTTGCCCCTAGCATCATCTAATGATGTTATAAATTCCCGCCCCCCCCCTCACTTAGTGTTGTTCTATGTATGTCAGTAATGTATGTACTTGTGATGTCACTTTGTGTTGTATTTACTTGGATGTACTTATAAATAAATAATTAAAAAAAATAAAAAAAATAATAAAAAAAAAGGTGATGCATGCCATTTGCCAGCAAATATGGAAAACACAAGAATGGCCATCAGACTGGAAAAAATCCACTTATATCCCCATACCAAAAAAGGGAAATGCGAAAGACTGCTCAAACTTCCGTACAGTGGCCCTTATTTCTCATGCCAGTAAGGTAATGCTCAAGATCCTGCAAGGAAGACTCCAGCAATACATGGAGCGAGAGTTGCCAGATGTTCAAGCTGGGTTTAGAAAAGGCAGAGGAACCAGAGACCAGATTGCCAATATCCGCTGGATAATGGAGAAAGGCAGGGAGTTTCAGAAAAACATCTACTTCTGCTTCATTGACTATTCTAAAGCCTTTGACTGTGTGGATCATAATAAATTGTGGCAAGTTCTTGGTGGGATGGGCATCCCAAGCCACCTTGTCTCTCTCCTGAGGAATCTGAACAAGGACCAAGTAGCAACAGTCAGAACTGACCATGGAACAGCAGACTGGTTCAAGATTGGGAAAGGCGTCCGGCAAGGCTGCATCCTCTCACCCAACCTTTTTAACTTGTATGCAGAACACATCATGCGAGGATGTGCGGGGCTGGATGAATGCAAAGCTGGGGTGAAAATTGCTGGAAGAAACATTAACAACCTCAGATATGCAGATGACACCACTCTGATGGCCGAAAGCGAGGAGGAGCTGAGGAGCCTTCTAATCAAGGTGAAAGAAGAAAGCGCAAAAGCCGGGTTGCAGCTAAACGTCAAAAAAACCAAGATTATGGCAACAAGAATGATTGACAACTGGGAAATAGAGGGAGAAAACGTGGAGGCAGTGACAGACTTTGTATTTCTAGGTGCAAAGATTACTGCAGATGCAGACTGCAGCCAGGAAATTATATTATATAGGTTATATTATATTATATTATCTTTATTATATTAATATAGTATCATTTTCAAGCTTGTGGTCTAAAACCTGTAGAACCTATTTATTATATTACTATATTGTATTATTTTCAAACCTTGCACCCTATATATATTGGAGCTTTCCCATTAAGATCTTAAATCTCCTTTGTGAGTCAAACAGACAAGACATACATGCTTTCACTATATATATAAAAAAAATAAAATTTAGATAGATAGATAGATAGATAGATAGATAGATAGATAGATAGATAGATGGATGGATAGAAAGATAGATAGATAGATAGATAGATATAGATAGATAGTTGATAGATTGATCAATTCCCTGAGTTGGAAGGGACTCCAAAGTCCACCCAATCCAACCCCGTAGATAGATAGATAGATAGATAGATAGATAGATAGATAGATAGATAGATAGATAGAGGAAGATGGAAGATAGACTGATAGGTGGGTGGATGGATGGATGGATGGATGGATGGGCAGGTAGGTAGGTAGGTAGGTAGGTAGGAGATTGATAGACTGGTTGATCGATAGATGGACAGATGGATGGATAGGTAGATAGATAGATAGTAGATGGGAGATAGATAGACTGATAGGTATATGGATGGATGGACAGACAGACAGGAAGATGGGAGTTGGATGGATGGACAGATAGGAAGATGGGAGATAGGCAGATTGGTAAATGGATGGAGGGATGGATGGACGGACAGATAGGAAGATAGGAGATCGATAGACGGATGGATGGATGGGTAGATAGATAGATAGATAGATAGATAGATAGATAGATAGATAGGAGATAGACCAATAGGTGGATGGATGGATGGACAGACCCACAGATAGGAAGATGGGAGTTAGACTGATAGATGGATGGACAGATAGATAGGAAGATGGGAGAGATAGACAGATCGGTAAATGGATGGATGGACAAATGGATAGGTAGATAGATAGGAAGATAGGAGATCGATAGACTGATAGATAGATGGATGGATAGGTAGATAGATAGGAAGATGGGAGATACATAGACTGATAGGTGGATGGATGGATGGATGGCTGGACGGACAGACAGATAGGAAGATGGGAGTTAGACTGATAAGATGGATGGACAGATAGATAGGAAGATGGGAGATAGACGGATCGGTAAATGGATGGATGGATGGACGAATGGATAGGTAGATAGATAGATAGGAATATCTATCCCTCACTTTTCTGTCTTCTTTCCTCTTTCCTCCCTCCCTCTTTTGTTTCTCTTCCCTTCTTTTTCTTTCTTTTCCATCCCTCCATCCCTTCTTTCTTCCTTCCCTTTCTATTCTCATCTTCCTTTTTCCATCATTCCCTCCCCTCATACTTTTCCCCCTTCCCTCACTTTTCTTTCTTCTTCCCTCTTTCCTCCCTCTCGATCTTTTGTTTCGCTTCCCTTCTTTTTCTTTCTCTTTCATCCCTTCTTCCTTCCCTTTCTATTCCCGTCTTTCTTTTTCTATCCTTCCCCTTCCCTCCTTTTTCTTTCTTCCTTCCTCTTTCCTCCCGCTCTCTTTTGTTTCTCCTCCCTTCTTTTTCTTTCTCTTCCCTCCCTCCATCCCTTCTTCCTTCCTTCCTTTTTATTCCCTTCTTTCTTTTGCTATCATTCCCCTCCCCTCCTTTTTCTTTCTTCTTCCCTCTTTCCTCCCTCTCGATCTTTTGTTTCTCTTCCCTTCTTTTTCTTTCTCTTTCATCCCTCCCTCCATCCCTTCTTTCTTCCTTCCCTTTCTATTTCCGTCTTTCTTTTTCTATCCTTCCCTCCCCTCATACCTTTTCCCCTTCCCTCCTTTTTCTTTCTTCCTTCCTCTTTCCTCCCGCTCTCTTTTGTTTCTCCTCCCTTCTTTTTCTTTCTCTTCCCTCCCTCCATCCCTTCTTCCTTCCTTCCTTTTTATTCCCTTCTTTCTTTTGCTATCATTCCCCTCCCCTCCTTTTTCTTTCTTCTTCCCTCTTTCCTCCCTCTCGATCTTTTGTTTCTCTTCCCTTCTTTTTCTTTCTCTTTCATCCCTCCCTCCATCCCTTCTTTCTTCCTTCCCTTTCTATTTCCGTCTTTCTTTTTCTATCCTTCCCTCCCCTCATACCTTTTCCCCTTCCCTCCTTTTTCTTTCTTCCCTCTTTCCTCCTTCTCTATCTTTTGTTTCCCTTCCCTTCTTTTTCTTTCTCTTCCATCCCTCCCTTCATCCCTTCTTTCTTCCTTTCATTTCTGTTCCCTTTCTTTTCCTATCTTCTTTCCCTTCCCTCCTTTTTTCTTTTTTCTTCCCTATTTTCTTCTCTTTCTTTTCTCGTGCCTTTTTTCTCTTTCTATCCTTCCCTCTCCCATAGCTTTTCATTCCCTCCTTTTCCTTTCTTCCTCGCCTCCTTTTCCTTTTTGTCTTCCTTTTCCCTTCTTTTTCTTTCTCTTCTTGCCTTTCTCTATCCTTTCCCTCACTTTCCTTTCCTTCCTTTTTCTTTCTTCCTTTTTTCTTCTTCTCTCCTTCTTTCTCTCATCACTTTTTCCCTTAGATCTTTCCCTTCCTTTCTTTCCTCTTTCTATTCCTTTCCCTTCTTTTTTCCTTTCTTTCCTTTCCCTTCACTCTCTTTTCCCTTCCTCCCTTCTCCTCGTGCCTTCCACTCTTTCTTTTCCTCCCTCTTCTTCTCCTTTTTTTCTTTTTTCTTTCCTTCACTTTCTTCCCCAGTGACATCACAGAAGGCCACTTCACCCAGCAACAGATGAATAGATAATTATTATAAGTTTACCGCAAACTATGGTTCCGCTCTGGAAAAAAATACGAATAAATCTCCATTTTGGGGTTGCATCCGAGCTCAGACATCTTTCCGTAGCAGCAGTCGTGGACCTGGCAGCACCTCGAAAAAGGGGGAAAATGCAGTTAGAAAGGATTCGCTACTGGCCTATAAATTTGTATGCATGTAGTGCTCAGGTACAGCCACAAGAGGGCAGTGTACTGATAGAAAGGATCAGCCTTTAATTATATATATGACCACAATGTTCGGATGCATCCATAAGAGGGCAGCATAGAGATAGAAAGGATCAGCTTCTAGGTCAGTATGTTTGCAATGCTCACCTGAGACAGGAGACAGGAGAGGGCAGCATAGAGATAGAAAGGATCAGCTTCTAGGTCAGTATGTTTGCAATGTTCACCTGAGACAGGAGACAGGAGAGGGCAGCATAGAGATAGAAAGGATCAGCTCCTAGGTCAGTATGTTTGCAATGCTCAGGTGCTACCAGAAGAGGGCAGCATAGAGATAGAAAGGATCAGCCTCTAGGTCAGTATGTACGCAATGCTTAAGTGGCACCACAAGAGGGCAGCATAGAGACAGAAAGGACCAACATCTAGTTGTATATATCTATGTATGCAGTGCTCAGGTGCTGCCAGAAGAGGGCAGCATAGAGATAGAAAGGATCAGACGCTAGATCAAGATGCATGCAATGCTCAGGTGGAGCCACAAGAGGGCAGCATAGAGACAGAAAGGACAAACATCTATATTAGGGCTGGGCGGTTTCGTTTCGTTAATTCGTAATTCGTTAATAATTCGTTAATTTTTTCAATTACAAAACGATAACGAACCATTCTGGAGCAATTATTAAAAAAAACGAAATTTTCAAAAACGTTTTGTAAATGCTTCGTATTTCGATATTGTATTCGTTTCGTTATTGTTTTGAGGTCGTTTCGTTATTATTTCCGCATGTCTGGGCCAGTTTTATGGTTTAATTAGTGAAAAAAAATTATAATCACACCAACAGTCAACAACAGAGGGAGAGGGAAGCTTCAGAAGGTTTTGGAGGTTTTTTAGCGTATTTCGCGGTCGCGTCCGCCATTAACGAATCAATTCGTTATTGTTTCGGAAATCAATTCGTTAATTTTTTACCATTTACGAAATTTCATAAATATCGAACTTTTTAAAAGGAAAATTTTGTAATTATTTTAAATATCGAAACAAAAAAAAACCCCAAATACAAATCGATTTTAGAAACAAATTTTTCCGTTGTTACCCAGGCCTAATCTATATCTATTAGGGCTGGGCGGTTTCGTTTTGTAATTTCGTAATTCGTTAAAAATTCATTATTTTTTTTGTTAACGAAGCGATAACGAACCATTCAGGAGCAACTAAAAAACGAAACGAATTTTTAAATTCGTTTCGTAATTGTTTCGAATTCGTTTTGTATTCGTTTCGTTATCGTTTTGAAATCGTTTCGTTATTATTTCCGCATGTCTGGGGCAAGTTTTATAGTTGCTGTTTGTTTAATCAGTGAAAAAAATTATAAATATCACACCAACAGTCAACAACAGAGGGAGAGGGAAGCTTCAGAAGTTCCCCCTGTCCCATTTGGAGGTTTTTTAGCGTATTGCGCGGTCGCGTCCGCCATTAACGAATCGATTCGTATTCGTTTCGTATTCGTTTCGTATTGTTTTGTAATTTTACGAAATTTCGTAAATATCGAACTTTTTTAAAGAAAAATTTTGGAATTCTTTTAAATATCGAAACGCAAAAAACCCCAAAAACGAATCAATTTTAGAAACAAATTTTTCCGTGGTTGCCCAGCCCTAATATCTATATAAATAAAAATGTAACGTTTGTTTGTGATACCATCAGAACACAAAAACCACTGGGGGAATTGACACCACAAGACACCTAACAGTCCAATGTATGTCCTCCACTCAAAAAAATTGATTTTGTCATTTGGGAATTGTCGTTGCTAGGATTTATAGTTTACCTACAATCAAAGAGCATTCTGAACTCCACCAAAGAAGGAACTGGATCAAAATTCAAAATCAATGCAAGTCAATGCAAAAGTATTGGGGTGCAATGGAAATAGAATGCAAAATCAATGCAAGTCAATGCAAAAGTATTGGGGTGCAATGGAAATAGAATGCAAAATCAATGCAAGTCAATGCAAAAGTATTCGAGTGCAATGGAAATAGAATACAAAATCAATGCAAGTAAATGCAAAAGAATTGGGGTGCAATGGAAAAAGAATGCAAAATAAATGCAAGTCATTGCAAAAGTATTGGGGTGGAATGGAAATAGAATGAAAAATCAACGCAAGTCACAGCAAAAGTATTGGGGTGCAATGGAAATAGAATGAAAAATCAATGCAAGTCTATGCAAAAGTATGGGAGTGCAATGGAAATAGAATACAAAATCAACGCAAGTAAATAAAAAAGTATTGGGGTGCGATGGAAATAGAATGCAAAATCAATGCAAGTCACAGCAAAAGTATTGGGGTGCAATGGAAATAGAATGCAAAATCAATGCAGGTCACAGCAAAAGTATTGGGGTGCAATGGAAATAGAATGCAAAATCAATGCAAGTCACAGCAAAAGTATTGGGGTGCAATGGAAATAGAATGAAAAATCAATGCAAGTCAATGCAAAGGTATTGTGGTGCAATGGAAATAGCATGAAAAATATATGCAAGTAAGTGCAAAATTATTGTTGTGCAATGGAAATAGAATGCAATATCAAGGCAAGTCAATGCAAAAGTATTGGGGTGCAATGGAAATAAAATACAAAATCAATGCAAGTCACAGCAAAAGTATCGGGGTGCAATGGAAATAGAATGCAAAATCAAAATAAGTCAGTGCAAAAGTATTGGGGTGCAATGGAAATAGAATGCAATATCAAGGCAAGTCAATGCAACAGTATTGGGGTGCAATGGAAATAGCATGCAAAACAAATGCAAGTCAATGCAAAATTATTGGGGTGCAATGGAAATAGCATGCAAAATCAATGCAAGGCAGTGCAAAACTATTAGGGTGCAATGGAAATAGAATGCAAAATCAATGCAATTCAATTCAAAATTATTGGGGTGCAATGGAAATAGAAAGCAAAATCAATGGAAGTCAATGCAAAAGTATTGGGGTGCAATGCAAATAGAATGCAAAATGAATGCAAGTCAATGCAAAAGAATTGGGGTGCAATCAAAATAGCATGCAAAACAAATGCAAGTCAATGCAAAATTATTGTACAATGGAAATAGAATGTAATATCAAGGCATGTCAAGGCAAAAATATTGGGGTGCAATGCAAATAGAATGCAATATAATTGCAAGTCAATGCAAAAGTATTGGGGTGCAATGGAAATAGAATGCAAAATCAATGCAAGTCACAGCAAAAGTATTGGGGTGCAATTGAAATAGAATACAAAATCAATGCAAGTAAATACAAAAGTATTGGGGTGCAATGGAAATAGAATGCAAAATCAATGCAAGACACAGCAAAAGTATTGGGGTGCAATGGAAATAGAATACAAAATCAATGCAAGTAAATACAAAAGTATTGGGATGCAATGCAAATAGAATGCAAAATCAATGCAAGTAAATTCAAAAGTATTGGGGTGCAATGGAAATAGAAAGCAAAATCAATGCAAGTCAATGCAAAATTATTGGGGTGCAATGGAAATAGCATGCAAAATCAATGCAAGGCAGTGCAAAAGTATTAGGGTGCAATGGAAATAGAATGCAGAATCAATGCAATTCAATTCAAAATTAATGGGGTGCAATGGAAATAGAAAGCAAAATCAATGCAAGTCAGTGCAAAAGTATTGGGGTGCAATGGAAATAGCATGCAAAATAAATTGAAGTAAATGCAAAAGTATTGGGGTGCAATGGAAATAGCATGCAAAATCAATGCAAGTAGGTGGAAAAGTATTGGGGTGCAATGGAAATAGAATGCAAAATCAATGCAAGTCAGTGCAAAAGTATTGTGGTGCAATGAAAATAGCATGAAAAATATATGCAAGTCAGTGCAAAATTATTGTGCAATGGAAATAGAATGCAATATCAAGGCAAGTCAATGCAAAAGTATTGGGGTGCAATGGAAATAGAATGAAAAATCAAAATAAGTCAATGCAAAAGTATTGGGGTGCAATGGAAATAGAATGCAATATCAAGGCAAGTCAATGCAACAGTATTGGGGTGCAATGGAAATAGCATGCAAAACAAATGCAAGTCAATGCAAAATTATTGGGGTGCAATGGAAATAGCATGCAAAATCAATGCAAGGCAGTGCAAAACTATTAGGGTGCAATGGAAATAGAATGCAAAATCAATGCAATTCAATTCAAAATTATTGGGGTGCAATGGAAATAGAAAGCAAAATCAATGGAAGTCAATGCAAAAGTATTGGGGTGCAATGCAAATAGAATGCAAAATGAATGCAAGTCAATGCAAAAGAATTGGGGTGCAATCGAAATAGCATGCAAAACAAATGCAAGTCAATGCAAAATTATTGTTGTACAATGGAATAGAATACAAAATCAGTGCAAGTAAATACAAAAGTATTGGGGTGCAATGGAAATAGAATGCAAAATCAATGCAAGTCAATGCAAAAGTATTGGGGTGCAATGGAAATAGAATGCAAAATCAATGCAAGTCAATGCAAAAGTATTGGGGTGCAATGGAAATAGAATGCAATTCAATTCAAAATTAATGGGGTGCAATGGAAATAGAAAGCAAAATCAATGCAAATCAGTGCAAAAGTATTGGGGTGCAATGGAAATAGCATGCAAAATAAATTGAAGTAAATGCAAAAGTATTGGGGTGCAATGGAAATAGCATGCAAAATAAATTGAAGTAAAAGCAAAAGTATTGGGGTGCAATGGAAATAGCATGCAAAATCAATGCAAGTAGGTGGAAAAGTATTGGGGTGCAATGGAAATAGAATGCAAAATCAATGCAAGTCAGTGCAAAAGTATTGGGGTGCAATGGAAATAGAACGCAAAATCAATGCAAGTCAATGCAATTTTTTGTTGTGCAATCGAAATAGCATGCAAAATTAATGCAAGTCAATGCAAAAATATTGGAGTGCAATGGAAGTAGAATGCAAAATCAATGCAAGTCAGTGCAAAAGTATTGGGGTGCAATGGATAGAATGCAAAATGAATGCAAGTCAATGCAAAAGTATGCAAAATCAATGCAAGTCAATGAAAAAGTATTGGGGGTTCAATCGAAATAGAAAGCAATATCATTGCAAGTCAATGCAAAAGTATTGGGGTGCAATGGAAATAGAATGCAAAATCAATGCAAGTCACAGCAAAAGTATTGGGGTGCAATGGAAATAGAATACAAAATTAATGCAAGTAAATACAAAAGTATTGGGGTGCAATGGAATAGAATGCAAAATCAATGCAATTCACAGCAAAAGTATTGGGGTGCAATGGAAATAGAATACAAAATCAATGCAAGTAAATACAAAAGTATTGGGGTGCAATGGAATAGAATGCAAAATCAATGCAAGTAAGTACAAAAGTATTGGGGTGCAATGCAAATAGAATGCAAAATCAATGCAATTCAATTCAAAATTATTGGGGTGCAATGGAAATAGAAAGCAAAATCAATGCAAGTCAGTGCAAAAGTATTGGGGTGCAATGGAAATAGAATGAAAAATCACTGCAAGTCAATGCAAAAGAATTGGGGTGCAATGGAAATAGCATGCAAAATAAATTGAAGTAAAAGCAAAAGTATTGGGGTGCAGTTGAAATAGCATGCAAAATCAATGCAATAAGTGGAAAAGTATTGGGGTGCAATGGAAATAGCATGTAAAATCAATGCAAGTCAATGCAAAAATATTGGAGTGCAATGGAAGTAGAATGCAAAATCAATGCAAGTCAGTGCAAAAGTATTGGGGTGCAATGGAAATAGAATACAAAATCAATGCAAGTCAATGCAAAAGTATTGGGTTGCATTGGTAATAGCGTGCAAAATCAATCCAAGTCAATGCAAAATTATTGGGGTGCAATGGAAATAGAATGCAAAATCAATGCAAGTCAATGCAAAAGTATTGGGGTGCAAAGGAAATAGCATACAAAACAAATGCAAGAATGCAAAAAATTGATGTGCAATAGTAATAGAATGAAATATTAAGGCATGTCAATGCAAAAGTATTGGGGTTGCAATGGAAATAGCATGCAAAATCAATGCAAGTCAATGCAAAAGTATTAGGGTGCAATCGAAATAGAATGCAATGTCATTGCAAGTCAATGCAAAAGTATTGGGGTGCAATGGAAATAGAATACAAAATCAATGCAAGTCAATGCAAAATTTTTATTGTGCAATGGAAATAGCATGCAAAATCAATGCAATTCAATGCAAAAGTATTGGGGTTCAGGGAAATAGAATGCAAAAGCAATGCAAATGAATGCAAAAGCATTGGGGTGCAATGGAAATAAAATGCAAAATCAATGCAAGTCAATGCACAAGAATTGGGGTGCAATGGAAATAGCATGCAAAATCAATGGAAGTCAATGCAAAAGTATGGGGTTGCAATGGAAATAGAATGCAAAATTAATGCAAGTCAATGCAAAAAAATTGAGGTGCAATGGAAATAGAATGCAAAATCAATGCAAGTCAGTGTAAAAGTATTGGGATGCAATGGAAATAGAATGCAAAATCAATGCAAGTCAAAGCAAAAGAATTGGGGTGCAATGGAAATAGAACGCAAAATCAATGCAAGTCAATGCAATTTTTTGTTGTGCAATCGAAATAGCATGCAAAATTAATGCAAGTCAATGCAAAAATATTGGAGTGCAATGGAAGTAGAATGCAAAATCAATGCAAGTCAGTGCAAAAGTATTGGGGTGCAATGGATGTAGAATGCAAAATGAATGCAAGTCAATGCAAAAGTATGCAAAATCAATGCAAGTCAATGCAAAAGTATTGGGGGTTCAATCGAAATAGAAAGCAATATCATTGCAAGTCAATGCAAAAGTATTGGGGTGCAATGGAAATAGAATGCAAAATCAATGCAAGTCACAGCAAAAGTATTGGGGTGCAAAGGAAATAGCATGAAAAATAAATTGAAGTAAAAGCAAAAGTATTGGGGTGCAATGGAAATAGCATGCAAAATCAATGGAAGTCAATGCAAAAGTATGGGGTTGCAATGGAAATAGCATGCAAAATCAATGCAAGTCAATGCAAAAGTATTGGGGTTCATGGAAATAGCATGCAAAAGCAATGCAAGTCAATGCAAAAGCATTGGGGTGCAATGGAAATAAAATGCAAAATCAATGCAAGTCACAGCAAAAGTATTGGGGTGCAATGGAAATAGAATACAAAATCAATGCAAGTAAATGCAAAAGTATTGGGGTGCAATGGAATAGAATGCAAAATCAATGCAATTCACAGCAAAAGTATTGGGGTGCAATGGAAATAGAATACAAAATCAATGCAAGTAAATACAAAAGTATTGGGGTGCAATGCAAATAGAATGCAAAATTAATGCAAGTAAATTCAAAAGTATTGGGGTGCAATGGAAATAGAATGCAAAATCAATGCAAGTCAATGCAAAATTATAGGGGTGCAAAGGAAATAACATGCAAAATCAATGCAAGGTAGTGCAAAAGTATTAGGGTGCAATAGAAATAGAATGCAAAATCAATGCAATTCAATTCAAAATTATTGGGGTGCAATGGAAATAGCATACATATTGACCTAGAGGCTGATGCTTTCTATCTCTTTGCTGCCCTCTCCCGTCTCCACCTGAGCATTGCATACATACT
>NW_026844811.1:4034194-4061694 GCF_025583915.1 Anolis sagrei ordinatus
CTGCGCTCCGCTCCTGTTAGTATCATGGCTGCCGAGCGTTGGACTAGCTGGAGCTTCCGAGCCGTCTTCAAATAAATAAATAAATAAATAAATAAATAAATAAATAACCTATACTGTTCAGGTGGTATGGGTACAACTATCATATTTTGGTACATATCAAGGAATGTCAAAGCATGACCTGTAGACATATGGATTTTTCTTCCAGACACCAGATTAGCAAAGTGATATGATGTGAGAACTGGAACATCAATAATTATTAGTCATAGATTAATTATCCATATTTAATTTTAAAATATGCTAATAAATGCCAATTGCTGGAGGGCAACGGTTAACCTCTATTGCCCTTACAACATAGTTTGGGAACTCTAAGAATCTAGGAGTGAAATAAAATTGTTGTACTTAGTTTGTATCTATAAGCATCGTTTACTTTGAGTTTTGATTTAGTGTGGTTCTTGTATAGTTTTGCCCTACACCACAGAATCTTATACAAAACACAGAATTCAGCAATGGTCTATTAGCTATTTTCAGGGAAATTCATTTGCATGCTTTATCCACAGTTTAGAAACATTTTTGGAAAATCCCCAATATGTTCAAGGAAAGAGGAATAGACATAGCATTAGCTATTTCTATTACATTTACCAATGCAATGCAGGATTTTAGCTACCATTTTTGGGAAAGGTTGATTGCCTGGAAGAAGCTAGCCTTTGTATAAGATGGATTGCAGGTGTTTTTTATTATTATTCATTCAGTCGCTTCTGACTCTTTGTGACCTCATGGACCAGAGCTCCTTGTCGGCTGTGGCCACCCCCAGCTCCTTCAAGGTCAAGCAGTCACTTCAAAGATACCATCCATCTATCTCGTCCTTGGTCTGCCCCTCTTCCTTTTTCCTTCCATTTTTTTCCCAGCATCATTATCTTCTCCACATCTGGGGCTAGTTGAACTTACCCTCTGTTCCTCCCCAGTAGCATTTTGACCATCTTTCCAACCTGGGAGTGTTGGGGTTCAGCCACCTCCGTGTGAAACTGAGCCTCAATCTCTGTGTGAACCTGATTCTCTGAGTGTATTTCCTGATGCAACTGAGCAAGCCACTGAACATGTATCTTTCCCTGATAGTGTTGAAACCCTTGATGCTGAAGTCAGTGGCGGGGAAAGTGAAACTGAACAGCCTGATGAGAATGTTTTGGAATCAGGCCGTGATAGCTCTCCAGAGGGAATCACACCTGGGTTTTTTAATGAGGACCGAAGGGAACAGATTTGGAAAAACAGGAGTGAATCACGGTTTCTACGAAGGTCAAATGGATTACGGGAGAGGGAGGCTTCAAAGTCTGGAGGCGTTTCAAGAAATAGTTTCTTTGGTTTAAGGGGCCTCCCCCCGGTTGTCTCATTAGATCAAGCAACGTTTTAGACTGAGGCAGCACCTTGGCAGTTTTCCTGCGTTCCATGGCCTGCATTCCCAGAGGCTTCTAGTTTTCAAGTATGGTTAGTGATGCTAACAGGTTCCTGGTGTCTGTATTGTTGTTTTTGGAATTTTGCTCAAGTTCAAAGATTTTTCCTGACTGCTGAGTTTCTACTGTGGCTTTTTGACTTTGCATTTACTTTTCTTTTGTAACCATTTTTCATCAATAAAAAAGGATTGTTTTTCTCACAGTCCAGTGTGGTGGATTGAATCTTATGGTCTCGTTTCCTGATCTGGGATGCAACAGGGAGTCCCATCTTCCAATGGTATATTGACATATCTCTGGTTGTACAGACCCATTTAGTTTTCATGGCAAGAATACTGGGGTGGATTGCCATTACCTTCTTCAGGGATCGTATTTGGTCTGATCTCTCTGCCATGACCTTTCTGTCTTTGGTATCCCTTCACAGTTTCACTCATGGCATCATCGAGGTGCTCAAGCTCCAGCACCACGACAAGGCAACGATTCTTTGCAGGAGATTGCAGGTATAACTCAACATAAAGTACTTGTTGGAGTTCAGCCTGTGATTGTGTTTCAGGATCAGGGTGCTTTGGATATAGGGAATGGTGTTAATGAGGTTCAAGATGAGTTTCAAGATAGCAGTGATATTGATGCAGAGAATGACCAGGAGATCCCATGTTTCCCATGATAATGTCCATGAGGGGTGTGGGGATGCACCTGCAGAAATTAATGAGCAAATAGATGACAAGCCAAGAGAGAAAATAGATAATGAGCCAAGAGATAGATGAGAAGAGATCAGTCAAGAGATAGATGAGAAGAGATTGGGGTTGGAGGACATCCAACCCCAAATTGGGAAAGAAGTCGTCCAGGAATACCTGGCCGCTCTTAATGAGTTCAAGTCCCCAGGGCCAGATCAACTACACCCCAGAGTATTGAAGGAACTAGCGGAAGTCATTTCGGAACCATTGGCAACCATCTTTGAGAGTTCTTGGAGAACGGGAGAAGTTCCAGCAGATTGGAGGAGGGCCAATGTGGTCCCAATCTTCAAGAAGGGAAAAAAGGATGACCCAAACAACTACCGTCCGGTCAGCCTCACGTCTATATCGGGCAAGATTCTGGAAAAGATTGTTAAGGAAATGGTCTGCAAACACTTAGAAACAAATGCGGTCATTGCTAATAGTCAACATGGATTTATGAAAAACAAGTCATGCCAGACTCATCTGATCTCTTTTTCGATAGAGTTACAAGCTGGGTAGGTGCGGGAAATGACGTGGATGGAGCATACCTGGATTTCAGTAAGGCCTTCGACAAGGTCCTCCATGACCTTCTGGCAAGGAAACAAGTCCAATGTGGGCTAGGCAAAACTATGGTGAGGTGGATCTGTAATTGGTTAAATGGACGAACCCAGAGGGTTGGGTAGATGCAGGGAATGCCGTGGATGTAGCGTACCTGGATTTCAGTAAGGCCTTCGACAAGGTCCCCCATGACCTTCTGGCAAGGAAACTAGTCCAATGTGGGCTAGGCAAAACTACGGTGAGGTGGATCTGTAATTGGTTAAGTGGACGAACACAGAGAGTGCTCACTAATGCTTCCTCTTCATCTTGGAAAGAAGTGACAAGTGGAGTGCCGTAGGGTTCCGTCCTGGGCCCGGTCCTGTTCAACATCTTTATTAATGACTTAGATGAAGGGCTAGAAGGCATGATCATCAAGTTTGCAGACGACACCAAATTGGCAGGGATAGCCAATAGTCCAGAGGACAGGAGCAGAATTCAAAACGATCTTGACAGATTAGAGAGATGGGCCAAAACTAACAAAATGAAGTTCAACAGTGACAAATGCAAGATACTCCACTTAGGCAGAAAAACGAAATGCAAAGATACAGAATGGGGGACAATGCCTGGCTGAGAGCAGTACGTGTGAAAAAGATCTTGGAGTCCTCGTGGACAACAAGTTAAACATGAGCCAACAATGTGATGTGGCGGCAAAAAAAGCCAATGGGATTTTGGTCTGCATCAATAGGAGCATAGTGTCTAGATCTAGGGAAGTCATGCTACCCCTCTATTCTGCTTTGGTTAGACCACACCTGGAATATTGTGTCCAATTCTGGGCACCACAATTCAAGAGAGATATTGACAAGCTGGAATGTGTCCAGAGGAGAGCGACTAAAATGATCAAGGGTCTGGAGAACAAGCCCTATGAGGAGCGGCTTAGGGAACTGGGCATGTTTAGCCTGAAGAAGAGAAGGCTGAGAGGAGATATGATAGCCATGTATAAATATGTGAGAGGAAGCCACAGGGAGGAGGGAGCAAGCTTGTTTTCTGCTTCCCTGGAGACTAGGACGCGGAACAATGGCTTCAAACTACAAGAGAGGAGATTCCATCTGAACATGAGGAAGAACTTCCTGACTGTGAAGGCCGTTCAGCAGTGGAACTCTCTGCCCCAGTGTGGTGGAGGCTCCTGCTTTGGAAGCTTTTAAGCAGAGGCTGGATGGCCATCTGTCAGGGGTGATTTGAATGCAATATTCCTGCTTCTTGGCAGAATGGGGTTGGACTGGATGGCCCATGGGTCTCTTCCAACTCTTTGATTCTATGATTCTATGATTCTATGAAATGAAGCAAGGGAAAGAAGGAGGAAAGGGAGGGAGGGAGGAAAAGAAGGAAAGGAAGGATGGACAGGAAGGAAGGGAAGGAGGGAAAGAAGGAAAGGAAGGAGAAGGAAGGAAGAAAAGGAAAGAAAGGGAGGAAAGAAGTGTGGGGAGGGAGAGAAGGAAGGTCCTTCATTCAAGCACCGTGGACCTTCCTCCTCCCCCTCCCCTTCTTCCTTGCATGGATGCTCCGTTGCTGCTGCCATTGCTGCTGCTTTCCCAACAGGGAGTGAGGGTGTGTGTGTGTGCCACGCGGGGGGGTGAGGGGGCGTGTGTGTGTGTGTGTGTGCCGGAAGGAAGGGGGCGTGTCTTACCGGCATGAGTGTGTGTGTGTGTGTGGCGGAAGGTGTGTATGGGCGGCGGGGGGAGGAGTGAAGGTGCGTTGTGTGTGTGTGTGTGTGTGTTTGCGACGGGGAGGAGTGAGTCAGGGAGGGAAGGGGTGGGGGGGAAGGAAGGGGGCGTGTCTTACCGGTGAGTGTGTGTGTGTGGTGTGTGTGTGGGCGGCGGGGGGAGGAGTGAAGGTGCGTTGTGTGTGTGTGTGTGGACGCGGCGTGACCAGGGTAAGATGAAGGAGGGGGAGGAGGGATGGTTTTGACAGGGCGGGAAACAGCGTGGCGGGGCTTGGAGTGGGCGTGGCTTCCGCGGAGGGAACGTTGGCCGGCAGGCCGTGTGCGCGCGCCAGGGAACTTGCGGCTGGGTGCCATTGCACATGCTCAGTTGTTTTGTCGTTTTGTGAGTGTGTTGTTGTGTTGTTTTTCATTTTGATTCGGATTGTTTGTACCTAGTGGGTTGTGTTATGGGCATGGAAATTTTGGTTAAGTTTCGTTGGGGGGGGGGTTGAGTTTTGCTTCTCCGTTCGACGCCACTTTCATTTATATATATATATATATATATATATATATATATATATATATATTAATGCAATGCTCAGGTGCAGCCACAAGAGGGCGGCATAGAGATAGAAAAGATCAGCCTCATATATATATATATATATGAATGCAATGCCCAGGTGCAGGCACAAGAGGGCAGTATATAATATATTATACTATACTTTATATTATACTAGAAAGAAAGGATCAGTATCTGTCCTACCAATCGGTGGCATCCAGGGGCTGCTTGGATCCTCCCAATCCGCAGTAACATCCGTATCCATTGTAAAATAAGGATGCCAACTTCCCCGTCGCCCGTCGCACCATGTCCGCAAACTGGATCAAGTTGCCGCCGGTGGCTGGAGAAAGAGAAGGGCCTCCCAGTGAACGGGTTTATTTTTATTTTTATTTACTCTTGGGCGAAGTATGCCGAAGTTATTGTGGAACTACAAATCCCAGGCTCCCCGTAGCAAGTCACTTCTCTGTTTTAACAATTTACGTAATTAATATGTAAATAATCATTAGATTGTTATAGATTATTATTATTATTCTACATTATTATTATAATATTTATTTATACCCCATTTTATATCTCCAGAAGGAGACTCAAAGTGGCTTTATATTATACTAGCGGTCCCCTGCCACGCGTTGCTGTGGCCCAGTCTGGTGATATGGAAAATAAAGTACTTATAATATATGCAATGTCTTTATGCTTGTGGGTAAACAGTATTTCTTGATGTTTCTTTGACAGTGTTGACGTAGAGATAGTCTGGTTTGCCTACTCTGGAACATGCAACATATAATTGTCCATCTTTAGGAGTCCCTTTCAAATCTATAATACTGTATCTGTGTGTGTGTGAATCATATCTTCTATCTATCTATATCTATGGCTGGATGGCTCTCTGTCAGGAGGGTTTTGATTACGCTTTCTTGCCCTGGTGAAGGGACAATCTCCAGAAACATAGACTCAAGGGAAAGCTGCATACCAAAACATACATAGACCATACAGTAAGCAAACAGAATCATATACGAAACGAATTACTCGTGGAGGCTGGAAGAAGGTTGCAATTAGTAAACATTATTATTGTGGCGGCTTCCTTGGTGGTGGGAGAGGGTCGTTCTGGATGCCCTCTGGGTCTCCCTCCCAGGTCTGTTGCCCCCAACGAGGCCCTCGAGGCCTGCCTCCCCGCCCCCTCCCAGGGACTATTTTTCCCTCCGCGCCGGGCCTTTCCCTCAGCAAGAGCCTTCCCCGACTCCCTCCAGGCCTAACCTTCTTGATGGCTGGCTGGAAGGCGAAGTCCCCGGCCTCCTTGAGGTCCAGCCAGATCATCGGCATCCGCGGCACGGCCTCCATCCCACCTCAGGCCTTCTCCACCGGCGGGAGAGCAAGCGGGTTGGCGGGACCCGAGGCTGAGTCTGAGGTGGCAGAGGGAGACAGCCGCCACCTCGGACTCAGCCTCAGGTCCCGCCAACCCGCTTGCTCTCCCGCCGGTGGAGAAGGCCTGAGGTGGGATGGAGGCCGTGCCGCGGATGCCAATGATCTGGCTGGACCTCAAGGAGGCCAGGGACTTCACCTTCCAGCCGGCCATCAAGTGAGGTCAGTGCCGGGCCGCTTCTGGAAATAGCCGAGTCCAGCCGGATCTGCCGCCACCACGGCCACCCGCTCACCGGAAGTGCCTCCGGGGCGGATGGGAAATGGAGTTCCAGCGTTGGGAAACATTTTGGCCTACTTCCGCTGTGGGTCAGGGAGAGAGTACTGATTTGGGATGGAAATCTGTTCCTTCATATGGGTGTGTAAAATAATACCTTAATTGTACTGTTGTTATAAGTAATATATATAGAATAATTATAATATAGAAATCTTCAGGGCGTCCTTAGGCGCTCAAAAACGGAGAAAGGGAGGCAGGCAGGTGGCAGTGCGCATGCGGAGGGCAACTTGGGTGCAGGGGAAGCTGGGAAATGGAGTCCTTCCTCCTCATCATATTCCTCCCGAGGCCTCTGCACATGCTCCGTGTTTTTAGGATATTGTGAGTTTGTGTTGTTGCGTATCGGCGTTTGGAGGCTTGTTGGTCATACCTTGGGGGAAGAGGTATTAGCAGGCTAAATTTGGTGAGATTTCGTCCGGTGGTTTCTCCGTTTTTGACCGCCTAATTACAACCTTAAGCTTCTTATATATATAGATTATATTACATTATATCCACATAAATAAAAATGTAATGTTCGTTCGTGCTGCCATCAGAACTCAGAAACCACTGGGGGAATTGACACCAAATGTGGACACAAGACACCTAACAGTCCAATTTCTGTCCTCCACTCAAAAAAATTGATTTTGTCATTTGGGAATTTTGTCATTTGGGAATAGAAGGACTATGATATATTGCATGTTCCAGAGTAGGTAAACCAGACACTCTCCACATCAACACTGACAAGGAAACAATACAAAATACTGTGTACCCATAAGCAGAAAGGAATTACATATATTAGAAACCAACACTTTCTCATTACTTTATTTTCCAGATCACCAGACTGGGCCACAGCAACGCCTGGCAAGGGACAGCTAGTAATAATAATATACTCAGTTCTTGTGGGTTTTTTTCGGGCTATATGGCCATGTTATAGAGGCATTTCTCCTGACGTTTCGCCTGCATCTATGGCAAGCATCCTCAGAGGTGAGGTCATATGCTTGCCATAGATGCAGGCGAAACGTCAGGAGAAATGCCTCTAGAACATGGCCATATAGCCCGAAAAAACCCACAAGAACTGAGTGATTCCAGCCATGAAAGCCTTCGACAATACAATAATAATATAGTTTAAATGTTTATGTCCTGAGATGAAAATTAATTCACAGACAGACTGGAAGGGCTTCATTTCTAAAAGCATACAGTACGGTTACAAGCAAAGTTCCATCTGACAGCTCGTTTCCTCCTAACCTCAAATCCATCACTTTGGTCCTCCCCCTCACGATCCCATTTCAATGGAAACCTTCTCCCTTGCTTCAAGTGAACTACATCATATTATTATTATTATTATTATTAGGTTTTTATTCATTATTATTATACATGTTATCAAAATAATGTTATAAATGGTCATACATTATATTATTATTATAAATTATTATTATTATGTATTATATTGTTATCAATTATATATTCTGTTATTATATTGTCATAAATTATTATTATACATTCTATTATTATTAGATTATTATAAATTAGTATTATTAGATTATTTAGTATTATTTAATTATGGTATATTACTATTATTATACATTATATTATCTTGTTATATATTATTATGAAATATAATATTATGTATATCATTTTAAAATATTATTATTTGTATTGTTATAATGTATTATTATACATGAAATTATTATTTGTTATATTGTTACACATGAATAATATTATTATCAAGCATTTTATTATATTGGCATAAAATATTTTTATTATAAGTTATTATATTGTCATAAAATATTATTGTACATTATTTTATTACATTGTCATAAATTACTATTATTCTACATTGTATTATTTATTATTGTATTTTGAATTGTTATTAATATGGTTATACCATTTGATTCTACAATTATATAGTTACAAAATATTGTTATACATTATTATTATTATTATTATTATTATTGAAGGCTTTCATGGCCGGAATCACTGGGTTGCTGTGAGTCTTCCAGGCTGTCTTGTCATGTTCCAGAAGCATTCTCTTCTGATGTTTCTCCCACATCTATGGCAGGCATCCTCAAAGGTTGTGAGGTCCGTTGGAAACTAGACAAGTGGGGTGTGTGTGTGTATATATATATATATATATATGGAATAATGTCCAGGGTGGGAGAAAGAACTCTTGTCTGTTGGAGACAGATGTGAATGTTGCTTGATTAGCATTGAAGGGCCTTGCAGTTTCAAAGCCTGGCTGCTTCCTGTCTGGGGGAATCCCTTTTTGGGAGGTGACTCCACAGATATAGAAACCCCATTTTCCTAGTTTCCAACAGACCTCACGACCCTTGAAGATGAGCATTGAAKGGSCTTGCAGTTTCAAAGCCTGGCTGCTTCCTGTCTGGGGGAATCCTTTGTTGGGAGGTGACTCCACAGATATAGAAACCCCATTTTCCTAGTTTCTAACAGACCTCACGACCCTTGAAGATGAGCATTGAAGGGCCTTGCAGTTTCAAAGCCTGGCTGCTTCCTGCCTGGGGGAATCCTTTGTTGGGAGGTGACTCTACAGATATAGAAACCCCATTTTCCTTGTTTCTAACAGACCTCACGACCCTTGAAGATGAGCATTGAAGAGCCTTGCAGTTTCAAAGCCTGGCTACTTCCTGCCTGGGGGAATCCTTTGTTGGGAGGTGATTCCAGACTCACCACAGAAGAAGAAAAAAAGGATAAAAGCAGCTCCGAAGAGATGCCTCATGTTGATTGTCGCTTCAAGAAATGCGAGAACAAGGCAGGTATTCTTCGGCCCGGTTCCGGCAAAACCTGGGAGCCGCCCTTCGTTCGCCGAATGCAAACAGACACTTTGGCAATTGTTCGTTGATCGTTGTAAATCCCCCCTTGGTCATAATGTCAATATTGACGGTTCCCATTAGGATCGGTTTGTCTGCTTTCGAGGAGGAACCCCGTGCGAACTTCCTTCAAATATTGTCTTGATCGCCATTGCATTATATTTATCACTAGCTTGGGTACCCAGCATCAAATTTTAAGGTTGTGGGTGAACTACAACTCCCATCACGGCAGGTCAACCATGAGAAACTTCAGCAGTACTTGCAAGTGTGTTATGTTGGGCAAGTTTGCTCTAGATCTGCAGTTCTCAACTTGGGGGTCGCGGCCACCCGAGGGGTCGCCTGGCCATTTCAGAGGGGTCGTGAGGTTGCCTCTGAAATAGTGGCCCTCTTCTCGCCCCCTTTGAGGCCTCCGCCACTGGTGGAAGCCTTATTACTAGCTTGGGTACACAGCATCAAATGCATAAGGTTGTGGGTGAACTACAACTCCCATCACGGCAGGTCAACCCCGAGAAACTTCAGCAGTACTTACAAGTGTGTTATGTTGGGCAAGTTTGCTCTAGATCTGCGGTTCTCAACCTGGGGATCGCGGCCACCCGAGGGGTCGCCTGGCCATTTCAGAGGGGTTGCAAGGTTGCCTCCGAAATAGTGGCCCTCTTCTCGCCCCCTTCGAGGCCTCTGCTGCTGGTGGAAGCCTCGATAAATGGCGAGAGGAGTGTGGAGCAGCAGGGGCGGCTCAACCATTACTCAAAGTAAGTCTTTGCGATATATTTGATTTCGCCAGGGGTGCTCTTGAGGCGCTCTTGGGGGGAAATAGACCTTGACATATGCAAGTTGTAGTTACTGGGATGTAAAGAAAAAAAAAGGAAAAAAGGAAAAAAAAAAAAAGAAAGAAAAAAAAAAAAAGAAAAGAACAAACGAAAGCATTAATAAAAAAAAGAAGAGAAAAATAAAGATAAGGATAGAAATAGTACATGATATGCACTAGCAGAAATATTGCAGAACAACCCATTACGCAAAGTAAGCATTTGCAGTATAGTTGATTTTGCCCAGGGGTGCTCTTGAGGTGCTCTTGGGGGAAAATAGACCTTGACATATGCGAGTTGTAGTTACTGGGATATATAGTTCACCTACAATCAAAGAGCATTCTGAACTCCACCAATGATGGAATTGAACCAAATATGGCACACAGAACAGAAAATATATATCAGTGATTGGTTGGGGGGGGGCGGCGCCAAAATACTGTTTGCTTACTGTTGAAAATTACCTAGGGCCACCTCTGAGGAGCAGCGAGGATAGCCTTGACCCTTCTCTGGGCTCTTCCTCCTCCTCCTCTCCACTCCTCAAAAAGGTCTCCCTTGACTCCACGGTGCTGAACAACGACAGACCAATCTCCAGCCTTCCGTTTCTGGGCAAGGTGCTGGAGGGGGTGGTCGCCTCCCAGCTCCAGGGTTTTCTAGATGACATCAACTACCTGGACAGTCTGGTTTCAGGCCTGGCCACGGCACTGAGACGGCCTTGATCGCCTTGGTGGATGACCTCCATAGAGAGCTGGACCCCCTGTCCAGCTCTCTACGGAGGTCATCCACCAAGGCAACAGGGAGTGTGACCCTACTGGTCCTCTTGGACATCTCAGCGGCTTTCGATACCATCGATCATGGTATCCTTTTGGGTCGACTCTCTGGGATGAGTCTCGGGGGCACGGTTTTGTCGTGGCTCCGGTTCTTCCTGGAGGGACGATCCCAGATGGTGAAGCTGGGAGATGCCTGCTCGGACCCCTGGCCTTTGACCTGTGGGGTCCCGCAAGGCTCTATTTTATCTCCCATGCTTTTTAACATCTACATGAAACTGCTGGGAGAGGTCATCCGGAGTTTTGGAGTTGGGTGTCATCTCTACGCAGATGACACAGAACTCTATTACTCTTTTCCGATCAAACCCTCCAGTAGGTTGAGTTAGTCAAGTGTGGTCCAGGTCCATCATCAGTGAAGGTCACAGTTCTCTTCATTGAGGGTGAACTACAACTCTCACTATGACGAGTCAGTCCCCTCAAACCCTCCAGTAGGTTGAGTTAGTCAAGTGTGGTCCAGGTCCATCATCGGTGGAGGTCACAGTTTCCTTTGTTGTGGGTGAACTACAACTCCCAGAAAGAAAGACCAATTCCCCCCAAACCCCTCAAGTAATCAAATCCTGGCATATCAGGTCTGTGTGACAAGCCTGGTCCAGATCCAACTTGGCCTATAGTATGTAATTAGACACATGCCGTCAGCCCTCCATGTTTGCAGATTTAATTATTCACGGATTTGATGGGAAAATGTCCTCTCTAGGAACTAAAGACTGCCAGAGAGAACACCTTCCAAGGAATTTTCTTCCCTCCTTCCTTCCTTCCTTCCTTCCTTCCTTCCTTCCTTCCTTCCGTCTTTCCTTCCTTCCTTTATCCCCTCCTCCCTCCCTCCTTTCCCCTTCCTTCCTCCCTTTCCTGCTTCCCCATTTCTTCCTTCCTTTTTTCCTCCTTCTCTTCCCACTTTCTCCCTTCTTCCCCTTATCCTTCCTTCCTCCTTCCCTACCCTCAACCTTTTCCTCTCATCTTCCTCCCTCCCTCTCTCCTTCCTTCTTCCTTCCTTCCTTCCTCTCTCCCTCCCTCCCTACCCTCCTCCCTTTTCCTCTCATCTTCCTCCCTCCTTCTCCTTCTTTCCTTCCTCTTCCTCCTTCCTTCCTTCCTCTTCCCTTCTCCTTCCTCTTCTCTCTCTTCCTCCCTCCTTTCCTTCTCCATTCTTTCTTTCTTTCTTTCTTTCCTTCCTTCCTTCCTCCTTCCTTCCTTCCTCCTTCCCTACCCTCCTCCCTATCTACCTCCCTCCCTCCTTCTTTCCTTCCTTCCTCCTTCCCTACCCTCCTCCCTCGTCCTCTCTTTCCTCCATCCCTCCTTCCTTCTCTCTTCCTTTCCTCCTACCCTCCCTTTTCCTCTTCTTCCTCCCTCTCTCCTTCTTCCTTCCTTCCTTCTTCCTTCCTTCCTTCCTCCTTCCCTCCCTTCTCCCTTTTCCTCTCATCTTCCTCCCTCCCTCCCTTCCTTCCTCCTTCCTCCCTTTTCCTCTCATCTTCCTCTCTCCTTCCTCCTTCTCTCTCTCTTTCTCCCTCCCTTCCTCCTTCCCTCCCTTCCTCCCTTTCCTCATCTTCCTCCCTCCCTCCTTCCTTCTTCTTCCTTCCCCCCTTTTCCTCTTCTCTTCCTTCCTCCTTCCTCCTTTTTCCTCCTTTCTTATTTCCTTCCTTCCTTCCTTCTTTCTTTCCTTCCTTCCTTCCATCCTTCCTTCCTCCTTCCCTACCTTCCTCCCTTTTCCTCTCATCTTCCTCTCTCCTTCCTCCTTCCTTCTCTCTTTCCTCCCTCCCTCCCTCCCTCCCTTTCTTCCTCTCTTCTTCCCCCCTTTCTTCCTCCCTTCTTCCCCTTATCTTCCTCCCTCCTTCTCTCTTTCCTCCCCCTCCCTCCCTTCTTCCCCTTTTTTCCTCCCTCCTTCCTGCTCCCTTCCTTCTTTCCTTCTCCTTCCTTCCTTCCTCCTTATCTTCCTCCCTCCTCCCTTCTTTCCTTCCCCCTTCCTTCCTTCCTGTCCTGTGGTGAGAGTCCCAAGGGTGGGGCCTTGTGGTTTCAGGAGGGGCTTCCTTCCAGGTTGCACTCGGTGGGGTTTCTTCCGTCGCACGCTCTGGGCCCCAAAGAAGGGACGAGGTGGTCCCGGTCGAAGAGGCCGTGGGCGTCCAGGAGGCAGAGGGAGAAGTGCCGGTCGCAGGAACAAGCATTTGCCTCGCACCACGAAGAGCGGTTCGCCATCCCTGCCACCCAGGGAAGGAAAGGAGGAAGCATCAGCAAGGAGACAGGCCACACCAAAATGGCCGCCATTTTGGAAACAGAAAAGAAGAACGGAAGACAGAAACAGAGAGGAAGAAAGAAGGAAGGAAGGAAGGAAAGAAGGAAAGAAGGAAGAGAAAGAAAGAAGGAAGGAGAGAAGAAGAGAAGGAAAGAGAGAAAGAAAGAAAAGGAAGGAGAAGAGAGGGAAGGGAGAAAGAAGAAAGGGAGAGAGAGAAGGAAGGAAGGAAGGAAGGAAGGAAGGAAGGAAGGAAGGAAGGAAGGAAGGAAAAGAAAGAGGGAGGGAAGGAAAGGAGGAGAGAAAGAAAAGAAAGAAGGAGGAAGGAAGGAGAGGAAGGAGGGAGAAGAGGAAAGAAGGAAAGAAGAGAAGGAGAAAGGAGGAGAAAGAAAGAAGAAAGGAGGAAGGAAAAGGAAAGAAAGAGAGAAAGAGAAGAAGGAAAGAAGAAAGAGGAAGGAAGGGAAGGAAAAAGAGAAGGAAGGAAAGAAGGAAGGAAAAAAGGAAAGAAGGAAGGAAGGGAAGGAGAAAAGGAGTGAGTGAGAAAAAATGAAAGAAGGAAGGAAGGAAGGAAGGAAAGAAGGAATTTGAGAGAGAAAGAAGAAAGGGAGTGAGTGAGAAAGAAAAAGAAGGAAGGAAAGAAAGAAGGAAATTGAGAGAGGAAGAAGGAAGGGAGTGAGTGAGAAAGAAAAAGAAATAAGGAAGGAAGAAGGAAGGAAAGAAGGAAATTGAGAGAGGAAGAAGGAAGGGAGTGAGAAAGAAAAAGATATAGAAGAAGAATATAGAAGAAAAAGAAATAAGGAAGGAAGGAAAGAAGGAAATTGAGAGAGAGAGAAAGAGGGATAGAAAGAAGAAAGGAAAGAGAGAAGTAAATAGAAATGTGAAAGAAGGAAGGAAAGAGAAAGGGAAGGAAGGAGAGAAGGAGCAAAAGAGAGAAGGAAGGAAGGAAGGAAGGAAGGAAGGAAGGAAGGAAGGAAGGAAGGAAGGAAGGGAAGGAGGAAAAAAGGAGAGGAAGTGTCAGCAAGGACACAGGCCACACCAAAATGGCCACCATTTTGAGACTGAATCAACCACCATGTCTGTCGGGAAGAAAGAACAATGGAAGACGAAAGCAGAGAGAAAGAAGGGAGTGAGAAAGAAAGAAAGAAGGAAGGAAGTTAAGAGAGAAGGAAGAAAGGGAGGAAAGGAGATGAAGTGTCAGCTGCCCCAAAATGGCTGTCATCTTGAGAAGAATTCAACCACCATATCTAATAAGAAAAAGGAAGGAAGGAAGGAAGGAAGGGGAAAGGAAAGAAGTTAAGAGAGAGGGAAGGAAATAAGGAAGGAGAGGAAGCATCAGCAAAGAGACAGGCCTCCTATTTTGAGAAGTAATTGTCCACCAGAGAGGAAGAAGGAAGGGTAAAAGGAATGAAGGAAGGAAGGAAAGAAGTGAAGAGAGAGAAGGAAGGAAATGAAGAAGGAAGGAAATGAAGAGAGAAGGAAGTAAAGAGAGGAAGTAAGAAGGAAGTGAGGACAGGGAAGGTAGGAAAGAAGTGAAAAGAGAGAAGGAAGGAAGCAAAGAGAGAGAAGGGAGAGAAGAAGGAAGTGAATAGAGAGAAGGAAGGAAGGGAATAAAGACTCACAGCATTCAACGTTTTCTCCGTCGTAAATATATTTATAGCTGATGGCTTTGGCGTCACACCTGGAAATCTTCAAAACCTCGTAGCAGCAGTTGAGGATCTGGCAGCACCTGAAAATGGAAAAAATATATATGCCAGACTGTAGGATTTATATAGCAATATTAAATAACCACTCACAAGCCGGTTTTGCCTTGAAATGGATATATTGCTTCAGCCAGGATGATTCAGTCAGGATGTCACGGAGGGAATTTGTGATGACTTCATGCCGTCAGAAACTGACTCCTGACAATATAATAATAATTTAATAATAATAACAGAAAACGAACAATCAAGGTGAAGATGAAGGTGAAAGAGAAGATTGAGATTAAGTTGAAGATAGAGATGAAGACAGAAATATCAAGCTAGGGATGAAGATCAAGGTGGAAATGGAACAAGATGAAAGTGGAGATGGAGATTGTGAAGAAGGTGGAGATGACAATCGTAAAGATGAAGATGGAGATCATGAAGATGGAGATGAAGGTTGTGAAAGTGAAGATCAAAATGAAAGTGAATATGGAGATCGAGATGGAGATCAAAGTGAAAATGAAGATGAAACTCAAGATGGAGATCAAAATGAAAGTGAAGATGAAGATGGAGATCGATTGAAAGTGAAGGTGGAGATCGAGATGGAGATCAGAATGAAAGTGAAGATGAAGCTCAAGATGGAGAACAGAATGAAAGTCAAGATAAAGATAGACATGGAGATCACAATGGAAGTCAAGATGGAGATCGAGATGGGAAATGGGAATGAAAGTGAAGATGGAGATGGAGATCAGAATGAAAGTGAAAATGGAGATCGAGATGGAGATCGGAATGAAAGTGAAGATGGAGATCAAGATGGAGATCAGAATGAAAGTGAAAATGGAGATCGAGATGGAGATCGGAATGAAAGTCAAGATCGAGATCAAGATGGAGATCAGAATGAAAGTGAAGATCGAGATGAAGACGGAGGTCAGAATGAAAGTGAAAATGACTCTCAAGATGGAGAACAGAATGAAATTCAAGATGAAGATCGACATGGAGATCAGAATGAAAGTCAAGATTAATATTGAGATGGAAATCAGAATGAAAGTGAAGATGGAGATCAAGATGAAAATGAAGATGAAACTCAAGATGGAGATCAAAATGAAAGTGAAGATGAAGATGGAGATAGGATTGAACGTGAAGATGAAGATCGAGATGGAGATCGGAATGAAAGTGAAGATGAAGATCGAGATGGAGATCGGAATGAAAGTGAAGATGGAGATCAAGATGAAAATGAAGATGAAACTCAAGATGGCGATCAAAATGAAAGTGAAGATTGAGATGGTGATCGGAATGAAAGTGAAGATGAAGCTCAAGATGGAGAACAGAATGAAAGTCAAGATAAAGATGGAGATCACAATGGAAGTCAAGATGGAGATCGAAATGGGAGATGGGAATGAAAGTGAAGATGAAGATCGAGATAGAGATTGGAAGGAAAGTGAAGATGAAGATCAAGATGGAGATCGGAAGGAAAGTGAAGATCGAGATCAAGATGGAGATCAGAATGAAAGTGAAAATGAAGCTCAAGATGGAGAACAGAATGAAAGTCAAGATGAAGATCAACATGGAGATCAGAATGAAAATGAAGTTGAAAATTAAGATGGAAATCAAAATGAAAGTGAAGATGGAGATCGGGATGGAGATCAAGATGAAAATGAAGATGAACTCAAGATGGAGATCAAAATGAAAGTGAAGATGAAGATGAAGATCGTATTGAAAGTGAAGATGGAAATCAAAATGGAGATCAAGATTAAAATAAAGATGGAGATTGAGATGGAAATCAAGATGAAAGTGAAGATGGAGATCGAGATGGAGATGAGAATGAAAGTGAAGATGAAGATCGAGATGGAGATGAGAATGAAAGTGAAGATGAAGATCGAGATGGAGATGAGAATGAAAGTGAAGATGGAGATCGAGATGGAGATGAGAATGAAAGTGAAGATGAAGATCGAGATGGAGATCAGATTGAAAGTGAAGATGGAGATCGAGATTGAGATGAGAATGAAAGTGAAGATGGAGATTGAGATGTAGATGAGAATGAAAGAGAAGATGAAGATTGAGGAGGGCCCCGATTCTAAGCGCATCATGCGTGCCCTGCTATGTACATATCAATGTAGTCCTTGGGTTCTCCGCTGCCCAGGCCTTCAGTCCCGCAATAGCAGCCATAGGACCGGAAGAGGCTCCCATTCATTTTGACCACATCCGTCACCATCTTTTCACGGTCTTCCTCCTTCCCAGGAACAGCGGAAACAGCTAGGAAAAAGGGAGAGAACACACACACACATACACATATTTGGGGACATCCCAGTGATCCTTACTCTCTCCACTGGTTTGAAATTATAATTATAATATTTTATATTACATGTAATATTACGAATAATATGACTATATAATGGTGTAGTACAATATAGTAATATATAATACTGATATTGTACTATGCTAATAATATAATATAATATTTATAATATTATATTATACAATATAATACTAATAATAATAATAATATGATATTATAACTATATATTTTATATTACATGTATTTTTACTAATAATATTACTATATAATGGTGTAGTACAATATATAGAAATATATATTATTGATATTGTACTATTCTAATCATTCTAGATAATATAATATAATATATTCTATATAATATAATATAATATAATATAATATAATATATATACATATAATATTTCGTCCGGGGACAATTTTCTCGTAGATTGTATGTGTTTCCTCCACCACAGACATCCTAGTGTCCCTTACTCTCTCCACTGGTGTGGAATTATAATAGTTTATATTACTAATAATATCACTATATAATGGTGTAGTACAATATAGTAATATATAATACTGATGGTATACTATGATAATAATATAATATAATATAATAATTATACAATACTACTAATATGATATTATAATTACATATTTTATATTACACATAATATTACTAATAATATCACTATATAATGGTGTAGTACAATATAGATATACATATAATATTTCATTCAGGGAAAAATTATGAAATAATATTTCATAGTATTTAATATTACATGTAATATTACTAATAATATTACTATTTATGTGTTTCCTCCACCACAGACATCCCAGTGTTCCTTACTCTCACCACTGGTGTGGAATTATAATTATATTATAATAATATAATATATATACATACTAGCTGTGCCCTGCCACGCGTTGCTGTGGCCTATAGTAAAACTTATCAAAGTTGAGGTAGATATCTGGACTATTATGAAAGAGAGGTCCCTACCTATTCCTTCCCCCTTTTCCTCCCCCTTTCTCTACTTTCTTCCTTCTCTACCTCTTTCTTTCTTTCCTTCTTTCACTACTTGGTTTCATCCTTCTCTCTTTCCTTCATTCCCTCCCCCTTTCTTCCTTTGCCTTTCTTCCCTCCCTGTTTGCTTCCTTCTTTCTCTTTTTATTTCCTTTTCTTTCACCACCATCATAACAATAACAATAATGCAATGCATTGCCTCTGGGACCTGACACCTCTCCCATTCCCCCTAAAAGGGTCTCAGAGGAAGAAGAATAGCATCATAATAATCATAGAAATAACAACCTTTACCCGCCACGTGTTGCTGTGGCCAACCTTCCCTCTTTCTCTCCTTCTTTCCCTCCTTCCTTCCTTTCTTCCTTCCCTCCCATCTTTCCTTCTCCTTTCTCTTCTCTTCTTCCTTCCTTCTTTCCTTCCCTCCCTCTTTCTCTACATCTTCCCCCTTCCTTCACTCCCTCTTTCCTTCCTTCATTCCCTTTTTTCTTTCCTTCTCTCCTTCCTTCCTTCCCCCTTTTTCTTTCCCTCCCTCTGTCTCTCATTTCTTCCTTCTCTACCTCTTTCCTTCCTTCCCCCTTTTTCTTTACCTCCCTTTCTCTTTCTTCCTTCTTTCCTTCCTTCCTGTCTTTCCTGGATTTTGACAGGGCGGGAAGGGGCGGGGGGGGGGTTGGAGGTGGCGTGAAGTAAAAGGAGGTAAGATTGGGGCGGGGGAGTGATGGAGCGTGGGGTTGCGTGTGTGTGTGCGGCGGCGAGGGAGTGATGGAGCGTGGGGTTGCGTGTGTGTGTGCGGCGGGGGGGAGTGATGGAGCGTGGGGTTGTGTGTGTGCGTGCGGCAGGGGGTGTGTGTGTGCGGGAAGCGGCGTGGCGGGGCTTGGAGTGGGCATGGCTTCCGCAGAGGGAACGTTGGCCGGAAGGCTGTGTGCGTGTGCCAGGAAACTTGTGGCTGGGCGCCAATGCGCATGCTCAGTTGTTTTGCCGTTTTGTGAGTGTGTTGTTGTGTTGTTTTTCATTTTGAGTAGATATGTTTGTACCTTGTGGGTTGTGTTATGGGCATGGGAATTTTGGTTAAGTTTTGTTGGGGGGTTGTGGAGTTTTGCTGTCCCGTTGAACCAACCTAACAGATAGATAATATTTCATTCGGGGACAATTTCCTCCTAGATTTTATGTGTTTCCTCCCCCACAGACATCCCAGTGTTCCTTACTCTCTCCACTGGTGTGGAATTATAATTACAATGTTTTATAGGCTTTTCAACGAGGACAATTCCATCCTAGATTGTATGTGTTTCCTCCACCATGGGCATCCCAGTGTTCCTTACCCTCTCCATTGGCATCATGAATATGTCCAAGAGCTCTGTTAATGTCCTCCACCAACACCACACTGCCCACCACCCAAGGAAAGGCTTTCCTACGGGGACAATTCCATCCTAGATTGTATGTGTTTCCTCCACCATGGGCATCCCAGTATTCCTTACTCTCTCCATTGGCGCCATGAACATGTCCAAGAGCTTTGCTACTGTCCTCCACCAACACAACACTGCCCACCACCCAAGGGAAGGCTTTCACATAGGGACAATTCCATCCTAGATTGTATGTGTTTCCTCCACCACGGGCATCCCAGTGTTCCTTACTCTCTCCATTGGCGCCATGAACATGTCCAAGAGCTCTGCTGATGTCCTCCACCAGCACCACACTTCCCACCACCCAATCTAGGGGACAATTCAATCCTAGATTGTATGTGTTTCCTCCACCATGGGCATCCCAGTGTTCCTTACCCTCTCCATTGGCATCATGAATATGTCCAAGAGCTCTGCTACTGTCCTCCACCAACACAACACTGCCACCACCCAAGGGAAGGCTTTCCTACGGGGACAATTCCATCCTAGATTGTATGTGTTTCCTCCACCACGGGCATCCCAGTGTTCCTTACTCTCTCCACTGGTGTGGAATTATAATTACAATGTTTTATATTACATGTAATATTACTAATAATTAAAAAACATAATAATAATAATAAATATCAAATCAGAATATGATCGATATTCTAATGTAAATATACTATGATAGTTTGTCGTTACTTACAAAGGACGACAATCACCATTTGAAACAAGGACGTCCTCCCCATTCTTCGTAAATATAAACAAACAAACAAACCAATAATAATAATAATAATAATTTCTCCTGGCTCCTCTCGATTCAACTCCTCCGTTCAGGACTGAACTTTCCGAAACTCTCTCTAATTATAATTTCCATCCCCGAAACTGGAAAATCTAGTTTGCTCCGGAGGCGGCAGCATAAATAGAAGTAATGTATTCCGTTCCTTGATTCAATGTCCTGATGTTCCAGATGGGAACGAGACCCTTTGAAATGGTGTTTCTCGACCTTGACATTTGGGAGTTGTAGTTGCTGGGATTTATAGTTCACCTACAATCAAAGAGTGTTCTGAACCCCACCAATGACGGAATTGGACCAAACTTGGCACACAGAACTCCCATGATCAACGGAAAACACTGGAAGGGTTTGGTGGGCATTGACCTTGAGTTTGGGAGTTGTAGTTCACCTACATCCAGAGAGTGCTGTGGACTCAAACAATGAAGGATCTGGACCAAACTTGGTACGAATACTCAATATGCCCAAAGGTAAACACTGGTGGAGTATGGGGAAAATAGGTCTTGCCATTTGGGAGTTGTAGTTGCTGGGATTTATAGTTCACCTACAATCAAAGAGCTTGCTGAACCCCACCAACGACAAAATTGGGGCAAACTTCCCACACAGAACCCCCATGACAAACAGAAAATATTGGAAGTGTTTGGTGGGCATTGACCATGAGTTTGGGAGTTGTAGCTCACCTACATCCAGAGAGCACTGCGGACTCAAACATCAATAGAATTGGGCCAAACTGTCATGATTTCAATGTTATGTGTGTATGCATATATGTATATGTATGTGTGTGTGTGTGTGGCTGGGGTGTCCACTTCCACAGACAAGCTCCCATTTCCACAAACAGCTATAGGTCCCGCTACTCGGGAGACAACAAAGACCCTCCCTCTAAATGACATTGCCAGTTATAGTGAGTGCCGTGTCGTACAGGGACAATATCATCCTAGATTGTATGTGTTTCCTTCACCAGGGGCATCCCAGTGTTCCTTGCTCTCTCCATGTCCAAGAGTCCTCCACCACCACCACACTGCCCACCAACCAAGGAAAGGCTTTCATTCAGGTAAAATTTCATCCTAGATTATATGTGTTTCCTCCACCATGGGCACCTCAGTGTTCCTTACTCTCTCCATTGGCACCATGAACATGTCCAAGAGCTCTGCTAATATCCTCCACCACCACCACACTGCCCACCAACCAAGGAAAGGCTTTCATTCAGGGACAATTTCATCCTAGATTATATGTGTTTCCTCCACCATGGGCACCTCAGTGTTCCTTGCACTCTCCATTGGCGCCATGAACATGCCCAAGAGCTCTGCCAATGTCCTCCACCAACACCACACTACCCACCACCCAAGGGAAGGCTTTCATCCGGGGACAATTCCGTCCTAGATTGTATGTGTTTCCTCCACCGCGGGCATCCCAGTGTTCCTTACTCTCTCCATTGGCACCATGAATATGTCCAAGAGCTCTGCTAATGTCCTCCACAAGCACCACACTTCCCACCACCCAATCTAGGGGACAATTCAATCCTACATTGTATGTGTTTCTTCCACCACAGGCATCCCAGCGTTCCTTACTCTCTCCATTGGCACCATGAACATGTCCAAGAGCTCTGCTAATGTGCTCCACCAACACCACATTGCCCACCACCCAAGGAAAGGCTTTCATACGGGGACAATTCCATCCTAGATTGTATGTGTTGCCTCCATCATGTGCATCCCAGTGTTCCTTACTTTCTCCATGGGCACCATGAATATGTCCAAGAGCTCTGCTAATGTCATCCACCAGCACCACACTTCCCACCACCCAATCTAGGGGACAATTCAATCCTAGATTGTATGTGTTTCCTCCACCACAGGCACCCCAGTGTTCCTTACTCTCTCCATTGGCGCCATGAACATGTCCTCTGGTAATCTCCTCCACCAACACCACACTGCCCACCACCCAAGGAAAGGCTTTCATACAGGGACATTCTAGATTGTATATGTTTCCTCCACCATGTGCATCTCAGTGTTCCTTACTCTCTCCATTGGCACCATTAATATATCCAAGAGCTGTACTAATGTCCTCCACAAGTATCACACTTCCCACCACCCAATCTAGGGGACAATTCAATCCTAGATTGTATGTGTTTCCTCCACCATGGGCATCCCAGTGTTCCTTACCCTCTCCATTGGCATCATGAATATGTCCAAGAGCTCTGCTAATGTCCTCCACCAGCACCACACTGCCCACCACCCAATCTAGGGGACAATTCAATCCTAGATTGTATGTGTTTCCTCCACCACAGGCATCCCAGTGTTCCTTACTCTCTCCATTGGCACCATGAATATGTCCAAGAGCTCTGCTAATGTCCTCCACCAACACTACACTTCCCACCACCCAATCTAGGAGAAAATTCAATCCTAGATTGTATGTGTTTCCTCCACCACAGGCATCCCAGTGTTCCTTACTCTCCCTATTGGCGCCATGAACACGTGACAGCAGGATTGAAGAGAAACAACTGGAAACGCTGACACGATATGAGGATTTAAAGATCGAACTGCACAAGCCAGTCAAGGAGGTCCCAGTGGTAATCGGCACGCTGCGCACAGCGCCCAAAGACCTTGGCCTGCACTAAAGCACAATCATGTTCCACATTTGAAAAAAATAAGGGAAACGAGAGAATGTTTAATATAATATTTATTATTATTGTTGTTGTTATTTGGAAGGAATCGGGGTGTTCTTTGGGACAGCTGGTCAGCAGGACGGCGGTTTTTCGTTGCAGTTGGTGTCCAAGTAAAAGCGGTATTTTGCGTCGTAGGTTTTGAGGTTGTCTTTGAAGCAAATCGCGGTGGTTTTGTCGCATTCGCAGATCTGCTTTTCACACGACGTTCCTTCACCTGAGAAAGGAACATTGCATTTATTGCCATTGCATTGTATTATTATTATTATTATTATTATTACTACTACTTTAATATTTATATTATTAATATATTTTAGAATTATATTTCTACTATTACATTTTACTACACTCATATTTTAGTACATATTATTATATTATATTTATATAACATTACATTATTATAGTATTTTTATTTTATTATTTTATTTGTTCATGGCGCCAATGGAGAGAGTAAGGAACACTGGGATACTTATCTTATTAATATATTTTATTATTATATTTCTACTATTATTATATTTTATTATAGTCATATTACATTAGTATATTTATATTATTTTATCTGCTTTATATTTATATTATTATTGTTTTTTTATTTTTTTTATTTTATTTGTTCATGGCGCCAATGGAGAGAGTAAGGAACACTGGGATATTTATATTATTAATATATTTTATTTCTATATTTCTACTATTATATTTTATTATATTCACATTATATTCTAGTATATATTATATTTATATATTACATTATTATAGTATTTTTATTTTAATATTTATATTATTAATATATTTTATTACTATATTTCTACTATTATAATTTATTATATTCATACTATATTTTAGTATATATTATTGTATTATATTTATATAATATCACGTTAATATAGTATTTTATATTAATATTTATATTATTAATATATTTTATTATTATAGTTCTACTATTATTATATTTTATTATATTCATATTATTATTATATTTTATTATATTCATATTATATTATTACATTATTACATTAGTATATTTATATTATTTATCTGTGTTATATTTATATTATTATATTATTAGAATAATATATTTATATTTATTTATAATATGCTATTACATTATTATATTATATTACTACATTATTATATTTATATTTATCTGTATTATTTGTATATTAGTATTATTATATTATTAAAATCTGGTAATAGTTTTTTATTATACTATTAAGTCATATTATTACATTATTATATTAGTATATTTATATTATCTGTATTATGTGTATATTAGTATTATTGTATTATTTTATTAATATATTAATAAAATTTATTTATATTTTACTATTACATTATTATATTATATTATTACATTATTAAATTAGTATATTTATATTTAGCTCTATTATGTATATTCGTGTTATCTTATCTTATTAAAATAATATATTAATAGATTTTATTTATATTATACTATTATATTAGTATATTATATTATTGCATTATTATATTAGTATTGTATAATAATATTATTTTATAAATATAAATATTATTATTATTTTATTTGTATTATTATATAAAATATAATTTTATATTTTATAAGATATATTGATATATTTATTTATGTTATACTATTACATTATTATATTATATTATTACATTATTATATTAGTACTGCATATATAATATAATAATGTAATAGTATAATATAAATAAAATGCATCAATAGCCTTCTAAAAATATAATATTATATTTTATCTTATAATACATATAAAATAATAATATTTATATTTTATTTATAAAATAATATAAATATAAATATTATTATTTTATATGTATTATTATATAAAATATTATATTTTAGAAGACTATTGATATATTTTATTTATATTATACTATTACATTACATTACATTATATTATTACATCATTATGTTAGTACTTTACATTTATAGTATTTTATAAATAAAATATAAATATAAATATTAATATCTTATATTATTAAAATAATATATTAATAGATTTTATTTATATTATACTATTACATTAGTATTTATATTAATATTATATTAATATTAATATAATTATTTATTACTTTATTTTATCTGTATTATTATATAAAATATTATATTATATTTTTAGAATAATGTATTAATATATTTTATTTATATTACACTATTACATGATTATGTTTGTATATTTATATTTTATGTATTATAATTATATATGTATATGTATATGTATATGTGTGTGTGTATATACATATACATATACATGTATATGTGTGTGTGTGTATATATATATATATATATACACATATACATATACATGTATATGTGTATGTATGTGTGTGTGTGTGTATATATATATATATATATATATATATATATATATATGCAATTATTCTAAAGAGAAGGAGAAAGCCCTTGTCAAACTACAACTCACCGCAGGTGATGGTTCCGTCCTTGATGGTGAATTTGTACTTGTCTGTTGTGGTGTCGCATTGCTTCAGTTTGCTGTAGCAGCAGTCGTGGTTGAAGCAGCACCTGGGCAGAAGGAGAGCCTTGCTTTGAGTGTCTTGTTTACCTGTCCTGTCTTACCTCTCTGTGCTTCACCTGTCCTACCTGTCCATAGTCTATGGTGTACCTGCCCTAGCCATCTATGTTGTATCTGGCTGTGGTTTGATAGTTCCAGCTGTCTATAATTTACCTGTCTGCGCTTTACCTGTCCTACCTGTCCATGGTTTACCTGTCCACAGTTTACCTATATGTGCTTTAGCTGCCCCACCTGCCCATGGTTTACATGTCTATGGTTTACCTGTATGTGCTTTAGCTGTCCTACCTGTCCATGGTTAACCCTTATATGCTTTTCCAGTCCTACCTGTCCATGGTTTACCTGTATGTGCTTTGGCTGTCCTACCTGTCCATGGTTAACCCTTATATGCTTTTCCAGTTCTACCTGTCCATGGTTTACCTGTATGTGCTTTGGCTGTCCTACCTTTCCAGGCTTACCTGTATGTCCTTTGCCTGTCCTACCTGTCCATGGTTTACCTGTATGTGCTTTTCCTTTCCTACCTGTCCATGGTTTACCTGTCCATGTTTCACCTGTCCATGGCTTACCTGTATGAGCTTTACCTGTCCTACCTGTCCATGGCTTACCTGTATGTGCTTTGCCTGTCCTACCTGTCCATGACTTCCTGTATGTGCTTTAGCTGTCCTACCTGTCCATGGTTTACCTGCATGTGCTTTACCTTTCCTATCTGTCCATGGTTTACCTGTCCATGGTTCACCTGTTCATGGCTTACCTGTATGAGCTTTACCTGTCCTACCTTTCCATGGCTTACCTGTATGAGCATTGTCTGGCCTACCCTTCCATGGTTTACCTGCATGCGCTTTTCCTTTCCTACCTGTCCATGGTTTACCTGTCCATGTTTCACCTGTCCATGGCTTACCTGTATGAGCTTTACCTGTCCTACCTTTCCATGGCTTACCTGTATGAGCATTGTCTGGCCTACCCTTCCATGGTTTACCTGTCCATGGTTTACTTGTATGTATTTTAGCTGTCCTACCTGTCCATGGTTTACCTGTTCATGGTTTCCCAGTATGTGCTTTACCTGTCCAACCTGCCCATGGTTTACCTGTCCATGGTTTACCTATATGTGCTTTACCTGTCCTACCAGTCCATGATTTACCTGTCCATCGTTCACCTGTATGGGCTTTACCTGTCCTACCTATCCATGGTTTAATTGTCCATGGTTTACCTGCACATGCTTTACCTGTCCTACTTGTCCATGGTTTACCTGACCATGGTTTACCTTCATGTGCTTTACCTGTCCTACCTGTCCATGGTTTACCTATCCATGGTTTATCTGTATGTTCTTTACCTGTTCTACCTGTCCATGGTTTACATGTATGTGCTTTTCCTGTCCTACCTGTCCATGGTTTATCTGTCCATAGTTCACCTGCCTGTGCTTTACATGTTTGTGTCTTCCTTGTTCATGGGGTACTTGTGCTAGCTGCCAATGCTTTACCTGTATGTCATTTAACTTTCCTACCTATCCATGATTTACCTGTCCATGATTTACCTATCTGTGCTTTACATCTTTGTGGCTTCCTTGTCCATGGCTTACCTGTATATGCTTTGCCTGTCCTACCTGTCCATGGTTTACTGTCCATGGTTTACCTGCCTGTGCTTCAAATATTTGTGGCTTCCTTGTTCATGGTGTACTTACACTATCTTGCCATGCTTTATATGTAGTTTACCTGTCCTACCTGTCCATTGTTTACCTGTATGGGCTTTACCTGTCCTACCTGTCCATGGTTTACCTGTACATTCTCTACCTGTCCTACCTGTCCATTGTTTACTTGTCAATTGTTTACATGTATGTGCTTTCCCTGTCCTACCTGTCCATGGTTTATCTGTCCATAGTTTACCTGTATGGGATT
>NW_026844811.1:4069194-4071015 GCF_025583915.1 Anolis sagrei ordinatus
GACGGGGTTACACTCCCCCTGAAGACGCAGGTTCGCAGCTTGGGTGTGATCCTGGACTCTCGCTAAGCTTGGAACCCCAAGTTTCGGTGGTGTCCAGGGGAGCATTTGCACAACTCAAACTTGTGCGCCAGTTGCGCCCGTACCTTGGGAAGTCTGACTTGGCCACGGTAGTCCACGCTCTGGTTACATCCCGGATTGATTACTGCAACGCGCTCTATGTGGGGTTGCCCTTGAAGACTGCCCGGAAGCTTCAGATGGTCCAGCGCTCGGCAGCCAGGTTGCTAACGGGAGCGGCACTCAGGGAGCATACCACTCCTCTGCTGAGCCAGCTCCACTGGCTGCCAATCTGCTACCGGGCACAATTCAAGGTGCTGGCTTTAGCCTATAAAGCCCTAAACGGTTCTGGCCCTACTTACCTCTCCGAACGCATCTCCACCTATGAACCGACCAGAACATTAAGATCGTCTGGGGAGGCCCTGCTCTCGATCCCGCCTGCGTCACAGGCGCGCTTGGCGGGGACGAGAGACAGGGCCTTCTCAGTGGTGGCCCCTCGGCTATGGAATGCCCTACCGGCAGACATCAGGCAGGCACCTTCGCTGCTGACGTTTCGGAGAATGGTTAAGACCTGGCTTTATGAACAAGCGTTTGGTTAAGCAGTGCAACCAATCATAGGAAGACGGTAAATGGAACATAGGAATGGCACAAGGATTATGAGAACGGATCTGATTTCAACTGAGGCGTTATGTTATGTTTGTCTTGTTGATCTGTCTTGTTGATTGTTAATTGTTGTGGATTGATGCTGTTGATCCTGTTTGTTGCATTGTTATGTTTTAATTGTACTGACACTGTTTGATAATTGTACCATGTAAACCGCATTGAGTCGCCTGTCAAGGGCTGGAAAAATGCGGCATAGAAATAAAGCAAATAAATAAATAATAAATAAATAAACATGGCACATGTTACAACGGCTGCGAAGGCGGAAGAAGGCTGCAACAGACTGAGAAGCCACGGTCATTGTGTTAAACTACATCACCAGTGGAACCTCACTCTGTGAAGTCTGTGTGTTGATCAGTTGTGCACTGACCTCCACACATTAAAAAAACTCACGCACAGGCGTCTTCCAAAGAAAACAAAAACCAACCAACCAAAGTCCCATGGTGATTAGCGAGTGGCGACGGGGGCAGGACTGTGAAATCTGGAAGCCCCTAGTCACAGACTGGCACATGGGCGGTAGGTACGGACTCAGTCGTCCTACCTCAAGGTCCGAGGCAGTTGAGTAGTTTGGCAGCTGTATCCGCGACTGAGCAGCCCTATTGAGGACCCACTCTGCTCACCCCACATGGGGAGGGGGCTAGAAAAGGTGCCCTAAACATAGTCTGCCTCTCTCATCCCTGACTGGACTGCCGCGTCCAGTGGGGTCACCACCCTGCGGCCAAAAAAGAAAAATGAACTTCGGCACGTGGAACGTACGGACTCTGATGGACAACAGTGACAGCAAACGTCCTGAACGCAGAACTGCCATCATTGCAAGGGAGCTGGGACGCTTCAACATCGACATAGCAGCCCTTCAGGAGACCCGGAGAGCAGGAGAGGGACAGCTGAAGGAAGAAAAAGGAGGCTACACCTTCTTCTGGAAGGGACTGCCTGAAGAAGACCAAAGACTGCACGGAGTTGGCTTTGCTATCAGGAATGATCTGGTGAAACATCTGACCGAAGCACCCACTGGCATCAATGAACAACTCTCAACCATCCGAATTGATCTTGCCAAAAACCAACGGGCAACCATCATAAGTGCCTATGCACCAACACTAGATGCTGACA
>NW_026844811.1:4074037-4104037 GCF_025583915.1 Anolis sagrei ordinatus
TCTATTTCTATTGCACCCCAATGCTTTTGCATTTACTTGCATTGATTTTGCATTCTATTTCTATTGCACCCCTATACTTTAGCATTTACTTGCATTGCTTTTGCATTCTATTTCCTTTGCACCCCGATACTTTTGCATTTATTTGCATTGGTTTTGCGTTCTATTTCCATTGCACCAATACTTTTGCATTTCCTTGCATTGATTTTTCATTCTATTTCCATTGCACCCCATTACTTTTGCATTTATTTGCATTGATTTTGCATTCTATTTCCATTGCACCCCAATACTGTTGCATTTACTTGCATTGGTCTTGCTTTGTATTTCCATGGCACCCCAATACTTGTATACTTACATTTTTTCATTCGTTTACTTTATTTATATATTTGGTATATTTATATTTATATATTTGGTATATTTATATTTATATATTTGGTATAAATATAAATATTTATACCAAAGATAGATATTTGGTATATTTATATTTATATATTTATATACATATATTTATTTTGTATTGATTTATATATTTGGTATGTACCAAATTTCCCAAATATCTAAATATACCAAATATGTAAATATACGAAAGACATAAATAAATACTTAATACATAAATATACTATACTATACTAAATATACTAAGATATACGACACACATAGGCACATCATAAATTATGAATCCTACAGACCAAAAAAAATGTAACTTTTTTTCTGGCTTTAAGATTATATTCTCTCTTTTCTTATAAATATATAGTATTTATGGAAGCATTGCTTGAAACCTATTACTCTACTTCTTGAGAAAGTCTACGGGCCGGCGGGGGAACATAAATAATAAAACCGGAATCACTGTTTGTAACCTATTTCTCTACTACTTGAGAAAGTGTATGAAATGGCGGGGTGAACATAAATAATAAATCCGGAAGCACTGCTTATAAACTATTACTCTACTACTTGAGAAAGTCTTTGGGCCAGCGGGAGAGGGGGGGGGCGGGGATCTAAATAATAAACCAGGAAGCACTGCTTGTAACCTATCACTCTACTACTTGAGAAAGTCTATGGGCTGGTGGGGGAAACATAAATAATAAACCCGGAAGCACTGCTTGCTACCTATCACTCTACTACTTGAGAAAGTCTATGGGCCGGCGGGGGACATAAATCGTAAACCCGGAAGCACTGCTTGTAACCTATTCCTCTACCACTTCAGAAAGTCTATGGGCCGGCGGGGGAGGGGCATAAATAATAAACCCGGAAGCACTGCTTGCAACCTATCACTCTATTACTTGAGAAAGTGTACGGGGTGGTGGGGGACATAAATCGTAAACCCGGAGCACTGCTTGTAACCTATTCCTCTACCACTTCAGAAAGTCTATGGGCCAGCGGCGGGGGGGGGGGCACATAAATAATAAACCCGGAAGCACTGCTTGTAGAGCAGTCTATGGAAACATAAAGAAAGTCTATGGGAACATCAAAAATAAACCCGGAAGCACTGCTTGTATCCTGTCACTCCACTACCTTAGAAAGTCTATGGGTACACAAAATAATAAACCCGGAAGGACTGCTTGTAGAGTTTACCACTCTACTACTTAAGAAAGTCTATGGGAACATTAAAAATAAACCCAGAAGCACTGCTTGTAACCTATCACTCTACCACTTTAGAAAGTCTATGGGTATATAAAAAGTAAACCCGGAAGCACTGCTTGTATCCTATCACTCTATTACTTAAAAAAGTGTATGGGAACATAAATAATAAACCCGGAAGCACTGCCTGTAACCTATCACTCTACAATTTTAGATAGTCTATGGGTACATAATTAATAAACCCGAAAGCACCACTTGTAACCTATCACTCTATTACTTTAGAAAGTCTATGGGTACACAATAATCCACCCGGAAGCACCGCTTGTAACTTATCACTTTACTATTTTACATAGTCTATGGGTTGTTGTTGTTCATTCGTTCAGTCGCCTCCGACTCTTCGTGACCTCATGGACCAGCCCACGCCAGAGCTCCCTGTCGGCCGTTACCACCCCCAGCTCCCTCAAGGTCAGTCCAGTCACTTCAAGGATGCCATCCATCCATCTTGTCCTCTTCCTTTTGCCTTCCACTTTCCCCAGCATCATTGTCTTCTCTAGGCTTTGCTGTCTCCTCATGATGTGGCATTCAAAGGACTTCAACTTTCCCTCTCGTCTCCTTCCCTCCAGTGAGCAGCCGGGCTTTCTTTCCTGGAGGATGGACTGGTTGGATCTTCTCGCAGTCCAAGGCACTCTCAGAACTTTCCTCCAACACCACAGTTCAAAAGCATCTCTCTTCCTTCGCTCAGCCTTCCCGAAGGTCCAGCTCTCACATCCGTAGGTGACTACAGGGAAGACCAGTCTATGGGTACCTATTAATAAACTCGGAAGCACCGCTTGTCACCTGTCACTCTACTATTTTAGATAGTCTATGGGTACATTTTAATAAACCCGGAAGCACTGCTTGTATCCTATCACTCCACTACCTTAGAAAGTCTATGGGTACACAAATAATAAACCCGGAAGCACTGCTTGTCTCCTATCACTCTACTAACCTAGAAAGTCTATGGTCCGGCGGGGCTGTTTCCTGATGGCGGGAGGACCTGAAGTCGCGGGCAACTCTAGCCTTCCCTCTCGATGGTAGGAAGCTCCCTCCAATGGCACTTCACTGACGTCACCGGGGGGCGGAGCCAGCCTGTTTTCCCGGAAGTGGCGTCAGAGGAGCGCCTGGCTTCCCAAGTGAGAGGGATTGTTGTTATTTATTCCGTTGCTATTATTATTATTATTTATTATTATGATTATTATTCATTATTGCTGTTCTATATTTGCAGTAGACTCTCAGTTAACCAGAATTCTTTAAATAAAAAATTAAAATTAAAGTTAATTAATTATTATTATTAAATAATATAAATTAATTAAATTGATATAAATATAATTATAAATATAAATTATTTTTAATAGACCTTTAAAAATTAAAATATTTTAAAATCAGAAAAATAATACTTTAAATAAATATTAAAATTAATTATTATTATTATTAAACATTAAAATAATACTTTAAATAAATATTAATTAATGTTTAATAAATATTATCAATGTTTAATATTATTATTATATCATGCTACTGATATTATTTTAATAGCCTTTAAAATTTAAAATAATATTAAAAATCGAAAAATAATACTTTAACTAAATATTAATGTTTAATAAATATTATTAATGTTTATTATTATTATTATTATTAAACATTAAACAATCAGTTTTAGAGGAAATATACATTTAAACTTCAATGCTCTTAAGTTTCATGCTACTGATATTATTTTAATAGACCTTTAAAAATTAAAATAATAATTAAAATAATAATTGAGGGTGCTGGTGTTGGCCTACAAAGCCCTAAACGGCTCCGGCCCAAAATACCTTTCAGACCGCATCTCGGCCTACGAGCCCACGAGGTCCTTGAGATCGTCTGGGGAGGCCCTTCTCTCGATCCCGCCGGCCTCACAGGCTCGCCTGGCGGGGACGAGAGAGAGGGCCTTCTCAGTGGTGGCCCCCCGGCTGTGGAACACTCTCCCTGTGGAGATCAGGCAGGCGCCCTCCCTCATGGCCTTTAGGAAAAATCTCAAAACTTGGCTGTTCGAGAGAGCATTTAATTAAGCGCTTAACAATGTGGTAAAGATGATTGGAATGGAACGAGGAATACGAGATTGGATACGATTTTAATTATGAGACGAAGCGGATTAGTTAGTGTAAAATTTTAATTGTGTATTGCGGTTTTTGCTGATGTGCTTGTAATTTGTCTTTTGTAAATTTGCCTTTTTGTAGTGTACACCGCCGTGAGTCGCCCGCGAGGGCTGAGAAGGGCGGTTAATAAATGCATAAAATAAATAAATAAATAAATAAATAGTAATTATTATAATTATAATTATTATTATATTTAATCTATTTATTACCCATTACTTCTCATAGCCCAAAAACATTATATTATTATTATTAATATTAATATCAATCTATTTATTACCCATCTCTTCTTGAAACTCAGAAACATATTATTATTATTATTAATGCATTTATTATTATTATTATTATTATTCTATGTATTACCCGTCTCTTCTTGCATCTCAAAAACATTCTATTATTATTATTATTATTATTATTATTATTATTATTATTATTATTCTATGTATTATCCGTCTCTTCTTGCAACTTATTATTATTATATTTAATCTATTTATTACCCATCTCTTCTCGTAGCTCCAAAACATTCTATTATTATTTTTATTATTATTAATAATAATAATATTATTAATAATAATCTATTTTTACCTGTCTCTTCTTGCAACTCAGAAACATATTATTATTATTATTATATTTAATCTGTTTATTACCCTCCTCCTCTTGCAGCCCAACCACCTTATTTATTATTATTATTATTATTATTATTATTATTATTATTATTATTATTTTACTGACACAAAAACACAGTCGGTCACAGCAAATGAGATCTGCATGCTGGATTATTATTATTATTATTATTATTATTATTATTATTATTATATCTATTAGGCCGCTGCAGCCATGGATGTGGGCGCAGGGCCCCCTTCGACGGGGCAAGTCCTGCTCTTGGCCACCAGTTCGGCCCTTGCCGCCCTCCTCTACGCCGTGTACCGGCACAAGGCCAAAGTGGTCAGCAGCCTGAAGGTGAGGTTTAGTATTTTTTAATAATAGCAGGATGACCATCTGTTGGGAGGGATTGGATAGTGCCTCTCTTTAGGGCAGCATCGTGGGGTTGATCTAGATCGCATTTGGATGCCGCTTGCATATTCAGAATACTATATTATCAACATAATCATCATTATCATTATTTATTATTATTATTATTATTACTATTATTATTACTACTATTATTATTACTATTACTATTTTTACTATTATTATTACTATTATTATTACTACTACTACTACTACTATTATTATTACTATTATTACTATTAGTATTATTATTACTATTACTCTTATTACTATTAGTATTATTACTATTAGTATTATTATTACTCTTATTATTATTACTATTATTACTATTATTATTACTATTACTATTATTATCACGTTTTTTCCTTTCTCTCCTGCCTTTTAGGGAGCCAAAAAAGTCAGTTTAGACCAAGATCTGAAGGCTTTCCTGACGGAAGCGCCGGGGAAGTGCGTCCCGTACGCCGTGATCGAAGGTAAAGGCTAGGAATGCAAACTAATAATAATAATAATAATAATAATAATAATTGTCTTCCTATCTTGGAACTAACTCCAACATAATAATAATAATAATAATAATAATAATAATAATAATAATATAATAGGCTTTCATATGGGGACAGTTCCATCCTAGATTGTATGTGTTTCCTCCACCAGAGACATCCCAGTGTCTAGGAATGCAAACTAATAATAATAACAATTCCATCCTAGATTGTATGTGTTTCCTCCACCACAGACATCCCAGTGTTCCTTTCGCTTTCCACTGGTGTGGAATTTACATGAACCCACCCACTGCTTATCCCTTCACCCTTTTCTGTTCTTTTCTACAGCACACAGCAAACAGAGGAATTGATCATAGATTCCATGTGTTTCCTCCACCACAGACATCCCAGTGTTCCTTTCGCTCTCCATTGGTGTGGAATTTACATGACCCCCACCCACTGATTATCCCTTCACCCTTTCCTATTCTTTTCTATGGTACACAGCAAACAGAGGAATTGATCATAGATTGTATGTGTTTCCTCCACCACAGGCATCCCAGTGTTCCTTTTGCTCTCCATTGGTGTGGAATTTTCATGCCATAACCATTTCATAATAATAATGATAATAATAATAAAAGTCTTCCTATCTTCGAACTAACTCCAGTATAATAATAATATAGGCTTTCATACGGGGACAATTCCATCCTAGATTGTATGTGTTTCCTCCACCACAGGCATCCCAGTGTTCCTTTCGCTCTCCATTGGAACTATCCACTATCCACATATGATTTGCTAATAGATTCCTTATTTTATTATCCTGTAACCATTTCATAATAATAATCATAATAATTACTGATATGATAATTGATATGGTAATATTAATAATGTTTCTTCCACCACAGGCATCCCAGTGTTCCTTTCGCTTTCCACTAGTGTGGAATTTACATGAACCCACCCACTGCTTATCCCTTCACCCTTTCCTGTTCTTTTCTATGGCACACAGCAAACAGAGGAATTGATCATAGATTTCATGTGTTTCCTCCAGCACAGACATCCCAGTGTTCCTTTCGCTCTCCATTGGTGTGGAATTTACATGAACCCACCCACTGCTTATCCCTTCACCCTTTCCTGTTCTTTTCTATGGCACACAGCAAACAGAGGAATTGATCATAGATTCCATGTGTTTCCTCCACCACAGGCATCCCAGTGTTCCTTTCGCTCTCCATTGGTGTGGAATTTGCATGACCCCCCACCCCACCCACTGCCTCTCCCTTAACCCTTTCTTTTCTATGGCACACAGCCAACACAGAGGACTCGATCAGAAACGAAATATACTAGAGAGGGTTGGGGAGAATTCCCCGTGATTTATAGTAGTTGTAGGTCCTGGGATGTATAGTTCACCCTGCAATCTAAGAACCGCACTCTGAACTCTACCAATGATGGACCTGGAGCTCACTTGGCACACAGAATTTTTATTATTATTATTGTTCCCATGACCAACAAAAAACACTAGAGGTCTTTGGAGGGATTTATGGGAGTTGTAGTTCACCTAAATCCAGAGAGCACGGCGAACCCAGATAAGTGCGCACACCGAACTCCACCAAAGATGGAATTGGGCCAAACTTGGCACACGGAGTACCCATGACCGAAAATAAATACTGAAGGTCTTTGGAGGARATYCACCTTGATTTGTGGGAGTTGTAGTTCACCTACATCCAGAGAGCACGGYGAACCCAGATAAGTGAGCACACTGAACTCCACCAAAGATGGAATTGGGCCAAACTTGGCACACGGAGTACCCATGATCGAAAAAAAATACTGAAGGTCTTTAGAGGAAATTCACCTTGATTTGTGGGAGTTGTAGTTCACCTACATCCATGGAGAGAGTAAGGAACACTGGGGTGCCTGTGGTGGAGGAAACACATATAATCTAGGATGAAATTGTCCTGGAAAGAAAGCCTTTCCTTGGGTGGTGGGCAGTGTGGTGTTGGTGGAGGACATGGGCTGGGCTCTTGGACATGGAGAGAGTAAGGAACACTGGGGTGCCTGTGGTGGAGGAAACACATATAATCTAGGATGAAATTGTCCCTGAATGAAAGCCTTTCCTTGGGCGGTGGGCGGTGTGATGCTGGTGGAGGACATGGGCAGGGCTCTTGGACATGGAGAGAGTAAGGAACACTGGGGTGCCTGTGGTGGAGGAAATACATACAATCTAGGATGAAATTGTCCCTGAATGAAAGCCTTTCCTTGGGTGGTAGGCAGTGTGATGCTGGTGGAGGACATGGGCAGGGCTCTTGGACATGGAGAGAGTAAGGAACACTGGGGTGCCTGTGGTGGAGGAAATACATACAATCTAGGATGAAATTGTCCCTGAATGAAAGCCTTTCCTTGGGTGGGCAGTGTGGTGTTGGTGGAGGATATTATCAGAGTTCTTGGACATATTCATAGTGCCAATGGAGAGAGTAAGGAACACTAGGATGCCCGTGGTGGAGGAAACACATAAATCTAGGATGGAATTGTCCCTGAAGGAAAGCCTTTCCTTGGGTGGTAGGCAGTGTGATGTTGGTGGAGGACATGCTCAGAGGTCTTGGGTTTGAGGGGACTGACCCACCCTGGTGGGAGTTGTAGTTCACCCACAACCGTATGCATTTTCTCTCTCCATCCCCAAGGCGTTGTTCGCTCCGTGAAAGAGACCCTCAGCAGCCAATTTGTGGAAGACTGCAAAGGAGTGATTCAGCGGCTGACGCTGCAAGAGCACAAGGTGGTCTGGAACCGGACCACGCACCTCTGGTTGGTATCCGATCCCTCCCAACAGATGGCCATCCCTCCTCGCGTGACAAACCTCCCCGATCGAGGGAAGCATTCTTTCTTTGCTCCTTGTTTCACGGGGGTGATGGCACTAATGTATGATACACATAATATAATAATAATACACATAATATAATAGTTATGGAATTGTTGTAATGATAATGTAACAATAATAATGTAATATACTATAATATAACAAAAATAATACAAATCTGGGAAGCGGGGCGAGCTCCCATCTGTCAGCTCTAGCTTCTCATGTGGGGACATGAGAGAAGCATTCCACGGGATGGTAAAACATCTGGGCAACGTCCCCTGGGCAACGCCCTTGCAGATGGCCAATTTTCTCACACCAGAAGCGACTTGCAGACATAAAAAACTCTTATAATAATAATAATAATATAATTGTTATAATGATAATAATAATTTCTGTTTCTTCAGGAACGATTCCGAAAAGATCATCCACCAGAGGACGAACACAACGGCTTTCGACCTGGTGCCCCGAGACGGCGGAAGGGGTGTCGCTGTCCGAGTCTCGAGGCCCTTGGAGGCCGCGGAGCTGAGCCTGGAGCCGGTCTACGAGCGGTTCCACCCTTCGGCCCAGTCCTTCGCGGACGCCGTCGGCCACTACATCAGCGGGGAGCGGCCCAAAGGCATCCAGGAGACGGAGGAGATGCTCCGGGTGGGGGCCTCCCTGACCGGCATCGGGGAGCTCGTCCTCGACAACGACGGCGCCCTCCGCCTCCAGCCCCCCAAAGAGGGCTTGCGCTACTACCTCTCCTGCCTTGGCTTCGAGGCCTTGCTTCAGAAGCAGGAATCGAGCCTGCGTCTCTGGAGGGTCTTGGCCCTCGGCTGCGGCCTCGTCGCCTTCACCACGCTCGTCTTCGTCCTCCACAAGTGGCGGAAAGAGAAGCGGCGCATGCGGCGGGATGGCGAGGCCTTCGGAGGGGAACCTGGCGCCGCCTGCGTGGTCTGCATGGCCCGGGAGCGCTCCTGCGCTTTCCTCGAGTGCGGACACGTCTGCGCCTGCCTCCAGTGCTACGCGGCCCTGCCCTCTCCCCCCCGCTGCCCCGTCTGCAGGCAGAAGATCACCAGGGCCGTGCCGCTGTACAACAGCTGAGCGGCGGAGGCTCCGGAACAGACCCCGGAACCCCTTTTCCTCACCAAAGGAAATTGAAGGATACTTACATTGGCTTCTCTCTTGCCAAAATGGCCTCCGGAACACTTTCTACCCACCATCGGTTATCGGAGGACACTTCGGACGAATTACGATTCTTTTCTTCTCATAACAACCTCCGGAACCCCTTCTCACCATCTGATATTGGAGGACACTTTGGACGAATTAGGTTTTCTTTCTTCTCGTAATGGCTTCCGGAACCCCATCTCCTCACCATCTGATATTGGAGGAGAATTCGGATGAATTACGATTTTTTTCTATTCGTAACAACCTCTGGAACCCCTTCTCCTCACCATTGGGTATCGGAGGAGACTTCAGACGAATTACGATTCTTTTCTTCTCATAACAACCTCCGGAACCCCTTCTCCTCACCATTGAATATTGGAGGACACTTTGGATGAATTACATTTTCTTTCTTCTCGTAACTGCCTCCGGAACCCCATCTCCTCACCATCCGATATCGGAAGACACTTCAAACAAATTACGATTTCTTTTTTTTCTCATAATGGCCTCCGGAACCCCTTCTCTTCATCATTAGCTATAGGAAGACGCTTTGGACAAATTACAATTTTTTTCTTCTCGTAACAGCCTCCGGAACCCCTTCGCTTCACCATCGGATATCGAAGGACACTTCAGAAGAATTACGATTCTTTTCTTCTCATAACAACCTCCGGAACCCCTTCTCCTCACCATTGGATATTGGAGGACAATTCGGACGAATTACTTTTTCTTTCTTCTCGTAACTGCCTCCGGAACCCCATCCCCTAACCATCTGATATTGGAGGAGAATTCGGATGAATTACGATTTTTTTCTACTCGTAACAACCTCTGGAACCCCTTCTCCTCACCATTGGGTATCGGAGGAGACTTCAGACGAATTACGATTCTTTTCTTCTCATAACAACCTCCGGAACCCCTTCTCCTCACCATTGAATATTGGAGGACACTTTGGATGAATTACATTTTCTTTCTTCTCGTAACGGCCTCTGGAACCCCATCTCCTCACCATCCGATATTGGAAGACACTTCGAACAAATTACAATTTCTTTTTTTTCTCATAACAGCCTCGGGAACCCCTTCTCTTCATCATTAGATATAGGAAGACGCTTTGGACAAATTACAATTTTTTTCTTCTCATAACAGCCTCCGGAACCCCTTCGCTTCACCATCGGATATCGGAGGACACTTCAGACGAATTACGAATCTTTTCTTCTCATAACAACCTCCGGAACCCCTTCTCCTCACCATTGAATATTGGAGGACATGTTGGACGAATTACTTTTCTTTCTTCTCGTAACGGCTTCCGGAACCCCATCTCCTCACCATCCGATATTGGAGGAGAATTCGGATGAATTACGATTTTTTTCTACTCGTAACAGCCTCCGGAACCCCTTCTCCTTGTCATCAGATATTGAAGGATACTTCGGACGAATTACAATTTTTTCTTCTCGAAACAGCCTCCGGAACCCCTTCTTCTCACCATCAGATATCAGAGGAAAATTTGACAAATTACTATTTTTTTTCTTCTTGTAACAGCCTCCGGAACCCCTTCTCCTCACCATTGGATATTGGAGGACACTTTGGATGAATTACATTTTCTTTCTTCTCGTAACGGCCTCCGGAACCCCATCTCCTCACCATCCGATATTGGAAGACACTTCGAACAAATTACGATTTCTTTTTTTTCTTTCTCATAACAGCCTCCGGAACCCCTTCTCTTCGTCATTAGATATAGGAAGACGCTTTGGACAAATTACGATTTTTTTCTTCTCGTAACAGCCTTCCCTTCGCTTCACCATCGGATATTGGAGGACACTTCAGACGAATTATGATTTTTTCTTCTCATAACAACCTCCGGAATCCCTTCTCCTCACCACTGGATATTGGAGGACACTTTGGACAAATTACTTTTTCTTTCTTCTCGTAACAGCTTCCAGAACCCCATCTCCTCACCATCCGATATTGGAAGAGAATTCGGATGAATTATGATTTTTTTCTTCTCGTAACAGCCTCCGGAACCCCTTCTCCTCACCATCGGATATTGGAGGAGACTTCAGACAAATTACGATTTTTTCTTCTCGTAACGGTCTCCGGAACCCCTTCTCCTCACCATCAGATATTGGAAGACACTTTGAACAAATTACGATTTCTTTTTTTTCTCATAACGGCCTCCGGAACCCCTTCTCCTCGTCATCAGATATAGGAAGATGCTTTGGACAAATTACGATTTTTTTCTTCTCCTAACAGCCTCCGGAACCCCATCTTCTCACCATCCAATATTGGAGGAGAATTTGGATGAATTACCTTTTTTTTTTTTCTTCTCGTAACAGCCTCCGGAACCCCTTCTCCTCACCATCGGATATTGGAGGATACTTTGAATGAATTACGTTTTCTTTTTTCTTGAAATAGCCTCCGGAACCCCTTCTCGTCATCAGATATTGGAGGACACTTCGAACGAATTATGGTTTCCTTCTTCTCAAAATGGCCTCCGGAACCCCTTCTCCCCCCCATCAGATATTGGGGGACTATTAGGACAAATTATGATTTTCTTTCTTTTCGTAACGGCCTCCGGAACCCCTTCTCCTCACCATTGGATATCGGAGGACACTTTTGACGAATTACGTTATCTTTCTTCTTGTAACAGCCTCCGGAACCCCATCTCCTCACATCCGATATTGGAGGACAATTCCGATGAATTACGATTTCTTTCTTCTCGAAACGGCCTCCGGAACCCCTTCTCCTCACTATCCGATATTGGAAAACACTTTGGATGAATTACGATTTCTTTCTTCTCATAACAGGCTCCGGAACCCCTTCTCCTCACACTTCGGACGTATTATGGTTTCTTCTTGTAACAGCCTCCGGAACCCCTTCTTCTCACTCTTCAGATGTATTATGGTTTCTTTCTACTCGTAACGGCCTCCTCACCATCCGATATTGGAGGATACTTCAGACGAATTATGGTTTCTTTCTTCTCGAAACAGTCTCCAGAACCCACTCTCCTCACCATCAGATATTGGAGAACACTTCAGATGAATTACGATGTCTTCTTCTCGTAACAGCCTTTGGAACCCCTTCTCCTTGCCATCGGATATTGGAGGATACTTCGGACGAATTATGGTTTCTTTCTTCTCGGAACGGCCTTCAAAACCCGTTCTCCCCACCATCAGATATTGGAGGACACTTTGGATGAATTACTCGTAACGGCCTCCAGAACCCACTCTCCTCACCGTCAGATATCGGAGAACACTTTGGATGAATTACGGTTTCTTCTCGAAACGGCCTCCGGAACCCGAATTATGGAAAGGACCCCGGAACCCCTTCTCCTCACCATATTGGAGGAGACTTCGGCAGAATTTTGGAGGTTTCTCTCTCCTCGAAATGGCCTGCGGAAACCCTTGACTTCACCAAAGAAGGTTGAAGGACACTTTGGCCAAATTATGGATGTTTCTCTCTCTCGAAAATGGACTCCGGAACCCCTTCTCAAAAATTATGGACTCTGGAACCCCTTCTCAAGAATTATTGACAAGTACCCTGTTGATTCCTTGTTGATCTTTGCTACATTTTTGGGACTTGCTTTAGCCATCGAGCCAAAAGGAAATGTTACTTCTCAATTTGGAACTTTCCGAAATGCAAAAAAAGTTGTGTTCCTGTATTTTTGACAGATCCCGTTTTTCTAGATCTAAACTGAACAGGACTGCGTTTCCAAAAGAAAAATACAAAGACATGTCTAGAATAAAAGATTTTGCTCAAGTTGCAAATGTTTTACTTTTTGCATTCGCTGTTTTGTGTTAAATTTTTGTTGTTTGAGACAGATGGAGATTGTGTGGGATCTCCATCCAGGTCCCGTTGTCGTTATTTGAACACACTTCAAGGCAGGGTACAACACAACACCACGTAAAACTTGCTTCTCTTTAAACTCTTGAGGATGGAGCTCCACTCTTCTCTCCTTCCTCCAAAGGCAAGAACTGTGAAAGCTCCACTCTTCTCGCCTTCCTTCTTCCTCCTAAAGAAAGGCAGTTAAGAACTGTGAAAAGGAGGTCTCTGAAGCTCCACTCTTCTCTCCTTCCTTCTCCCTTTTCTCCATAGGCTCCACTGAAGCTCCACTCTTCTCGCCTTTCTTCTTCCTCCTAAAGTGAGGCAGTGTAAGAATGATAAATGAAGGTCTCTGAAGCTCCACTCTTCTCCTTCCTCCAAAGGCAAGGTCATTTAAGTACTGTGAAAGCTCCACTCTTCTCGCTTTCCTTCTCCCTTTTCTCCATAGGCTCCACTGAAGCTCCACTCTTCTCGCCTTCCTTTTTCCTCCTAAAGTGAGGCAGTGTAAGAATGATAAATATATGTCTCTGAAGCTCCACTCTTCTTTTCTTCATTCTTCCTCCTAAAGAAAGGCAGTTTAAGAATGATAAATTGAAGTCTCTGAAACTCCACTCTTCTCTCCTTCCTTCTATCTCCTAAAGTGAGGCAGTGTAAGAATGATAAGGTCTCTGAAGCTCCACTCTTCTCTCCTTCCTCCAAAGGCAAGGTGATTTAAGAACTGTGAAAGCTCACTCTTCTCGTTTTCCTTCTCCCTTTTCTTCAAAGGCTCCACTGAAGCTCCACTCTTCTCTCCTTCCTTTTTCCTCTTAAAGTAAGGCAGTTTAAGAACTGTGAGAAGGAGGTCTATGAAGCTCCACTCTTCTCACTTTCCTTCTCCCTTTTCTCCAAAGGCTCTACTGAAGCTCCACTCTTCTCACCTTTCTTCTTCCTCCTAAAGTGAGGCAGTTTAAGAATGATAAATGAAGGTCTCTGAAGCTCCACTCTTCTCTCCTTCCTTCTCCCTTTTCTCCAAAGGCTCCACTGAAGCTCCACTCTTCTCGCCTTCGTCCTCTTAAAACAAGGCAGTTTAAGAATGATAAATGGGGGTCTCTGAAGCTCCACTCTTCTTGCTTTCCTTCTCCCTTTTCTCCATAGGCTCCACTGAAGCTCCACTCTTCTCGCCTTTCTTCTTCCTCCTAAAGTGAGGCAGTGTAAGAATGATAAATGAAGGTCTCTAAAGCTCCACTCTTCTCTCCTTCCTCCAAAGGCAAGGTGATTTAAGAACTGTGAAAGCTCCACTCTTCTCGCTTTGCTTCTCCCTTTTCTCCAAAGGCTCCACTGAAGCTCCACTCTTCTCTCCTTCCTTCCTCCTCCTAAGTAAGGCAGTTTAAGAACTACGAAAAGGAGGTTTCTGAAGCTCCACTCTTCTTCCTTCTTCTTCCTAAAGTGAGGCAGTGTAAGAACTATGAAATTGAGGTCTCTGAAGCTCCACTCTTCTTCCTTTTTCCTCCTAAAGAAAGGCAGTTTAAGAACTATGAAATGGAGGTCTCTGAAGCTCCACTCTTCTCTCTTTTTTCCTTCTTCCGAAGGCAAGGCAGTTTAAGAATGATAGATTGAGGTCTCTGAAGCTCCACTCTTCTCACCTTCCTTCCTCCTAAAGAAAGGCAGTTTAAGAACAATGAAAGGAACTCTCTGGAGCTCCATTCTTCTCTCCTTCCTTTTTCCTCCTAAAGTAAGGCAGTTTAAGAACTATGAAAAGGATGTCTCTGAAGCTCCATTCTTCTCTCCTTTCTTCCTCCTCAAGCAAGGCAGTTTAAGAATGATAAATTGGTCTCTCGGAAGCTCCACTCTTCTCTCCTTCCTCCTCTAAAGGCAAGGCAGTTTAAGAAGCTTCACTCATCTCTCCTTTCATCTTCCTCCTAAAGCAAGGCAGTTTGAGAATGATAAATGGAGGTCTCTGAAGCTCCACTCTTCTTCCTCCTAAAGCAAGGCAGTTTAAGAATGGAGGTCTCTGAAGTGCCACTCTTCTCGCCTTCCTTCTTCCTCCTAAAGTAAGGCAGTTTAAGAACTACGAAATGGAGGTCTCTGAAACTCCACTCTTCTCGCCCTCCTCCTTCCTCCTAAAACTAGGCAGTTTAAGAATGATAAATGGAGGTGTCTGAAGCTCCACTCTTCTCTCCTTCCTTCTTCCTCCAAAGGCAAGGTAGTTTAAGATCAGTGAAATTGAGGTGTCTGAAGCTCCACTCTTCTCACCTTCCTTCTTCCTCCTAAAGTAAGGCAGTTTAAGAACTACGAAATGGAGGTCTCTGAAGCTCCACTCTTCTCGCCTTCCTTCTTTCTCCTAAAGTAAGGCAGTTTAAGAACTATGAAATGGAGGTCTCTGAAGCTCCACTCTTCTCTCTTTCTTCCTCTGAAGGTTAGGCAGTTTAAGAATGATGAAATGGAGGTCTCTGAAGCTCAACTCTTCTTGCCTTCCTTCTCTCTTTTCTCCAAAGGCAAGTCAGTTTCAAAACTGAAGCTCCACTCTTCTTGCCTTCTTTCTCCTAAAGCAAGGCAGTTTAAGAATGGTAGATGGAGGCCTCTGGAGCTCCACTCTTCTCGCCTTCCTTCTTCCTCTCCAGAAATTAGGTTTCTGGAGCTCCACTCTTCTCTCCGTCCTCCTTCCCTAAGAAGGCAGTTAAAGAACTATGAAACGGGTATCTCTGGAGCTCCATTCTTCTCTTCTTCCTCTAAAGGTAGGGCAGTTTAAGAACTATGAAACGGGGATCTCGAGCTCCATTCTTCTCTCCTCCCTTCTTCCTCTAAAGGTAAGGCTGTTTAAGAACTATGAAACGGGGATCTCTGGAGCTCCATTCTTCTCTCCTTCCTTCTTCCTCTAAAGGTAAGACTTTCGGAACTATGAAACGGGGATCTCTGGAGCTCCACTCTTCTCACCTTTCTTCTTCTTCTAAAGGTAAGGCTGTTTAAGAACTCTGGAGCTCCACTTTTCTCTCCTTCCTTCTTCCTCTAAAGGTAAGACTGTTTAGGAACTATGAAACAGGGATCTCTGGAGCTCCATTCTTCTCTCCTTCCTTCTTCCTCTAAAGGTAAGGCTGTTTAAGAACTATGAAACGGGGATCTCTAGAGCTCCACTCTTCTCTCCTTCCTTCTTCCTCTAAAGGTAAGGCTGTTTAAGAACTATGAAATGGAGATCTCTAAAGATCTATTCTTCTCGCCTTCCTTCTTCCTCTAGAGGTAAGGATGTTTAAGAACTATGAAATTGAGATCTCTGGAGCTCCATTCTTCTCTCCTTCCTTCTTCCTCTAAAGGTAAGGCAGTTCAAGAACTATGAAACGGGGATCTCTGGAGCTCCATTCTTCTCTCCCTCCTTTTTCCTCTAAAGGTAAGGCAGTTTAAGAACTGTGAATAAGCTCACTGTGCAAATTGACGTGGGATTTTCCTGCACGGAGCTCTAGATGGCATTAAGTGCTCACTATCGACTCTGTGTTTATTTGCTCGATCTCCAAAACGAGGTGGCGTTGTCGTTGCTGAAGAGAGCGAGGTGAGGAGCTATTTCTGTTCCGCCGCTCTTCCACTCCCACACGGTGACACTACAGCACCCATGAGCCTGTTTTCAAGCACCGTTTGCGGGGTGGTTGTTGTTGTTTAGTCTTAGGAGGGTTTTTTCATTCTCTCTCCCTCCTTTCTCTTTTTCTATGTCCTTGTCTCCCTTTCTTTTCTTTTTCCCTTTTTCTTCTTCCTTTTCTCTCTTCTTTACTACTTCTCTTCATTCCTCTTTTTTTCCACCTCTTTCGTTCCCTCCTTTCTTTCCTTTTTCTCACCTGTTCCTCCCTTCTTCCTTTTCTCCTTCCCTTCTTGTCTTCACTCCTCTTTCTTCCCTTTCTCCTTCCCTCTTTTTTCTTCCCTCTGTTCCTCCCTCCTTCCTTTTCTCCCTCCCTTACTTCTTGTCTCCATTCCTCCTTATTTTTCTTCTTCCCTCCTTTCCTACTTCTTTCTACCTTTCTTTTTGTTCTTCCTCCCTCCCTTTTCTTTCCTTCTGTCTTCTTCCGTCCCTCCTTCTCCTGCTCCCTTACTTTCTGTCTACATTCATCCTTCCTTCTTTTCCTACTTTCTACCTTTCTTTTCGTTCTTCCCCTCTTTCCTTTTGCCTCTTCTGTCCCTCCTTCCCTTCCTTCCTTCCTTCCTTCCTTCCACCTTTCTTTTCGTTCTTCCTCCCTTCCCTTTGTCTTCTATCCCTCCTTCCTTTTCTTCCTTCTTCCTATTCTTCCTCTCCACTTTGCCTACTTCTTTTACCTTTCTTTTCATTCTTCCTCCCTCCCTCTTTCTTTCCTTTTGTCTTCTTCCGCCCCTTTTCTTCCTCCTTCCTTTTCTCCCTCCATTATTTCCTGTCTTTATTCCCCCTCCTTCCTTTTCTTCCTATTCTTCCTCCCTTCTTCCTTCCCTCTTTTCCTACTTCTTTTTATCTTTCTTTTCATTGTTCCTCCCGCTTTCTTTCTTTCCTTCTGTCTTCTTCTGTCCCTTTTCTCCCTTATTTCCTGTCTACATTCCTCCTTACTTTTCATCCTTCCTACTTTTCCTGCTTCTTTCTACCTTTCTTTTTGTTTTTCCTCCCTCTTTCCTTTTGTCTTCTTCTGTCCCTCCTTCCTTTTCTTCCTCCCTTTTCTTCCTCCCTCCTTCCTTTCCTACTTCTTTCTACCTTTCTTTTTGTTCTTCCTCTTTCTTTCCTTCTGACTTCTTCTGTCCCTTTCTCCCTTCATTCCTCCTTCCTTTTCTTCCTTTTTCCTCCCCTCTTTTTCCTACTTTCTTTTCATTCTTCCTCCTTCCCGCTTTCTTTCTTTCCTTCTGTCTTCTTCTGTCCCTTTTCTCCCTCCCTTATTTCCTGTCTTTTTTCCTCCTTTCTCCTTCCTTTTCCTTTCCTTCTTTTCCTACTTCTTCTACCTTTCTTTTCGTTCTTCCTCCCTCTTTCCTTCTGTCTTCTTCTGTCCCTCCTTCCTTTTCTTCCTCCCTTCTTCCTCCCCTCTTTTCCTACTTCTTTTAATCTTTCTTTTCATTCTTCCTCCTTCCCTCTTTCTTTCCTTCTGTCTTCTTCCGTCCCTTTTCTCCCTCCCTTATTTCCTTTCTCCATTCCAACTTCCTTTTCATTCTTCCTTCTTTTCCTACTTCTTTCTACCTTTCTTTTCATTCTTCCTCCCTCTTTCCTTTTGTCTTCCTCTGTCCCTCCTTCCTTTTCTTCTTCCTTTTCCTCCTCCTCTTTTTACCTTTCTTTTCATTCTTCCTTCCTTCTTTCTTTCCTTCTGTCTTCTTCTGTCCCTTTTCTCCCTCCCTTATTTCCTGTCTTTTTTCCTCCTTTCTTTTCCTCCTTCCTTCTTTTCCTACTTCTTTCTACCTTTCTTTTTGTTCTTCCTTTTTCCTTTTGGCTTCTTCCGTCCCTCCTTCCTTTTCTTCCTCCTTCCTTTTCTCCCTCCCTTGTTTCCTTCTCCCTTTTCTTCCTCCCTTTTTTCCTCCCCTCTTTTCCTACTTTCTACCTTTCTTTTTATTCTTCCTCCCTCCTTCTTTCCTTCCTTCTGTCTTCTTCCATCCCTTTTCTCCCTCCCTTATTTCCTGCCTTTTTTCCTCCTTCCTTTTCCTCCTTCCTTCTTTTCCTACTTCTTTCTACCTTTCTTTTTGTTCTTCCTCTTTCCTTCTATCTTTTTCTCCTTTTGTCTTCTTCCATCCCTCCTGACTTTTCTTCCTCCTTCCTTTTCTCCCACCCTTGTTTCCTGTCCTCCTTCCTTTTCTTCCTTCCCTCTTTTCTAACTTCTTTTACCTTCCTTTTCATTCTTCCTCCCTTTCTCTCTTTCCTTCTGTCTTCTTCTGTCCCTCCCTTTTCTTCCTCCTTCCTTTTCTCCCATCATCCATTGTTCCGAGGTACACCAGGACCTGAAGTGCACCATGAGGGGGGGGGGTCACTTCCAGAGACCACAGTGGTCTCTGGAAGTGAATGATGGTACTACAAATCCCATCATTCATGGCCCATTCTCCACTGAAGTACACTAGAACCTGAAGTGCACTATGGGGGGGGGGGGTCTGTGTGCCAAGTTTGGTCCAGATCCGTCATACATGGAGGTCGCAGTGGTCTCTGCAGTGAAGGTACTACAAATCCCATCCTTCGTGGTCCATCCTCCACTGAAGTACACCAGGACTTGAAGTGCACCATGGGGGGGGGGGGGGGGTCTGTGTGCCAAGTTTGGTCTAGATCTGTCATACATGGAGGTCGCCATGGTCTCTGGAGTGAAGGTACTACAAATCCCATCATTCATGGCCCATCCTCCACCAAAGTACACTAGGACCTGAAGTGCATCGGGGGGGGGGGGGGTCTGTGTGCCAAGTTTGGTCCAGATCCGTCATGCATGGAGGTTGCAGTGGTCTCTGGAAGTGAGTGACGGTACTGCAAATCCCTTCATGGTCTGTCCATGCCCAAACTGCACCAGGATGTAAAGTGGGTTGTGGGGGCTCTGTGCGCCATGTTTGGTCTTGATCTGCCATTGGTGTGGTTTGCAGTCATCTCAGGAATTGGGTGAAGGTACTGCAAATCCCATCATCCAATAAAGCAAATTAAAATCGGTGTGTCAAAATGTCAATCGACCAACTACTTTTTGAGTGACATATTGTTTGGTTTCGGATGCAATGAACGGTCCCATCAGGCGATGCATAGGGACGTGGGTGGACTACAGCTCCCATCATCCCCTGCCACTGCCTTGGCTGAGCCTCAGAACCCATGGGCATAGGTCACACTCTCTTGCACTCTTCTTTCTCCCCTCCCTCCTCCTCTCTCTTTCATTCTTTCTATCTTCTCTGTCTCGCTTTATCTCCTTTCTCTCCTCCCTCCTTCTCTTTCATTCCCTCCATCTTCTTCTCTCTGTTTTTTCTCCTCTTCCTCTCCGTCTCTCCTTCCTTCCTTTCTCTCCTTCCTCCTTCTCTTTCATTCTCTCCATCTTCTCTGTCCCACTTTCTCTTCCTCTGTCTCTCCTTCCCTGCTTCTTTCACTTCTTCTTTCTCTCTTTCATTCCCTCCATCTCCTCTGTCTCACTTTCTTCTTCTTCCTCCTTCCCTCCTCCTTTCTCTCCCTCCTCCTCTCTTTCATTCCCTCCATCTTCTTCTCTCACTTTCTCCTCTTCCTGTCTCTCTCCCTCCTCCTCTCTTTCGTTCCCTCCATCTTCTTCTCTCTCACTTTCTTCTCTTCCTCTCTCTGTCGCTGCTTTCTTTCCTCCCTCCTTCTCTTTCATTCCCTCCACCTTCTCTCACTTTCTCCTCTTCCTCTCTTTGTTCCTCCTTCCCTCCTTCTCTTTCATTCCCTCCATCTTCTCTCACTTTCTCCTCTTCCTCTGTCTCTCCTTCCATCCCTCCTTTCTCTCCTTCCTCCTTCTCTCTTTCATTCCCTCCATCTTCTCTCTCACTTTCTCCTCTTCCTCTCTCTGTCTCTCCTTCCCTCCTTCTTTTTCTCCTTCCCTCTTTCATTCTGTCCATCTCTGTCTCACATTCTCCTCTTCCTCTGTTTCTCCCTCCTTTCTTTCCTCCCTCCTCTCTTTCATTCCCTCCATTTCCTTGTCTCATTTTCTCCTCTTCCTCTCTCTCCCTTCCCCTTTCTTTCTCTCCTTCCTCATTCTCTGTTTCATTCTATCTTCTTCTGTCTCACTTTCTCCTCTTCTTCTCTGTCTCTCCTTCCTTCCTTCCTTCTTTCTATCCTCCCTCCTTTCATTCCCTCCACCTTCTCTCACTTTCTCCTCTTCCTCTCTTTGTTCCTCCTTCCCTCCTTCTCTTTCATTCCCTCCATCTTCTCTCACTTTCTCCTCTTCCTCTGTCTCTCCTTCCATCCCTCCTTTCTCTCCTTCCTCCTTCTCTCTTTCATTCCCTCCATCTTCTCTCTCACTTTCTCCTCTTCCTCTCTCTGTCTCTCCTTCCCTCCTTCTTTTTCTCCTTCCCTCTTTCATTCTGTCCATCTCTGTCTCACATTCTCCTCTTCCTCTGTTTCTCCCTCCTTTCTTTCCTCCCTCCTCTCTTTCATTCCCTCCATTTCCTTGTCTCATTTTCTCCTCTTCCTCTCTCTCCCTTCCCCTTTCTTTCTCTCCTTCCTCATTCTCTGTTTCATTCTATCTTCTTCTGTCTCACTTTCTCCTCTTCTTCTCTGTCTCTCCTTCCTTCCTTCCTTCTTTCTATCCTCCCTCCTTTCATTCCCTCCATCTTCTTGTCTGTCTTTCCTCTGTCTCTCCTTCCCTCCTTCTTTCTCCCCTCCCTCCTTCTCTCTTTCATTCTATCTTCTTCCGTCTCACTTTCTCCTCTTCCTCTGTCTCTCCCTCCTTTCTTTCTCTCCTTCCTCTTTTGTTCCATTCTCTCTATCTTCTTCTGTCTCACTTACTCCTCTTCTTCTCTGTCTCTCCTTCCTTCCTTCCTTCCTTCTTTCTATCCTCCCTCCTTCTCTCTTTCATTCCCTCCATCTTGTCTGTCTCACTTTCTCCTCTTCCTCTGTCTCTCCTTCCTTTCCTTCCTCCTTCTCTTTTTCATTCCCTCCATCACCTCTGTTTCTCTCCTCTTCCTCTATCTCTTCTTTCCTGCTTCTTTCTCTCCTCTCTCCTTCTCTCTTTCATTCCATCCATCTTCTTCTCTCTCACTTTCTCCTCTTCCTCTCTCTGTCGCTGCTTTCTTTCCTCCCTCCTTCTCTTTCATTCCCTCCACCTTCTCTCACTTTCTCCTCTTCCTCTCTTTGTTCCTCCTTCCCTCCTTCTCTTTCATTCCCTCCAGCTCCTTCTCTGTTTCACTTTCTCCTATTCCTCTGTCTCTTCCTCCCTGCTTTCTTTCTCTCCTTCCTCCTTTCAGTCTATCTTCTTCTCTGTCTCACTTTCTCCTCTTCTTCTCTGTTTCTCCTTCCTTCCTTCTTTCTATCCTCCCTCCTTCTCTCTTTCATTCCCTCCATCTTCTTGTCTCTGTCTTTCCTCTGTCTCTCCTCCCTCCCTCCCTCTTTCATTCTCCATCTTCTTCCCTGTCTCACTTTCTCCTCTTCCTCTCGATTGATTCCTCTCTCTGTCTCTGTCCTCTCTGCTTCTCCCTCCTCCTTTCTCTCACTCTCCTCCTCCTCCTCTTCTCTCCTCCCTCCCTCCCTCCTTCTCATTCTCCCTCCTTTCTCCCTTCTCTCTGCCAGTCTCAGGCGAGCCTTCCTTGGGAGCCGGGCTCCTTTCCATCCATCTATCCTCCTCGTCCTCTCTGGGGTCTCCCTCTCTTTCTCCTCTTCTCTTCCTTCCTGCCTCCTTTCCGGGGCCAGGATGTCGGAGGTGCTGCCCTTCAGTGAGGAGAAGCTGGGCTCCTTCTCCTCGGACGTGGGGGCCGAGATCCCCTTCTCCTGCCGGGTCCGGGACACCAACGCCTTCTACTCTGGGGGGCAGACCAAGAGGCCCCCCAAACTGGGGCAGATCGGAAGGAGCAAGTGCGGTGAGCCAAGGAGCGGGGCGTCCCATGGGGAGGCAGGTGGGAAGGGAGGGAGGGAGACAGGTAAGCAGGTAGGCAGAAAGAGGGGTCGAAAGATGGATAAGGGGAATGATAGGTAGGTGGAAAGGTAGGTAGGTAGAAAGGTAGGTAAGTATGTAGAAAGATCGAAAGACAGATAGGTAGAATTGAAAGATAGGCAGAAAGGTAGGTAGGCAAAAAGGTAGGTAGGTAGAAAGGTAGGTGGAAAGATCGAAAGACAGATAGGTAGAAAGGTAGGTAGGTAGGTAGAAAGGTAGGTGGAAAGGTAGGCAGAAAGGTAGGTAGGCAGAAAGGTAGGTAGGTAGAAAGGTAGGTGGAAAGGTAGGTAGAAATGTAGGTGGAAAGGTAGGCAGAAAGGTAGGCAGGCAGAAAGGTAGGTAGGTAGAAAGGTGGAAAGGTAGGTAGAAATGTAGGTGGAAAGGTAGGCAGAAAGGTAGGTAGGCAGAAAGGTAGGTAGGTAGAAAGGTAGAAATGTAGGTAAATATGTAGAAAGATCAAAAGACAGGTAGAATCGAAAGACATAGGTAGAAGCGTAGGTAGGTAGGTAGAAAGATAGACAGACAGGTAGAATCGAAAGACAGATAGAAATGTAGGTAGGTAGAAAGGTAAGTAGAAAGGTAGGTATGTAGAAAGATCAAAAGACAGATAGAAAGATAGGTAGGTAGAAAGGTAGGTAGGTAGTCAGGTAGAAAGATTGAAAGACAGGTAGAATCAAAAGACAGATAGGTAGAAAGGTAGGTAGGTATGTAAAAGATAGAAAGACTGATAGGTAGAATTGAAAGACAGATAGGTAGAAAGACAGATAGGTAGAAAGGTAGGTAGGTATGTAGAAAGATTGAAAGACAGGTAGAATTGCAAGACAGGTAGAAAGGTAGGTAGAAAGGTAGGTAGAAAGGTAGGTAGGTAGAAAGATCGAAAGACAGGTAGAAAGACAGGTAGAAAGGTAGGTAGGATAGGTAGAAAGGTAGGTAGGTAGAAAGATCGAAAGACAGAGGTAGAATCAAAAGACAGATAGGCAGAAAGGTAGGTAGTTGGTATGTAGAAAGAACGAAAGGCAGATAGGTAGAATCGAAAGCCAGGTAGAAAAGTAGGTAGGTAGAAAGGTAGGTAGGTAGGTAGAAAAATCGAAAGACAGATAGGTAGAATTGCAAGACAGGTAGAAAGGTAGGTAGGTAGGTAGAAAGATTGAAAGACATACGTAGAATCAAAAGACAGATAGGTAGAAGTAGGTAGGTAGAAAGGTAAGATAGAATGATAGAAAGGTAAGTAGGTAGGTAAAAAGATAGGTAGGTATGTAGAAAGATATATCAAAAGACAGATAGAAATGATAGAAAGATAGGTAGATAGGAAGATTGAAAGACGGGTAGGTAGAACTATAGGTAGGTAGAAAGATAGCTAGGTACGTAGATAGGTAGAAAGATTGAAAGATGGATAGATAGAATGATAGAAAGGTAGGTAGGTAAAAAGGTAGGTAAGTATGTAGAAAGATATATCGAAAGACGGATAGGTAGAATGATAGTAAGGTAGGTAGGTAAAAGGTAGGTAGGTATGTAGAAAGATCGAAAGACAGATAGATAGAATGATAGAAACCTAGGTAGGTAAAAAGGTAGGTAGGTATGTAGAAAGATATATCGGAAAATGGATAGGTAGAATAATAGAAAGGTAGGTAGGTAAAAAGATAGGTAGGTATGTAGAAAGATCGAAAGACAGATAGAATGATAGAAACCTAGGTAGGTAGGTAGGTAAAAAGGTAGGTAGGTATGTAGAAAGATATATTGGAAGACAAATAGAATGATAGAAAGATAGGTAGCTAGAAAGATAGGTAGAAAGGTAGATAGGTGTGTAGAAAGGCTGAAAGACAGATAGGTAGGATGATAGAAAGGTAGGTAGGTAGAGAGGCAAAAAGGTAGGTAGGTAGGAAGATTGAAAGATGGATAGGTAGAGTGATAGGTAGGTAGCTAGAAAGAAAGGTAGAAAGGTAGGTAGGTAGATCGAAAGATGGATAGTTAGAATGATAGGTAGGTAAGTAGGCAGAGAGGTAAAAAGATACATAGATATATTGAAAGACAGATAGGTAGAATGATAGGTAGGTAGGTAGCTAGAAAGAGGTAGAAAGGTAGGTAGGTAGATGGATAGGTAGAATGTAGGTAGCTAGCTAGAAAGGTAGGTAGGTAGAGGTAAAAAGGTAGGTAGGTAGGTAGGAAGATTGAAAGACGGATAGGTAGAATGATAGGTAGGTAGCTAGAAAGAGAGGTAGAAAGGTAGGTAAGAAGATCAAAAGACAGATAGGTAGGTAGGCAAGTATGTAGAGAGGTAAAAAGGTAGGTAGGTAGGTAGGTAGGTAGAAATATGGATAGGTAGGTAGAATTATAGGATAGGTAGAATGATAGGTAGGTTAGAAGGGAGGGAGGTAGCTAGAAAGGTAAAAAGGTAGGTAGGTAGGTAGGATTGAAAGACGTAAGTAGAATGATAGGTGGGTAGGTAGCTAGAAGGTGAGGTAGAAAGGTAAATAGATATGTACGTAGAAAGATTGATCAAAAGATAGATAGGTAGAATATTAGGTAGCTAGAAAAGTAGGTAGATGCCTTTCTATCTCACCTTCTAGCTACCTACCCACCTATCATTCTACCTATCCATCTTTCAATCTTCCTACCTACCTACTTATCTACTTTTTTATCTCTTTAGCTACCTCCCTCCCTATCTTTTAACCTACCTATCATTCTACCTATCCATATTTCTACCTACAGTAGAAAAATAGGTACGTAGAAAGATTGAAAGATGGATAGATAGAATAGTAGATAGGTAGATAGAATGAGAGAAAGGTAGGTAGGTACCTAGAAAGCTAGATCAAAAGATGTATCGATAGAGTGGTAGGTAGGTGGAAAGATAGGTACATAGAGCACTAGAAAGGTAGGTGGGTAGTAGGTAGAACAATGGTGTACCGTCCACCCCGCGACCCAGCAGTTTCTCTGTCTGAGCTAGAATAGATATAAAGGTATATTGGTAGGTAGAAACATGTAGGTAGGTAGGTAAATAAGTGGAAAAGTAGGTAGATAAAAAGGTAGGTAGAACAGTAGAAAGATAGATCCAAAGATGGATAGATAGAATGGTAGGTAGGTGGAAAGATAGGTCAAGAGAATGATGAAAGGTAGGTAGGAAGAAAGAATAGATAGATATAAAGGTACGCAGGAAGATCGAAAGATGGATAGATAGTAGTAGAATAGATAGAATGGTAGATTGGTAGATGGAAAGATGGATAGGTAGAAAGGTAGAAAGATAAGTAGGTAGACAGAAAATGAAATATAGGGATATAGAAAGATATGTAGGTAAATAGAAATGTAGACTATTGAAAGATAGGTAGATATAATGGTAGGAAGGTAGGTGGAAAGGTAGGTGGGTAGGTAGAAAGAAAAGTATGTCAAAAGATCTAAAGATGGATAGATAAGTAAACAGGTGGAATGGTTGGTAGAAGGATAGATAGAAAAGTAGGCAGGTAGATAGATCAAAAGGTAGGTAGAACAGGAGAAAGATAGGTACATAGAAAGATACACTGAAAGATGGATAGATAGAATGATAGGACCGCCTTGAGTTGCCTTTTTGGCTGAGAAAGGCGGTATAGAAGTAAAGCAAATAAATAAATAAATAGGACGATAGGAAGGTAGGTAGGTAGAAAGGTAAATAGGCAAATAGAATAGATGAAAAAGAAAGGTAGATATAATGGCAGGTAAGTAGAAAGGTAAATAGACAGGTAGGTAGAGGGAAAGGTAGGGATGTAGAAAGATCGAATGATGGATAGATGGGTAGAAAGGTAGATGAAAAGATGGGTAGAGAGAGACGGAATGATAGAAAGGTAGGGAGACAGGTACGTCAAAAGCTAGATAGGTAGAATGATAGAAAGGCGGGTAGAAAGGTAAGTAGGTAGACAGAACTATAGGGAAATGGATATAATGGTAGGTATGTAGAGTGAAGGGTAGGTAGAAAGATAGGTATGGAGATAGATATGATGTAAGGTAGGTAGATGGTAGGTAAAAAGAAAAGTCCATAGAAAGATTGAAAGATGGATAGATAGATGAGTAGATAGGTAGAAGGGTAGATGGAAAGATAGGTAGAATTGTAGGTAGATAGTAGGAAGGAATGGTAGGTAGATAAGATAGATAGGTACGTAGGTAGAAAGAGAGATTGAAAGATAAAAGATGGATAAGTAAAATGATAGGTAGGTGGAATGGTAGGTATGAGGGGGCGGATTTGGCGTGCATCACCGAGATGTGGTTGGGCAAACTGGGTGGGGTAAATCTCAGGCAAGGTCCGGGTGGCGGGGAGGAGGGGTCGCAGTAATCTTTCGGCGGTCCATCGCCCTGATCAGATGCACCGCTCGAGACAGCCTGGGGATCCTGCTGGTGTACCGTCCACCCCATGACCCAGCAGTTTCCCTGTCTGAGCTAGCAGAAGTTGTCTCAAATTTGGCCTTGGGCTCCCAACAACTTATAGTTTTGGGAGACTTTAATATGCATCACTGAGACCTAGTTGGAAGAGCTGGGTAAATCTCATCCAACTCTGTCCACCAGGCTTCGGGGTGCATCAGCAGGCGAGGTTCGGGGGGCGGGGAGGAGGGGTCGCGGTAATCTTTTAGCTGTCCATCACCCTGATCAGATGCACCGTTCCGCAATCCTTGAGGTTTGCGTGTGTATACCTGAAGGTGGGAACTCGAGACAGCCTGGGGATCCTGCTGGTGTACCGTCCACCCCGCGACACAGCAGTTTCCCTGCCTGAGCTAGCAGAAGTGATCTCAAATCTGGCCTTGGGCTCCCAAGAACTTATAGTTTTGGAAGACTTTAATATGCATCACTGAGACCTGGTTGGACGAGCTGGGTGGGGTAAATCTCATCCAGCTCTGTCCACCAGGCTTCGGAGGTGCATCAGCAGGCTAGGTCCAGGGGGGTGGGTGGGGGGGAGGGGTCGTAATCTTTCGGCAGTCCATCGCCCTGATCAGAGGCACTATTCCGCAATCCTCGAGGTTTGAGTGTGTCTACTTGAAGGTGGGAGCTCGAGACAGCCTGGGCATCCTGCTGGTGTACCATCCACCCCGCGACCCAGCAGTTTCCCTGCCTGAGCTAGCAGAAGTGGTCTCAAATTTGGCCTTGGGCTCCCAACAACTTATAGTTTTGGGAGACTTTAATATGCATCACTGAGACCTAGTTGGAAGAGCTGGGTAAAGCTGTTTGGACAAGCTGGGAGGGGTAAATCTCATCCAGCTATGTCCACCGGGCTTCGGGGTGCATCAGCAGGCTAGGTCCGGGGGGCAGGGACAAGGGGTCGCGGTAATCTTTCAGCAGTCCATCGCCCTGATCAGAGGCACCGTTCCGCAATCCTCTAGGTTTGAGTGTGTCTACTTGAAGGTGGGAGCTCGAGACAGCCTGGGCATCCTGCTGGTGTACCGTCCACCCCGCGACCCAGCGGTTTCCCTGCCTGAGCTAGAAGAAGTGGTCTCAAATTTGGCCTTGGGTTTTGGGAGACGTTAATATAGTTTTGGGAGACATTAATATTCATGCCAAGACTATGTTGACAGGTGCAGCTCAGGATTTCATGGTTGCCATGATGACCACGGGGCTGACTCAAGTAATATCTGGCCCCACACATCAGGCGGGTCACACGTTGGACTTTGTTTTTATTGTGGACGGTGGGGCGGTCAGAGTGGAAGAGCAAAATATTTTTCCATTGTCATGGTCTGGCCGTGCCTCCTAATCTCCGCAGGGGTGGTGGACCCATTAATATGTAATAATAGCACATGATAGGAAAAAAAAATGTAAACATATATATTATGTAGACATCTAGATTAATAATAATGATAATAATTTTATCTATTACTAATCTATGTATATTGTATGATACTATAATAAAAATAATATAACATAATTTAATGTATTCTTATTATATAATATTTTGTCTATTATTCATCTATGTATATTGTATAATAATATAATAGAAATAATATAATATAATAATATATTCATATAATATAATATATGATCACAAAATAATGTTATGTATTATTAATTTATGTATATTTTATAACATATCATAATTATATCCTCTTATATAATAATTACATAATACAAAATAATCTATAAATCTCTATATATACTATAATAATATTATAATAATATATTCTTATTATATAATAATTATATAATACAAATTAATAATAATTTATCTATTATTAATCTATATATATATATATATTGTAGAATAATATAATATATCATTATATAATCATTATATAATAGTCACAAAATAATAATAATTTTATCTATTATTAATCTATATATATTGTAGAATAATATAATAATTATATATTCTTATTATATAATCATATAATCACAAAATAATGATGATTTTATCTATTATTAATATAGATGGTAGAATAATATAATAATATATTCCTATTATATAATAATTATATACTACAAAATAATAACAATTTTATCTATTATTAATCTATATATATATATTGTATAATAATATAATAATTATATATTATATAATCATATAATAATCACAAAATAATAATAATAATTTTATCTATTATTAATCTCTCTCTCTCTCTCTCTCTCTCTCTATATATATATATATAGTAGAATAATATAATAATTAGATATTCTTATTATATAATAATTATATAATACTCACAAAATAATAACAATTTTATCTATTTATATATATAGTTGAATAATATAATAATTATATATTCTTATTATAAAATCATTATATAATAATCACAAAATAATAATTTTGTCTATCATTAATATATATATATATTGTATAATAATAATAAGATATTCTTATTATATAATAATTAAATAATACAAAATAATAATGATTCTAGCTATTATTAATCTATATATATATTGTATAATAATATAATAATTAGATATTCTTATTATATAATCATTATATAATAATCACAAAATAATAATAATGATGATGTTATCTATTATTAATATATATATATTGTATAATAATAATAATAATTTTATCTATTATTAATATATATATTGTATAATAATAATTAGATATTTTTATTATATAATAATTATATAATACAAAATAATAATGATTTTAGATACTATTAATCTATGTATATTGTATAATAATATAATATAAAAATAAAATATCCTAATAATAATTCTATGTATATTGTATAATAATATAATATAAAAATAATGTCATAATAATAATAATAATAATAATAATAATGTCTGCTGTGGACTCTCATCTTGTTGTGTTTCAAATAATAATAATAATAATAATAATAATGTATTATTTGCTGAATTGATGCCTGTATTTCTCTGATTTCAGTTGTCATCGAAGACGACCGGATCGACGACGTGCTGAAAAACATTTCCGAGAAGCCTCCACCAGGAGTTTAAACCCAACGACACCTAAAAAATGGGGAAAAAATTGAAATATTGAAGTTCGCCATCCACAACTT
>NW_026844811.1:4109037-4125643 GCF_025583915.1 Anolis sagrei ordinatus
TTTAAAGAAATACTTTATTGAAGATAAGTAAAAAGCAGCAAAGTGAAATACTTTATTGAAGATAAGTAAAAAGCGACAAAGTAAAAAAGCACTTCAAAGAAATACTTTCTTGAAGATAAGTAAAAAAGCGGCAAGGTAAAAAAGCACTTTAAAAAAATTCTTTATTGAAAAAGCGGCAAAGTAAAAAAGCACTTTAAAGAAATACTTTAATGAAGATAAGTAAAAATTTTATTTTCCAGATCACCTGACTGGGCCACAGCAACGCCTGGCAGGGGACGGCTAGTCTGTCTATAAAAAGTCTATCTATCCAAAAGTCAAATACTTTATTGAACATAAGTAAAAAGTGGCAAAGTAAAAAAGCACTTGAAAGAAATACTTTATTGAAGATAAGTAAAAATCGGCAAAGTAAAAAAGCACTTGAAAGAAATACTTTATTGAAGATAAGTAAAAAAACGGCAAAGTAAAAAAGCACTTGAAAGAAATACTTTATTAAAGATAAGTAAAAAACGGCAAAGTAAAAAAGCACTTTAAAGAAATACTTTATTGAACATCTGTCTATAAAAAGTCTATCTATCCAAAAGTCAAATAGTCTGTCTGTCTGTCTATTGAAAAGTTAAAAGTATGTTCGTCTGTTTGTACCACAAAGGCTATTTACTAGGTGAAGTGGCCCTCTGTGATGGCACAGGGAAAGAAAGAGGCCATGTCTATGAGGAAAAGGGAAGGAGGGAGGAAGCAACCACAAAGAGAGCCATGTTTTGATGGAGATGTTGTGAAGAAGGCCCTCTCAGAGCTGGAGAAAGGAGAAGAGGGGAAGGAAGGGAAGAAAAAAAGAAGGAGGAAGGGGGAAGAAAGGAGGAGGGAAGGAAGGTGGGAAGGGAGGGAGGGAAGGAGGAAGGGAGGGAAGGAAGGAAGGAAGAGGAAGGAGGGAGGGAGGAAGAGGGAAGGAAGAAGGAAGGAAGGAGGGAGGGAAAAAGGAAAGAGAGGAGAAGGAAGGAAGAAGAAGGAGGGAGGGAAGGAGAAGGGGAAGGGAGGGAGGGAAGGAAAAGAGGGAAGGAAGGAGGAAGGAAGGAAGGAGGGAGGGAGGGAAGGAGGGGGGGAGGGAGGGAGGGAGGGAGGGAGGGAAGGAAGGAGGGAAGGAAGGAAGGAAGGAAGGAGGAGGGAGGGGAAAGGAAGAAGGAGGGAGGAAGGAAGGGGGAGGGAGAAGGAAGAAAGGGGGAAGAGAGAAGGAGGAAAGAAAGAAGGAGGGAAGGAGGAAGGAGAGAAGGAAGGAAGGAAGGAAGGAAGGAAGGAAGGAAGGAAGGCAAAGGGAAGAGGGAGGGAGAGGGAGGGGGGGGGAGGAGGGGGGAAAGAAAAGGAAGGAAGGAAGGAAGGAAGGAAGGAAGGAAGGATGAGGGAGGGAGGGAAGGAAGGAAAGAAGGAGGAGGGAGGAGGGAGGGAAGGAGGGGAGGAGGGTAGGAAGGAAGGAGGGAGGGAGGGAAGGGGGGAGGAAGAAGGAGGAGGGAAGAAAGGAAGGAGGGAGGGAAGAAAGGAGGATGGAAGGAAGGGTGGGGAAGGGAGGAGAGAAGAGAGGAGGGAAGGAAGGAAGGAAGGAAGGAAGGAAGGAAGGAGGAAGGAGGAGGGAGGGAGGAGGAGGGAAAAGGAAGGAAGGAAGGAGGGAAGGAAGAGGGAAGGAGGGAGGGAAGGAAGGAAGGGAGGGGAGGAAGAAGGAAGGAAGGAGGGAAGGAAGGAAGGAGGAAGGGAAGGAAGGAAGGAAGGAAGATGGAGGGAAGGGAAGGAAGGAAGAAGGAAGGAAGGAAGGAGGGAAAGGGAAGGAAGGAGGAGGAAGGTGGAGGGAGGGAAGGAAGGGAGGAAGGGAAGAAGGAAGGAGGAGGAAGGAAGGAAGGAAGGAGGGAAGGAAGGAGGGAGGGAGGGAGGGAGGAGAAGGAGGGAAGGAAGGAGAAAGGGAAGGAAGAAGGAAGGAGGGAGGAAGAAGGAGGGAAGGAGGGAAGAAAAGAAGGAAGGGGGGAGGGAAGGAAGGAGGGAGGGAGGAGGGAAGAAGAAGGAGGAGGAGGGAAAGGAGGGAAGAAAGGAGGATGGAAGGAAGGGAGAAGGAGGAGGGAGGGAAAAGGGAAGGAAGGAGAAGAAGAAGGAAAGGAGAAAGAGGGGGAAGGAGGGAGGAAGGAAGGAAGAAGGAGGGAAGGAGGGAGGGAAGGGGAGGGAAGGGAGAAGGAGGAGGGAGGGAAAGGAAGGAAGGAGGAGGGAAGGAAGGAAGGAAGGAAGGAGGAGGGAGGGAGGAAGGGAGGGGGGAAAAAGGAAGGAGGGAGAGAGGGAGGGAAGGAGGAGGAGGGGAGGAAGGAAGGAGGGAAGAAGGAAGGAGGGAGGGAAGAAAGGAGGGAGGAAGAAGAAGAGGAGGAGAGAGGGAAGGGAAGGAGGGAAGAAAGGAGGGAAGGAAGGTGGGAAGGAGGGAGGGAGGGAGGGAGAGAGGGGAGGAAGGAAGGAAGGAAGGAAGAAGGAAGTGAACAAGAGGACACAACTAAAGCATTACCAAAAGAGACCCATCCAAAGTCTATTATCATTTTAGATGAGAATAATTTAAATGATTGTAAGGGGTCCCTAAAGGTCATTTAGTCGGACCCCTTTCTGCCATAGAGAAGAGCACAACTAAAGCACTCCCGACAGATGCCCATCCATCCTGTGGAGACTAAATTTAGTCATGCCTCTAAGTTCCCAGTTCATTCCGTTCTTTTGAGAAGGAGGAGCTCGTGTTTCCAGAGCAGGGCATGAATAATGGAAGGACTCGGGGAAGGCTCGGGGTTCGGTTACGGAGAGAAAGAATACGGCCGTTGAAGCGGACGAGGGTCAGGCACAATAAGCGGCGAATGACAGAGAGGGAGGAAGAGAGAGAAGGAGAAGAAGAGAAGAGGAGGAGGAGGAAGAAGGAAGAACACCAAGAAGAGGAAGGAGGAAGGTCAACCAGCCAAACCAGTTAGGCTGGTTGACCCAGCAATAGTCAACCCAGTGACACCAGGAGAGGGCCACTTCACCCACCACCAGCCATTCAGTGCTATCACAGAGGGACACTTCACCCAGCGACATTAGGAGAGGGCCACTTCAGTGCTACCACAGATGGACACTTCACCCAGCAATAGTCAACCCAGTGACACCAGGAGAGGGCCACTTCACCCACCACCAGCCATTCAGTGCTATCACAGAGGGACACTTCACCCAGCGACATTAGGAGAGGGCCACTTCAGTGCTACCACAGATGGACACTTCACCCAGCAATAGTCAACCCAGTGACACCAGGAGAGGGCCACTTCACCCACCAACAGCCATTCAGTGCTATCACAAAGGGACACTTCACCCAGCGACATTAGGAGAGGGCCACTTCAGTGCTACCACAGATGGACACTTCACCCAGCAATAGTCAACCCAGTGACACCAGGAGAGGGCCACTTCACCCACCACCAGCCATTCAGTGCTATCACAGAGGGACACTTCACCCAGCGACATTAGGAGAGGGCCACTTCAGTGCTACCACAGATGGACACTTCACCCAGCAATAGTCAACCCAGTGACACCAGGAGAGGGCCACTTCACCCACCACCAGCCATTCAGTGCTATCACAGAGGGACACTTCACCCAGCGACATTAGGAGAGGGCCACTTCAGTGCTACCACAGATGGACACTTCACCCAGCAATAGTCAACCCAGTGACACCAGGAGAGGGCCACTTCACCCACCACCAGCCATTCAGTGCTATCACAGAGGGACACTTCACCCAGCGACATTAGGAGAGGGCCACTTCAGTGCTACCACAGATGGACACTTCACCCAGCAATAGTCAACCCAGTGACACCAGGAGAGGGCCACTTCACCCACCACCAGCCATTCAGTGCTATCACAGAGGGACACTTCACCCAGCGACATTAGGAGAGGGCCACTTCAGTGCTACCACAGATGGACACTTCACCCAGCAATAGTCAACCCAGTGACACCAGGAGAGGGCCACTTCACCCACCACCAGCCATTCAGTGCTATCACAGAGGGACACTTCACCCAGCGACATTAGGAGAGGGCCACTTCAGTGCTACCACAGATGGACACTTCACCCAGCAATAGTCAACCCAGTGACACCAGGAGAGGGCCACTTCACCCACCAACAGCCATTCAGTGCTATCACAGAGGGACACTTCACCCAGCGACATTAGGAGAGGGCCACTTCAGTGCTACCACAGATGGACACTTCACCCAGCAACAGCCAACCCAGTGACACCAGGAGAGGGCCACTTCACCCACCACCAGCCATTCAGTGCTATCACAGAGGGACACTTCACCCAGCGACATTAGGAGAGGGCCACTTCAGTGCTACCACAGATGGACACTTCACCCAGCAATAGTCAACCCAGTGACACCAGGAGAGGGCCACTTCACCCACCAACAGCCATTCAGTGCTATCACAGAGGGACACTTCACCCAGCGACATTAGGAGAGGGCCACTTCAGTGCTACCACAGATGGACACTTCACCCAGCAACAGCCAACCCAGTGACACCAGGAGAGGGCCACTTCACCCACCACCAGCCATTCAGTGCTATCACAGAGGGACACTTCACCCAGCGACATTAGGAGAGGGCCACTTCAGTGCTACCACAGATGGACACTTCACCCAGCAATAGTCAACCCAGTGACACCAGGAGAGGGCCACTTCACCCACCACCAGCCATTCAGTGCTATCACAGAGGGACACTTCACCCAGCGACATTAGGAGAGGGCCACTTCAGTGCTACCACAGATGGACACTTCACCCAGCAATAGTCAACCCAGTGACACCAGGAGAGGGCCACTTCACCCACCAACAGCCATTCAGTGCTATCACAGAGGGACACTTCACCCAGCGACATTAGGAGAGGGCCACTTCAGTGCTACCACAGATGGACACTTCACCCAGCAATAGTCAACCCAGTGACACCAGGAGAGGGCCACTTCACCCACCACCAGCCATTCAGTGCTATCACAGAGGGACACTTCACCCAGCGACATTAGGAGAGGGCCACTTCAGTGCTACCACAGATGGACACTTCACCCAGCAATAGTCAACCCAGTGACACCAGGAGAGGGCCACTTCACCCACCAACAGCCATTGAGTGCTATCACAGAGGGACACTTCACCCAGCGACATTAGGAGAGGGCCACTTCAGTGCTACCACAGATGGACACTTCACCCAGCAATAGTCAACCCAGTGACACCAGGAGAGGGCCACTTCACCCACCACCAGCCATTCAGTGCTATCACAGAGGGACACTTCACCCAGCGACATTAGGAGAGGGCCACTTCAGTGCTACCACAGATGGACACTTCACCCAGCAATAGTCAACCCAGTGACACCAGGAGAGGGCCACTTCACCCACCAACAGCCATTCAGTGCTATCACAGAGGGACACTTCACCCAGCGACATTAGGAGAGGGCCACTTCAGTGCTACCACAGATGGACACTTCACCCAGCAATAGTCAACCCAGTGACACCAGGAGAGGGCCACTTCACCCACCACCAGCCATTCAGTGCTATCACAGAGGGACACTTCACCCAGCGACATTAGGAGAGGGCCACTTCAGTGCTACCACAGATGGACACTTCACCCAGCAATAGTCAACCCAGTGACACCAGGAGAGGGCCACTTCACCCACCACCAGCCATTCAGTGCTATCCCAGATGGACACTTCACCCAGCAAAAGCCAACCCAATGACATGAGGAGGGCCACTTCAATGCTATTACAGATGGACACTTCACCCAGCAAAAGCCAACCCAGTGACACCAGGAGAGGGCCACTTCACCCACCAACAGCCATTCAGTGCTATCACAGATGGACACCCAGCAAAAGCCAACCCAGTGACATTAGGAGACGGCCACTTCACCCACCAACAGCCAGTCAGTGCTATCACAGATGGACACTTCACCCAGCAACAGCCAACCCAGTGACATTAGGAGAGGGACACTTCACCCACCAACAACCATTCTGTGCTATCCCAGATGGACACTCAGCAAAGGCCAACCCAGTGACATTAGGAGAAGGCCACCCACCAACAGTCAATCCAGTGTCACCACAGATGGCTACTCCACCCAGCAACAACCAATCCAGTAACCCAGCAACAACCAATCCAGTAGCAATTGCCAGTCCAGTGACCATAACAGAGGGTCACTTCACCCACCAACAGCCACCCAGTGGCATAGTGGAAGATGGAAGAAGAACAAGAAGAGGAGGAGGAAAAGGATGAATGATGAAAACAAGACAGAAAAAGAGAAAGTGGAAGAGGAAGAAGAAAGAAGAATAAGGAGGAAGGTCCAAAAGAAGAAGGAAATGAAATAAGAAGAGAAGGAAGAAGAGGAAGAGGGGAAAGATGACAGAAGAAGAAGAAGAAGGCAAAGAAGGAATAAGAATAATAAAAATAAGGCAGAAAGAGGGAGGAAGAGAAAGAAAAAGAAGGAAGCTGAAAAGGAAAGAAGGAGAGAAGGAGGAAGGAGCAAAAGAAGAAGAAGGAATAGGAGGAGGAGGAGGAAGAAAAATAGAATGAAGAAGAGGAAAAGGAAGGAGGGAAGAGAATTGGAGGAAGAGGACAAAGAGGAAAGAAGGAAAAGGAATAAAGAAGAGGAAGACAAAAAAAGAGGAGAAGAAGAGGAGAAAGGAAGAAGAGCAAGAGAAGGAGGGCGAAAGTGCAAAAGAAGAAGGAGGAAGAGGAAGAAAAGGAGAGGAGGAAGAAGAGGAAAAAGAAGGAGGAAAGAAATGAGAGAATAAGAGGAGGAGGAAGACGACAAAGATGAAAGAGGAAAGGAGAAAAAGGAAGAAAGAAAAGGAAGACAAAGACAAGAAAGTAGGAGAGGAGGAAGGAAGAAGAGCAAGAGAAGGACAAAGGTGCAAAAGAAGAAGAAGGAAGAGGAAGAAGGAGGAAAGAGATGAGAGAATTAGAGGAAGAAGAAGACGACAAAGAGGAAAGAGGAAAGGAGGAAAAGGAAGAAAGAAGAGGAAGGCAAAGACAAGAAAGTAGGAGAGGAGGAAGGAAGAATAACAAGAGAAGGAGGACAAAGGTGCAAAAGAAGAAGAAGGAAGAGGAAGAAAAGAAGAGGAAGAAGGAGGAAAGAGATGAGAGAATTAGAGGAAGAGGAAAACGACAGAGGAAAGGTGAAAGGAGGAAAAAGAAGAAAGAAAAGAAAGTAGACAAAACAAAGACAAGAAAGGAGAAGGAGAGGAGGAAGGAAGTAGAACAAGAGAAGGAGGACAAAGATGCAAAAGAAGAAGGAAGAGGAAGAAAAGGAGAAAAGAGATAATTACAGGAAGAAGGCAAAGCAGAAAAGAGAGAAGAGGAGGAAAAGAAATGGAAGAAAACAGGAAGGAAAAGGAGGAAACAGATGAAAGAAGAAGGAAGAGAAGAAAGAAACAGAAGAAGAGGAAGAAAAGGAAGAGTAGAAGAGGAAGAGGAAGTTAAAGTGGTGTCAAACCGCATTAAATCTGCAGTGCGGACACTCCAATGCTTGACCCTTTGGCCACAGAGGGAATCTAATCCGGAACACCTCCAGAATGACCTTTGCAGTCGGGATATACGAGAACCGGGGTTCTAGTTGCATCCCGGAAAGAGAAGAAGAAAGAGAAGAAGGAAAAGAAGAAGGGAAGCCTTGATTTGCGGCCATGGCAACCGGGCAGGCGATGCTCGCTCGGGATGCAGGTTTCCATGGCAACCGCAGCATCCCCAACCAGCAGCAGCAGCTATTCATATCCATCCATAGAAAGGGGAGATATAGCGAAGGAAGGGGCACTAAAGGCCATCTATCCCACCCTCCTTCTATATATATACTCAGAAGGGACCCCAAAGGCCATCTATCCCACCCTCCTTCCATAATATAGTCAGAAGGGGCACTACAGGCCATCTATCCCACCCTCCTTCCATATATATATAGTCAGAAGGGGCACTAAAGGCCATCTATCCCACCCTCCTTCCATATATATATATATAGTCAGAAGGGGCACTAAAGGCCATCTATCCCACCCTCCTTCCATATATATGGTCAGAAGGGACCCCAAAGGCCATCTATCCCACCCTCCTTCCCTATGCATAGTTAGAAGGGACCCCGAAGGTCATCTATCCCACCCTCCTTCCATAATATAGTCAGAAGGGGCACTACAGGCCATCTATCCCACCCTCCTTCCATATATATATAGTCAGAAGGGGCACTAAAGGCCATCTATCCCCTTCCATATATATATATATATATATATATATATATATATATTGTTAGAAGGGACTCCTAGCTATATATATATGGAAGGAGGGTGGGATCGATGGCCTTTAGTGCCCCTTCCTTCACTATATCCCACCCTCCTTCCATATATATATAGTCAGAAGGGACTCCTAGCGATATATATATGGAAGGAGGGTGGGATAGATGGCCTTTAGTGCCCCTTCCTTCACTATATCCCACCCTCCTTCCATATATATATAGTCAGAAGGGACTCCTAGCTATATATATATGGAAGGAGGGTGGGATAGATGGTCTTTAGTGCCCCTTCCTTCACTATACTCCACCCTCTTTCCATATATATTGTTAGAAGGGACTCCTAGCTATATATATATGGAAGGAGGGTGGGATCGATGGCCTTTAGTGCCCCTTCCTTCACTATATCCCACCCTCCTTCCATATATATATAGTCAGAAGGGACTCCTAGCGATATATATATGGAAGGAGGGTGGGATAGATGGCCTTTAGTGCCCCTTCCTTCACTATATCCCACCCTCCTTCCATATATATATAGTCAGAAGGGACTCCTAGCGATATATATATGGAAGGAGGGTGGGATAGATGGCCTTTAGTGCCCCTTCCTTCACTATATCCCACCCTCCTTCCATACACACACACACACACACACATATAGAAGGGAACCCAAAAGCCATCTATCCCACTCTCCTTCCATATATATAGTCAGAAGGGACTCTAAAGGCCATATATCCCACCCTCCTTCCATATATATACAGTATATTCTGGCGTATAAGACTACTTTTTAACCCAAGAAAATCTTCTCAAAAGTCAGGGGTCGTCTTATACGCGGGTGTAGTCTTATGCATGGGAGTCGTCTTAACTCTATATTTTAACTGGAAAAGTTGGGGGTCGTCTTATACACCCAGTCGTCTTATATGCCGGAATATACGGTAGTCAGAAAGGGCTCCTAACTATATATATATGGAAGGAGGGTGGGATAGATGGCCTTTAGTGCCCCTTCCTTCACTATATCCCACCCTCCTTCCATATATATATATAGAAGGGAACCCAAAGGCCATCTATCCCACCCTCCTTCCATATATAGAGTCAGAAGGGACTCCAAAGGCCATCTATCCTACCCTCCTTCCATATATATAGTCAGAAGGGACTCCTAACTATATATATATTTAAGGAGGGTGGGATAGATGGCCTTTAGTGCCCCTTCCTTCACTATATCCCACCCTCCTTCCATATATATAGTTAGAAGCGACCCCAAAGGCCATCTATCCCACCCTCCTTCCATATATATATATATATATATATATATATATATATATAGTCAGAAGGGACTCCTAACTATATACATATGGAAGGAGGGTGGGATAGATGGCCTTTAGTGCCCCTTCCTTAACTATATCCCACCCTCCTTCCATATATATATATAGTCAGAAGGGACTCCAAAGGCCATCTAGCCCACCCTCCTTCAATATATATAGTCAGAAGGGACTCCTAACTATATATATATTTAAGGAGGGTGGGATAGATGGCCTTTAGTGCCCCTTCCTTAACTATATCCCACCCTCCTTCCATATATATATATAGTCAGAAGGGACTCCAAAGGCCATCTAGCCCACCCTCCTTCGATATATATAGTCAGAAGGGACTCCTAACTATATATATATTTAAGGAGGGTGGGATAGATGGCCTTTAGTGCCCCTTCCTTTCCACCCTCTTTCCATATATATAGTCAGAAGGGACTCCAAAGGCCATCTATCTCACCCTCCTTCCATATATATAGTCAGAAGGGACTCCTAACTTTATATATATGGAAGGAGGGTGGGATATATGGCCTTTAGTGCCCCTTCCTTCACTATATCCCACCCTCCTTCCATATATATATTAGAAGCGACCCCAAAGGCCATCTATCCCACCCTCCTTCCATATATATATATATATATATATATATATATAGTCAGAAGGGACTCCTAACTATATACATATGGAAAGAGGGTGTGATAGATGGCCTTTAGTGCCCCTTCCTTCACTATATCCCACCCTCCTTCCATATATATAGTTAGAAGGGACCCCAAAGGCCATCTAGCCCAGCCTCCTTCCATATATATATAGTCAGAAGGGACTCCTAACTATATATATATGGAAGGAGGGTGGGATAGATGGTCTTTAGTGCCCCTTCCTTCACTATATCCCACCCTCCTTCCATATATATAGTTAGAAGGGACCCCAAAGCCTATCTAGCCCACCCTCCTTCCATATATATAGTCAGAAGGGACTCCTAACTATATATATATGGAAGGAGGGTGGGATAGATGGTCTTTAGTGCCCCTTCCTTCACTATATCCCACCCTCCTTCCATATATATAGTTAGAAGGGACCCCAAAGGCCATCTAGCCCAGCCTCCTTCCATATATATATAGTGAGAAGGGACTCCTAACTATATATATATGGAAGGAGGGTGGGATAGATGGTCTTTAGTGCCCCTTCCTTCACTATACTCCACCCTCTTTCCATATATATAGTTAGAAGGGACTCCAAAGCCTATTTAGCCCACCCTCCTTCAATATATATAGTCAGAAGGGACTCCTAACTGTATATATATGGAAGGTGGGTGGGATAGATGGCCTTTAGTGCCCCTTCCTTCACTATATCCCACCCTCTTATAGTCAGAAGAGACTCCAAAGGCCATCTATCCCACCCTCTTTCTAGGAAAAATATAGAAAAGTTGGGGAAAGTTCGGAGAAGGCTTCCCCGTTCCCGTTCTGTTTCCATGGAGAAAGTTTCCGTGCCTTTCTGCTGCAAGTCACGGGGAAAGTTATGCAAGGCGTGAAGATGGTAAACAGTCATTAAAATGATTGAAAGGCTGAGGCGGCTGTCTATGGAAGAGATAAAAAAAGACGAGGCACGGAGGGGTTCTAGTAACGAGGGACGGGGATGAATAATTGCCAGCCACAAAAGCCTATCTAGAGGCAGAGGCATAGGGAAGGAGGGTGGAGTGGCCACAGAGGGATTTCTCCCCAAGCGGTGTGCCAGGATTGTTGCGGTATTGTGGAATTGTTATTATTATTATTATTATTATTATTATTATTATTATTATTAGCACAGAAATAATCATTGAAATGCTCTTTTACATTAGCTGCAGGGTATAAATAAACATAATAAACATAATAATAATAATAATAATAATAATAATAATAATAATAATAATAATTACATATAATAATAAATCAATGGGTAGATAGATAGATCAATGGATAGATCGATCAATGGATAGATAGATCAATGGATAGATAGAACGATCAATGGATAGACAGATAGATCAATAGATAGGTAGATCAATGGGGAGATAGAACAGTGGATAGATAGATCAATGGGTAGATAGATTGATTGATCAATCAATAGGTAGATAGATCAATGGATAGATAGATAGATAGATAGATAGATAGATAGATAGATAGATAGATCAATGGGTAGGTTGATCAATGGGTAGATTGATCAACAGATAGATCGATCAATGGATAGATAGATAGATCAGTGGGTAGATAGATAGATCAATGGTTAGATAGATAGATAGATAGATAGATAGATAGATAGATAGATAGATAGACAGATCAATGGGTAGATAGACAGATAGATAGATAGATAGATAGATAGATAGATAGATAGATAGATAGATAGATAGATATAGATAGATCGATCAATGGGTAGGTTGACCAATGGGTAGATTGATCAACAGATAGATCGATCAATGGATAGATAGATAGATAGATCAGTGGGTAGATAGATAGATCAATGGTTAGATAGATAGATAGATAGATAGATAGATAGATATAGATAGATATAGATAGATCAATGGATAGATAGATCAATTGATTGATTGATTGATTGATTGATCAATGGATAGATAGATAGATCAATGGATAGATTGATCAATGGATAGATAGATAGATCAGTGGGTAGATAGATAGATCAATGGTTAGATAGATAGATAGATAGATAGACAGATCAATGGGTAGATAGATAGATATAGATAGATCAATGGATAGATAGATCAATTGATTGATTGATTGATTGATCAATGGATAGATAGATCAATGGGTATCTATCCATAATAATAATAATAATAATAATAATAATAATAATAATAATAACATAATAATAAGAATAGGTACATAGCTGTCAACAAAGAAGTCGGTTTCAGAGGAAGGAAAAAACCACAGGGGACACTTCACCCACCAGCAGCCAATCCAGCTCTATGGTGGAGGGCCACTTCACCCAGTGACATGGAAAAGGGCCACTCCACCCACCAACAGCCAGTCAGTGCTATCACAGATGGACACCTAGCAAAAGCCAACCCATTCACATTAGGAGAGGGCCACTCCACCCACCAACAGCCAGTCAGTGCTATCACGGATGGACAGATAGAGATGAAGGTGGAAGTGGACATCGAAGTGGAGATGGGGATGGAGGTAGAGATAGACATAGAGGTGGAGGAGGCCAACCCATTGACCTTAGGAGGGGGCCACTCTACCCACCAACAGCCAACCCTGTGTCACCACAGATGGCCACTCCACCAACCAATCCAGTGACACAGCAGAGGAGCACTCCACCCAGCAACTGCCATCCAGTGGCAACATGGATGGCCACTTCATAGCAGAGGGTCACCTCATCCACCAAGGTCCACCCAGTATACCATGAATGGCCACTTCGCCCAGAAACAGCCAATCCAGTGACATAGTGGAGGGCCACTTCACCCAGAAACAGCCAATCCTGTGGCATAGCAGAGAACCACTTCACCTAATCCTGGGCCACTCCACCCAGCAATCGCCAACCCAGTGAGCACAACAGAGGGTCACTTCACCCACCAATGTCCATCCAGTGTACCATGGATGGTCGCTTCATCCAGCAGCAGCCAACCCAGTGGCATAGCGGAGGGCCACTTCACCCAATCCAGATACACCCCAGAGGGCCACTCCACCCAGCAACAGCCCAGGTGGCTGTTAGGAATTGTGGAAGTCCAAATCACCTGGAGGGAGGGCCGAAGTTGGGCCCAGGCCTGAGGATAGATAGATGCTGCAGGGATGTAGTGGTACCCGTCGCCACGGCAAACGCATCACCTCCCAGCAGCATCCTTTGTGACCTACATTTCCCAGCCACTCGAGGACCATTTCTTTCTCTCTCTCTCCCCTCCAGACTCCGGACTGTCTGAATAAACACAATAATAATAATAATAATAATAATAATAATAATAATAATAATAATAATAATAACGACAACACAATAATAATAATAATAATAATAATATATAGGTAATAGTCGTCAACAACAGAGAAGTCGGTTTCAGAGGAAGGGACTGGGAGGGGGAAACAACCACTTGTTTTCGTTTGCCATTTCGGTCCGGCTATTTCTTCCTCCCAGCAGTGGGCTGTTGATGTTTCTCCTCCTGAAGCGCACACTCAGGCGCAGGCACACCTCCCACCGCCCTCCCACTCGCCATCTGGCACTCCGGCATCACACGGCGGAGAAGGAGACCCACTTCTGCCACTCATGAGCACCCACAGCACGAGGCGCCCGGCCCGAAATAGCCCCTCCGAGGGTGGATACGGGACCAGGATGTGGGGGTGGGTGGAGGAGCACAGCTGGGTGATGCCTTGGTCCAGCTTCATCTCATCTCCACTTCTATGTGCATTTCTACTTTCATCTTGAGGTCCTCCACCACCTCCATGTCCATGGCCGCCTCCACCTCTATGTCTATCTCTACCTCCATCCCCATCTCCACTTCTATGTCCACTTCCACCTTCATCTCCATCTTCACCTTCACCTCCACATCCATGGCCACTTCCACCTCTAGGTTTACCTCCATCCTCATCTCCATTTCCACCTTTTTCCATAGCCACCTCTACCTCTATGTCTATCTCTACCTCCATCCCCATCTTCACTTTGATGTCCACCTCCACCTTCATCTCCATCTTCACCTTCACCTCCACATCCATGGCCTCCTCCACCTCTATGTCTATCTGTACTTCCACCCCCATCTCCAGTTCCATCTTCATCTCTATCTTCACCTTCACCTCCACATCCATGGCCACTTCCACCTCTATGTTTACCTCCACCCCCATTTCCACCTTTGTCTTCATCTTCACCTTCACCTCCATGTCCATGGCCACCTCCACCTCTATGTCTATCTCTACCTCCATCCCCATCTCCACTTCGATGTCCACCTTCATCTCCATGTTCACCTCCACATCCATGGCTACTTCCACCTCTAGGTTTACCTTCATCCCCATCTCCATTTCCACCTTTGTCCATGGCCACCACCACCTCTATGACTATCTCTACCTCCATCCCCATTTTTACTTCTATGTCCACTTTCACCTCTGGCTCCATCTTCACCTTCATCTCCATGTCCATGGCTATCTCTACCTCCATCCCCATCTCCACTTCGATGTCCACTTCCATCTTCACTACCTCCACATCCATGGTCACCTCCACATCCAAGGCCACCTCCACCTCTATCTCTACATCCCCATCTCCACTTCTATGCCCACTTTCATCTTCGTCTGCTTCTTCACCTTTTCTCAATGTCCATGGCCACCTCTATGTCTATATCTCCATCCCCATCTCCACTTCTATGTCCACTTCCATCTTCACTACCTCCACATCTGCCCTGAGTCGCCTGCGGGCTGGTATGGGTGGGATATAAGTGATGTAAATAAATAAAATCCATGGTCACCTCCACCTCTATCTCTACATCCCCATCTCCACTTCTATGTCCACTACCACCTTCATCTCTATCTTCACCTTCACCTCCACATCCATGGCCACTTCCACCTCTATGTTTACCTCCATCCCCAACTCCATTTCCACCTTTGTCTCCATCATAACCTTCACCTCCACATCCATGGCCTCCTCCATCTCTATGTCTATCTCTACCTCCATCTCCAGCTCCACTTCTATGTCCACTTCCATCTTTACTACCTCCACATCCATGGCCACCTCTATCTCTACCTCCATCCCCAGCTCCACTTATATGTCCACTTCCATCTTCACTACCTCCATATCCATGGCCACTTCCACCTCTATGTCTATCTCTACCTCCGTCCCCATCTCCACTTCCATGTCTGTCCACTTCCAGCTCTGTCTCCATCTTCACCTTCATCTCCATATCCATGGCTACCTCCACCTCTATGTCTATCTCTACTTCCATCCCCATCTCCACTTCTATGTCCACTTCTATCTTCACTATCTCCACATCCATGGCCACCTCCACCTCTATGTCTATCTCTACCTCCATCCCCATCTCCACTTCGATGTCCACCTCCACCTTCATCTCCATCTTCACCTCCACATCCATGGCCTCCTCCACCTCTATGTCTATCTCTCCCTCTATCCCCATCTCCACTTCTATGTCCACTTCCTCCTTCATCTCCATATGTGCATTTCTACCTTCATCTCCATGTCCATCTCTACCTCTGTCCACCACCTCAACCACTATGTCTGCAATCACCTCCACCTCCATCTTTGTCCCCATCTCCGTTTCCATGTCCACTTCTATCTTCACCTCTATATCCACCTCTATGCCCATTTCCTTCTTCATCTCCATGCCCACCTCCACTTTCATGTCCCCCTCCATTTCTGTCTCCACTTCCACCTTCATCTCCATTTCCATCTTCATCTCAACCCCCATCTCTACCTTTTCCCACTTTCTCCTTCATCTCCTCCTCCATCTCGACCTTTATGTCCATTCATCTCCATGTCCGCCTCTATATTCCATTGCTACCTCCATCTAGACCTCTTTGTTTATGTCAGCCTCCACCTTCATCTCCACCTCCAAGTCCATCTTCACTTCTATGTCCACCTCCATCGTCATCTCCACCTCTATGTCCACTTTCTCCTTCAACCCCATCTCCACCTGGATGTCTACCTTCACCTTCACATCTGTGTGCCTTTCTATCTTCATCTCCACCTCCATTATTTATTTATTTATTTATTTACTGTACTTGTATACCGCTATTTCTCAGCCTAACTGGCGACTCAACGCGGTTTACAACAATCACAGTATACAATTTAAAACCATAAAAACATAATACACAGTATTAACACATCAATAACAGTCCAATGCATCTCCTAACTAAAATCGCGATCCAGTTTCGTCGTCCATATTACCAATCCTTAATCATCATATTCAGTTGCACCGAGTTAACCAAATGCCTGTTCGAACATCCAGGTCTTTAATCTTCTTCGGAACACCATCAGCGAGGGGGCTGATCATACCTCCATGGGAAGGGCGTTGATGCAGAGCATCTTTTTCCCCAAGTATTTGTAGTTCGCCAAGGGCTGGACAATGGATTCTGTTGCTTCC
>NW_026844811.1:4138458-4210958 GCF_025583915.1 Anolis sagrei ordinatus
GGTTTCGCTCATGACATCATTGAGGTGCTCAAGCTACAGCGCCCCGACAAGGCGGTGATCCTTTGCTGGAGAAATATAATAATAGTAAATATATAAATAGCATTTTAATTTTATAATATAATATAATAATATATAATATTATATTATATAATAATTTATATTATTATAATTTATAATATAATATAATAATATATAATATAATATAATATAATATATAATAATATAATAATAGTATAGTAAAATATAATAATTTTGATATATTTTAAAATTAAAATATTTTTACAGCTTTACTATTATTATATTTTATTATATATCATATATATATTATATAAGATATATAATTTATTCATGTCTATGCAAATATAATAATAATGATTTTTACAATGATATTTTTTATCATTGTAAATCATAATAATCATAATAATCAATGGGAACTCAACAAGCCCGGAACGTTAGGGAAAGAGGAGCGCGTTTCCACACGGACTTTACGCACGTAGGGACGCAAGCACGCAGCGCGAACTAGCCGCGCATGCGCAGTGTCTTCCTTCAATGGGCACTCAGCAACCCCGGAACTCTAGAGAAGGAGGAGCGCGTTTCCACACGGACTTTACGCACGTAAGGACGTAAGCACGCAGCGTGAGCGGGCCGCGCATGCGCAGTGCTGAATTTCCCTTCCCTTCCTTTCCTGCCTTCCTCCCTGGCCGGCAGCATGGCGACGGATTCCTGGGCGCTGGCCGTGGACGAGCAGGAAGCGGCCGCCGAGTCGGTGAGGAAAAGAGGCCTGCTCGGCCCTGTCGTTGTTCTAGGCCAGCCTGGGCCCTCCAGTTGGATCTAGACCAAGCCTGGGCCGGCTTGGGCCTTCCCTTCAGGACTTTTGGAGCTTTGGACTCCAACTCCCATCAGCTTAAGCGGCTGAGGGGGGAAAGGAAAGGGCCTGAGGCTGTGAGGAATGATGGGAGTTGGAGTCCAAAGCTCCAAAAGTCCTGAAGGGAAGGCCCAAGCTGGCCCAGGCCTTTCTCCCCTTGGATGGCACATCCACATCCCATCATCCCCGCATACTCCTGGTTGGAAGCTTCCACCAGAGCCTGGATGGCCATCTGTGGGGAGGGATCGGGTGGGGGCGGGAAAGGGGACGGCTAGATTGCCTCTGGGGTCCCTCCTGGTGCCAGGATTCAGTCTGGGTGGCTTTCTTCCTATGGAACTATCTATCTACATGTCCATCTACCTACCTGTCTATCTGTCTGCCTGCCTGCCTGCCAGTCTGTCTCTATCTACCTATCTACCTACCTATCTGTCTGTCTGTCTACCTATCTACGTGTCCAGCTATCTACCTGTCTGTCTGTCTCTCTGTCTGTATGTCTACCTATCTACCTAACTGTCTATCTGTCTGCCTGCCTGTCTCTCTCTCCTATCTATCTATCTATCTATATCTATCTATGTGTCCATCTATCTACCTGTCTGTTTGTCCATCTATCTACCTGCCTGACTGTCTGTCTACCTACCTACCTATCTATGTGTCCAGCTATCTACCTGTCTGTCTGTCTCTCTGTCTCTCTGTCTGTATGTCTACCTATCTACCTAACTATCTGTCTGCCTGCCTGTCTCTCTCTATCTATCTATCTATCTATCTATCTATCTATCTATCTATCTATCTATGTGTCCATCTATCTACCTGTCTGTTTGTCCATCTATCTATCTATCTATCTATCTATCTATCTATCTATCTATGTGTCCATCTATCTACCTGTCTGTTTGTCCATCTATCTACCTGCCTGACTGTCTGTCTACCTACCTATCTATGTGTCCAGCTATCTACCTGTCTGCCTGTCTCTCTGTCTGTATGTCTACCTATCTACCTGTCTATCTGTCTGCCTGCCTCTCTATCTATCTATCTATCTATCTATCTATCTATCTATCTATCTATGTGTCCATCTATCTACCTGTCTGTTTGTCCATCTATCTATCTGTCTGTTTGTCTACCTACCTATCTACCTGCCTGACTGTCTGTCTACCTACCTATCTATGTGTCCATCTATCTATCTGTCTCTCTGTCTGTATGTCTACCTATCTACCTGTCTGCCTGCCTGCCTGCCTGCCTGCCTGTCTGTCTGTCTATCTATCTATCTATCTATCTATCTATCTATGTGTCCATCTATCTACCTGTCTGTTTGTCTATCTATCTACCTGTCTGTTTGTCTGCCTACCTATCTATGTGTCCATCCATCTACCTGTCTATCTGCCTACCTGCCTGCCTCTCTATCTACCGATCTACCTGTCTGTCTACCTGTCCATCTATCTACCTGCCTGTCTGTCTACCTACCTATCTACGTGTCCATCTATCTACCTGTCTGTCTGTCTGTCTGTCTATCTACCTATTTACCTGTCTGTCTATCTACCTGCCTGCCTGCCTGTCTACCTGCCTGCCTGTCTACCTATCTACCTGTCTATCTATCTAGCTATCTACCTACCTGTCCATCCATCCATCTACCTGTCTGTCTGTCTACCTACCTATCTATGAGTCCATCTGTCTATCTATCTACCTATCCATCCATCCATCCATCCATCTACCTGTCTGTCTGTCTACCTACCTATCTACGAGTCAATCTATCTACCTACCTGCCTGCCTGTCTGTCTGTCTCTCTATCTACCTATCCATCCATCTATCTATCTACCTGTCCATCTCTCTCTATCTATCCATCTATCTATCTCTTAAGGGTTGGACTGGATGGCCCTTGGGGCCTCTTCCAACTCTAGGGTTCCAACTCTACCTACCTACCTACCTACCTACCTATGCCTGTCTATCTATCTACTTACCCATCTCTGTATCTGTCTGTCTACCTGCCTATGTTTTTATCTATCTATCTCTCTCTCTCTCTCTCTCTCTCTCTATGTCCTTCTCTCTATTTCTTAAGGGTTGGACATGATGGCCCTTGAGGTCTCTTCCAATTCTAGGAGTCTATCTATCCATCCATCCATCTATGTATCTGTCTGCCTGCCTATGTTTCTATCTACCTACCTACCTATCTCTATCTATCTACTTACCTATCTGTCTGTCTACCTGCCTATGTATGTATGTATCTCTCTCTCTCTCTTAAGGGTTGTACTGGATGGCCTTTGGGGTCTCTTCCAACTCTAGGATTCTGTCTATCTGTTTGTCGCTCTACCTGTCTGTCTAGCTATCTACTTATCTATGTGTCTATCTGTATGTCTATCTACCTATGTTTCTATCTCTCTCTCTCTCTCTTAAGGGTTGGACGGGATGGCCCATGGGTTCTCTTTCAGCTCTAGGAATCCATCTATTTCTCTATCTATCTATTTCTCCATCTATCTATCTATCTTTTAAAGGTTGGACTGGATGGCCCATGGGTTCTCTTCCAGCTCTAGGAATCCATCTATTTCTCTATCTATCTATCTATCTATCTATCTCTTATTGAATGGACTATATGGCCCTTGGGTTCTCTTCCAACTCTAGGAACCTATCTATCTATTTTTCTATCTATCTATTTGTCTATCTTCTTATATATGTATCTCTGTATTTCTTTCTTTCTTTGTTTGTTTCATAAAAAACACTGCAAAACACAGAGGAAGAGACTTAAAAAGCCAAGAAATAAAAAATACATTACCACGCATCTGCAAAACCGCATCTATACACATATAAACAAATATACACACACACAAAACAGATATACACAGCCTGGGCCACAGCAATGTGTGGCAGGGGATGGCTAGTCTATCATAAAAACAAAAGATAGAGGCTCTCCTTCTCCATCCCCTTTCCTGAAAGGCCTCGCCCTCCTTTCCTTGGCCTTTTGGAATAGCGAATCCTAGCATTCAGAAAAGACCCCCAAAGGTTATCCAGTCCAACCCCCTCCTTTCTGCCAGGCAGGAAAAGCACCATCCAATCCCTCACAACAGATGGCCATTCAGCCTCTCCTTAAACCTCTCACCCCCTCCTTTTCTTGGCAGGCCCGGGGGTCTTGGTGCCCGGCTCTGTAATGTCCGGAGGGAAAGCAAAGCACGGCTTCCCAGCATTCTGTCTTCGGTGCCAGTGGCTTTTCCATCCGCTGGTTCTATCCTCAAGTGCTGGGACAATCTGCAAAATAATACAGTCTCTCTACTTAGATATCAGTAGAATGTCCTTTTCTTGCCACAAACAAGCAGTTTCTTTGGCACTCCAAAGGGATTCAACTTCAGGGCGCTGCATAACCACTCCCAGCAACAGCCAAAGACCTTGGAAACAAGTACATTTCAGAGTAGGAGGAAGGTTCTATCCTCAAGTGCTGGGACAAAGGCGGGCAGGATCTTTGCAAACGATGTTTCGAAATGCCGCTGAATCCGTTGATTTGGCTTTCCCCTTCTGTGTTCCTTTCTAGCTGAGCAGCCTGCACCTGAAAGAAGAGAAGCCCAAGCCAGACGCCAATGGTACGTTGCTCTGGGTTTGTTTTCCCTCTTTTCCTCCTGCTTCTGGAAGCGGGTTTTGGGGTCTCATTTGTTTGTGACGCAGAATAGAAACGATTCCCTTCGTTGAGACTTCGCTTGTCATCCATGTCTTGTGTAGGAGCCGTGGTCAAGACCGAAGACCATGCCGAGAAGGCCGAAGACGAGGAGAAAGGTAAGCCAGAGCATGGCTGTGATGATGATGATGATAATCTGTATAAATAAAAATGTAATGTTCGTTTGTGGGATTATCAGAACTCAAAAACCACTGGACGAATTGACACCAAATTTGGACACAAGGCACCTACTAAACCAAGGAATGACCATCACTCAAAAAATTGAGTTTGTTATTTGGGAGTTGTAGTTTCTGGGATTTTCTTCTCCATCCCCTTTCCTACAATCAAAGAGCATTTGGAACTCCACCAACAATGGAATTGAACCAGTCTTGGCACACAGGACTACCATGACAAACAGAAAACACTAGAAGGGTTTGGTGGGCATTGACCTTGAGTTTGGGAGTTGTCGTTCACCTACATCCAGAGAGCACTGTGGACTCAAACAATGATGGATCTGGACCAAACTTGGCACAAATGTTCCATAAGCCCAAATATGGACACAGGTGGAGTTTGGGGGACCTTGACATTTGGGAGTTCCTGGGGTTCACAGTTCACCTACAATCAAAGAGCATTCTGAACCCCACCAACAACAGAATTGGGGCCAACTTCCCACACAGAACCCCCATACTGCAGGCCATCCAGTCCAACTCCCTCCACTAGGGCAAGAATACGTAATCAAAGCCCTCCTGACAAAGAGCCATCCAGCCATAGCTTAGATAGATGGAAATGATTCACACACAGAGAGATATAGTATAGATTTGAAAAGGACCCCTAAAGAAGGACAATTTCCATGTTGCATGTTCCAGAACAGGGAAACCAGACACTCTCCACATCAACACTGACATAGAAACAGCAAGAAATACTGTTGGCCCACAAGCATAAAGACAGGACATATATTAGAAACCAGCACTTTCTCATTACTTGATTTTCCAGGTCACCAGACTGGGCCACAGCAAAGCCTGGCAGGGGACAGCTAGTCTATATAAATAAAAATGTAATGTTCGTTTGTGGGATCAACAGAACTCAAAAACCACTGGACGAATTGGCACCAAATTTGGACACAAGACACCTCTCAGGCCAACAAGTGACCATCACCCATAAAAACACTGAAAAAAACAGCAGAAGAGACTTTAAAAGCCAAAAAATAGAAATACATTACAACGCATGCGCAAAACCACATACCGTATATACTCGAGTATAAGCCGACCCAAATATAAGCCAAGGCACCTAATTTATCACAAAAAACTGGGAAAACCTATTGACTTGAGTATAAGCCGAGGGTGGGAAATGCAGCATCTACTGGTAAATTTCAAAATAAAAATAGATACCAATAAAATTACATTAATTGAGGCATCAATAGATTAAATAATTTAAGATAAGACTGCCCAACTCTGATTAAACCATTGTTCTAACCTCCTTCAATGTAAATGTGCTTACGTATCCTTCCAATAATAATAAAGAGTAAAATAATAAATGTAATAATAATAGAGTAATATTATAAATGTAATAATAATAATACCAGTAATAATATCATAAAATAATACACATAATAACAATAATAAATAGAGTAAAATAATAAATGTAATAATAATAGAGTAATATTATAAATGTAATAATAATACCAGTTTTAATATATCATAAAATAATACACGTAATAACAATAATAAATAGAGTAAAATAATAAATGTAATAATAATAGAGTAATATTATACATGTAATAATAATACCAGTAATAATATCATAAAATAATACATGTAATAACAATAATAAATAGAGTAAAATAATAAATGTAATAATAATAGAACAAAATAATAAATGTTATAAAAATAATAAAGTAATAAATGTAATAATAATAGAGTAATATTATAAATGTAATAATAATAATAATAATACCAGTAATAATATCATAAAAATAATACATGTAATAACAATAATAAATAGAGTAAAATAATAAATGTAATAAAAATAATAACAGAGGAAAATAATAGATAACCTTGACTCGAGTATAAGCCGAGGGGGACTTTTTCAGCTTAAAAAAAGGGCTGAAAAACTAGACTTATACTCGAGTATATACAGTATATATAGAAACGCACATATATACCACTGAATACAGTATATCTCCCTATCATAGGTATGGCCATCTGTCAGGAGGGATCGAAAGGTGTTTTTGAGGCAGAAGGGGGTTGGACTGGATGACCCTTGAGGGTCTCTCAGCCACTGGAAACTGCAGATATTACAAACCGCAGATATCACACCCCGGCTTAATTCCGCCAGCGGTTTCAATACTCTTAAATTGCTGCTTTTATGGCTCGTAGCCCAAAAAACCATCCGAGCGAGCAGAACGCGGCTCACGCCTTCAATGCCGAATAATGCAAATGCATGTCAGCACCGGGAGGAACTTTCTATGGCAGAATCCCAGTCACGGGATTATAATGGAAAGGGCCAAATGTGTTCCAAAAAGTGGGGCTGAGATTGAATTGTTTCAGGGGGCGATTTGCTTGGAAAAGTGTCTCATCTCATTTAAATCCACTCTAATGTTCACTGTTTTGCCCCAAAGTGACTTTTTAAAAGTCCTCGCTCTATTCCTTCCCCTGATCGGTTGTACCGTGAAGCCACGATGAGTCACTTTTTTTGGAGAGAGAAAAACAGGATAATAATAATAATAATAATAATAATAATAATAATAATAATAATAAACATCACAACCTCTGTGGATGCCTGCCATAGATGCAGGTGAAACGTCAGGAGAGAATGCTTCCTTCCAGAACATGGCCATATAGCCCAAAAAACTTACAACAACCCAGTGATTCCGGCCATGAGAGCCTTCGACAATACAACAACAACAATAACTAGCTGTACCCTCCACACGTTGCTGTGGCCAACCTTCCCTCCCTCTTTCTCTCCTCCCTTCCCTCTTTCCTTCCTTTCCTCTTTTTCTTTCCCTATCTCTCATCTTTCTTCCATCTCTACCTGTTTCTTTCCTCCCTTTCTTTGCTCTTTGGTTACATCCTTCCTTCCTTCCCTATCTTTCGTTCCTTCTCTCCTTCCCTCTCTTTTTCCTTTCACTTTTTTATTTCCTTCTCTCCTTCCTTGCTTCTCTATCTTTCTTTTTTTCCTTTTTTCCCTCCCTCCTTCTCTCCTTCCTTCCTTCCTTCCCTCTTTCCCTCCTTCTCTCGTTACTTCTTGACTGTCCCTTCCATTTAATATTGTATTTATATCTTACATAGAAAGAAGGAAGAAGGGACAGGAAGGAAGGAGGGAAAAGAAAAGGACAGGGAGGGAGGGAGGAAGGAGAAGGAAGGAAGAAGGAAGGAAGGAGGGAATGAAAGGAGAGGGATGAAGAAAGGAGGGAGGGAAGGAAATGAAGGGGAAGGAAATGAAGAATTAGTAATATTATTAGTAACTAGCCATCCCCTGCCACGCGTTGCTGTGGCCCACATGGGGGTTCTGTGTGGGAGGTTTGGCCCAATTCTATCGTTGGTGGGATTCAGAATGCTCTGTGATTGTAGGTGAACTATAAATCCCAGCAACTACAACTCCCAAAGGTCAAGATTCTATGTTCCCCAAACTCCACCAGTGTTCACATTTGGGCATATTGGGTATTTGTGTAGAGTTTGGTCCAGATCCATCACTGTGAGTCCATAGTGGTGCCTGGATGTAGGTGAACTACAACTCCAAAACCAAAGGACACTGCCCACCAAACCCTTCCAGTATTTTCTGTTGGTCATGGGAGAACCATGTGCCAAGACTCGTTTAATTCCATCGTTGGTGGAGTTCAAAATGCTCTTTGATTGTAGGTGAACTATAAATCCCAGCAACTACAACTCTCAAATGACAAAATCATTTTTTTTGAGTGATGGTCACTCCTTGTGTTGTGAGACGTTTTGTTGCCAAATTTGGTGTCATTTCATTCATTGGTTCTTTTGTTTTTAAGGTACTTGTGACACACAGAGCATTTTTATATTTATAGATATTATATTATAAATATATAATTATATTATTATTAGTAGTAGTATTATATTGCATTACTTTATGACATAATAAATATTATATGTGTATACAATATATTATATTACATTATATTACATTATATTATATTATTAACAATATATTATACAATTAACAATATATTATACAGGGGACAGCTAGCAATAATAATAATAATAGATTCCTTTTTAAATTTAACTCATCCCATAGTCTTCACCAAACACATAAACACACACAAAACACATATACACAGACTGGGCCACAGCAACGTGTAGCAGGGGACTTCTAGCGATAATAATAATAATAATAATAATAATAATAATAATAATAATAATAATAATAATAATAATAATAGATTCCTTTTTTAATTTAACTCATCCCATAGTCTTCACCAAACACGCGTCACTCCTATATCTTTTCCTTCTTGTTCCGAATGTGTTTACTTTTGGGGAAGCCCCACCCTCCTTTTCTTGTCAGGCCCGGGGGTCTCGGTGCCCGGCTCTGTAATGTCCGGAGGGAAAGCAAAGCAAGTTTGCCCAGCATTCTGTCTTCGGTGCCAGTGGCTTTCCCATCCGCTGGTTCTATCCTCAAGTGCTGGGACAATCAGGTTCTGCAAAATAATACAGCCTCTCTACTTAGATATTAGTAGAATGTCCTTGTCTTGCCACAAACCAGCAGTTTCTTTGGCACTCCAAAGGGATTCAACACCAGGACGCTGCATAACCACTCCCAGCAACAGCCAAAGACCTTGGAAACACGTACATTTCAGAGTAGGAGGAAGGTTCTGTCCTCAAGTGCTGGGACATTCCGGTTCTGCATGGGACACCTTGGAAGAACTAACGTATATGTATTTATGGGAAAGGGAAATCTTGAGGCACAAATCAGAAAGATGTTGAAGGAAGCACATCTGCCCCCCCCCCCCCGCATTCATCCCTCCTTTCCTTGCTCTTCCCTCCCTTGTCTATCTTTCCCTCTTCCTTCTCCTTTCTTCCTCTTCTTATTCTGTCACTCATTTCCCTTGTTGGAGCTCTGCGATTGGATGTGAGGAATGAGGTCAATGAGTTTCAAGATGGCAATGGTTTGGTCAGTAGGCCTGTGCGGTTTCGTTCGTTAATTCGTTATTAATTCGTTATTTTGGGCATTTTTGAAGCGATATCAAAACAGTTTTCCAAACCCGGAAGGGTTTTAAAATATCGAACCGGCAGCCCCCATAGATTTAACGAGCTTCCGCTGGTTTCGTTAATGGGGTGGAGGCTGCTGGAGTGCTGGTGCCTGGGAGCCAATCAGGCGCTCCCAAGCAGTGCACTGTGGGTCCGTGGCTGTTTGTTTTTGATTGGCCGGCGAGCCCTTTCAAAGCGGCTCCGCGCGGCTGGCCGTAGCTCATTGCTGCAGAGGGCGAGGGAGTTTGCATTGGGTTGGCTTGGCTAATGGCTAGCAACTGGATTGGATTCATTCCTTGCTGCTGTGAGTGCTGCTTGCTTCATTTGCTGTCTCCTGCCTGTGTTTGGTCCACATTTGGGCCATTTTTTGGTTAATTTTCCATTTTAAAATATTTTTTAATATTATTTTTAATATTATTTTTAATATTATTTTAATATTATTCTTAAAAAATATTCTAAAAAAGAAAAGACTCTTCTGTTGGTGTGTGCTCTCATTTGCTGTCTCGTGGCTGTGTTTGGTCCACATTTGGGCCATTTTTTGGTTAATTTTCCATTTTAAAATATTTTTTAATATTATTTTAATATTATTCTTAAAAAATACAAAAAATATTCTAAAAATTCGTTAATATTTACAAAATTTCGTAAATACCAAAACTTTTTTGGGGAAAGTTTTGTAATTATTTTAAATATCGAAACAAAAAAACACCCCAATTACAAATCGATTTTAGAAACAAATTTTTTCTTGATCAAACAGGCCTATTGGTCAGTGATATTGAGCTCTTTTCTCAGGCCGTCCAATCTTTCACCAGCCTATCCTTCCTTCCTTCTCTTTCCTTCCTCCTTCCGTTCTTCCCTTCTTCTTTCTCTTTCCCTCCCTCCCTCCCTCCCTCCCTTCCACTCTTTCCTTCCTCCTTCTCTCTCTCTTCCCCTCCTCCTTCTCCTCCCTCCCTCCCTCTCTTCCTTCCTTCCTTCCTTCCTTCCTTCTTTCCTTCCATCTTTCCTTCCTCCCCTCCTTCTATCTCTCTCCCTCCATTCCCTTCCACCCTTCCTTCCTCTCCCTTCTTCCCTCTCTCTTCCACCCTCTTTCTCCTTCTTCCCCTTTGTCTTTCCTTCCATCTTCTCCTTCCTCCCCCCTCTCTCTCCCTCCATTCCCTTCCTCCCTTCCTCTCTCTCTTCTTCCTCCCTCTCTTCCACCCTCTTTCTCCTTCTTCCTTCCTTCCCTTTTCTTTCCTTCTGTCTTTTTTCCTCCCTCCCTCCCTCTCTCCCTCCTTCCTTTCTTTCCTTTCTTCCTCTCTTTCCTCCCTCCCTCCCTCCCTCCCTTCCCTTCCCTTCCCTTTTGTCTTTCCTTCCATCTTTCCCTCCTCCCCTCCCTCTATCTCTCTCCATTCCCTTCCTTCCTTCCTTCCTCCCTTTCCTTCCTCCTTCCCTCCCTCTCTTCCACTCCTTTCTTCTTCCTTCCTTCCCTTTTGTCTTTAATCCCTCTCTTCTTTCCTTCCTTCCCTCTTCCCTCCCTCCCTCCTCCTCTCCCTCTTTCTCCCTCCCTCCATTTCCTGCCACCCTTTCGTCCTCTCCCTTCTTTCCTTTCTCCCTCTTTCTCCCTCTTCCTTCCCTTCCCTCCCTCCCTTTTGTCTTTCCTTCCCTCTTCCCTCCCTCCTTCCTCTCTCCTTTCCCTCCCTCCTTCCTTCACCCTTTCACCCTTCCTTCCCTCTTTCTCATTCCATCCTTCCCTTCCACTCTTTCATCCTTCTTTCCTTCTATCTTTTTTTCCTCCTTCCCTTCCTTCCTTCCATCACTTGGCAGCCAGTCCTCCTAGCAGGGAGTCCTAGCACGCAGCCCCAAGTTAGAAAATTTGCCCATGCCCAGTGTATATGCACAATTACACACACATACACATTCCCTTCTATCCACAAAATCCCACTTGTGAACATATGTGGGAGGCTTCTGCCAAAAAAGAGATTTTCTTTTGTAAAAACACATTTTTTGCATAAAAACACAATTTTCACACAAAACTATGATTAGTGATATCGATGCCGAGAATGACCAGGAGATCCCTGTTCAAAGTGTAGTTTCCCATGAGAATGGGAATGATGGTGTACTCCCTGAATTGCTACCAGAGAGTTCCCAGAATTCGGGGTTTGAAAATAACTCAGCACCTGCAGAAGTTAATGAGCAAATAGATAGACGGCAGGAGATTTGTCAAAACAGACAAGTCGAACAGTGCCTTCGGAGCAATGGCTTCGGCGCTGTGCCAGGCTTCAACAGAAAACAATAACAAAGCCAATTTCCGACCGCTAGTGACCTAGCTAACGAGGGGATAAAAGTCTCAAGTTTCGGATGTGTAGTCAGATGAAGCATCGTTTAGAATCACGCCAAGTTCTCGTCCTAGTTCCATGGAAGCCTTGCTTTGACGTTTCATGCTAAGATATTTCTTGTTTCATGGTTTTGGATTCTTGGATTTACTGATTGTTTACCCAAGCCTTGGATCAATGTATTCCTGAGTTTCTGGAGTAGATCAGAGGTGTGTGGACTTTACTTTCATGGACTTTGCTGAACTTTACCTTTTCAATAGATAGCTAGATTGACTTTTCTATAGATAGACATAGTGTTTGACTAGATAGATAGATCAGTGGATAGAGAGATAGATCAACAGATAGATAGATGGATAGATAGATAGATAGATAGATCGATCAATGGATAGATAGATAGATCAATTGATAAATAGATCAACAGATAGATAGATAAATAGATCGATAGATCGATCAATGGATAGATAGATCAATAGGTAGACTGATCAATGGGTAGATTGATCAACAGATAGATCGATCAATCAATGGATAGATAGATAGATCAATGGATAGATAGATTGATAGATAGATCAATGGATAGATCGATAGTTTGATTGATCAGTGGGTAGATAGATCGATCAATGGATAGATCGATCAATAGGTAGATAGATCAATGGATAGATACATAGATAGATCAATGGATAGATAGATCAACAGATAGATAGATCAATGGGTAGATAGATCAATGGATAGATAGATAGATCAATGGGTAGATAGATCAATATATAGATAGATCGATCGATTAATGGATAGATAAATCAACAGATAGATAGATCAATGGGTAGATAGATAGATCAATGGGGAGATAGATCAGTGGATAGATAGATAGATCAATAGATAGATAGATCAATGGGGAGATAGATCAATGGATAGATAGATAGATCAATGGGTAGATAGATCAACAGATAGATAGATAGATCAATGGGGAGATAGATCAATGGATAGATAGATAGGTAGGTAGGTAGATCAATGGATAGATAGATCAATTAATTGATTGATTGATCAATGGGTAGGTAGATAGATAGATAAATGGATAGATCGATCAACGGATCGATAGATAGATCAATGGGGAGATAGATCAGTGGATAGATAGATCAATGGGTAGATTGATTGATTGATCGATCGATCGATCGATCAATCAATCAATCAATCAATGGGTAGATAGATTGATCAATCAATGGGTAGATAGATAGATAGATCAATGGGTAGATAGATACATCAATGCATAGATAGATCATTGGATAGATAGATAGACATAATTTGTGACTTTCCAAAGAAAGATAGATAGATAGATAGGCAAACTATTTGACTTTTTGAGAGATAGGCTCTTCTATAGATACTTTTTGAGTTTTCTATAGATACATAGATAGATGGGTGAAAACAAATGGGGGCTTCCTCTTTTGGGGAGTGGAAAGAACTGGTTTGCTTGGATAACAAGACCCAGACTCCTCCGCCAGCCGTGGGATTCTGTCCCCGAATGTTTCCAAACTTGTGCTCGAAGTAATAGCTTTGAATTGAACCCCTAACACGGCTTCTTTCCTTCCTTTTCTCCAGAGGACCGGGCGGCCCAGTCCTTGCTGAACAAGCTCATCCGCAGCAACCTGGTGGACAACACGAACCAGGTGGAGGTGCTCCAGCGCGACCCCAACTCGCCCCTCTACTCCGTCAAGTCCTTTGAGGAGCTGCGGCTGTGAGTTCGCCCTCGCTCGCCCCTTCCCCTTGAACACTGTGTGTATGTGTGTTTGTGTCGCTGGCCTTTCAGATGCTGGACTACAACTCCGAGAGCCCTCATCACAACTAGTGTTGATGGGAGTTGTTGAGGTTGTCAGAGTAGCACTAGCAGCCCACAAAATGTCTCGGCCCCTTTTACTCTCAGTGTGATAAAAACTCAAAAAATACACTTTCAGTAGAAACAAAAATTTAGTTCTATTCACTGTAGGTCAAGAACACAAAGCAAAACAGAATAATTGTTCTCAACCAATATACAACAAACAATATCTCCGGTGAGTCGTCTTCTTTATGCAAACACATAACAAAATAATACAGTCTCTCTAATTAGATATCAGTAAAATGTCCTTGTCTTGCCATAAACAAGCAGTTTCTTTGGCACTCCAAAGGGTTCAACTTCAGAACGCTGCATAACCGCTCCCAGCAATAGCCAATATTTAGATATCAGTAGAATGTCTTGCCATAAACAAGCAGTTTCTTTGGCACTCCAAACGGATTCAACTTCGGGGCACTGCATAACCGCTCCCAGTAACAGCCAATACTTAGATATCAGTAGAATGTCCTTGTCTTGCCATAAACAAGCAGTTTCTCTGGCACTCCAAAGGGTCCAACTTCAGGATGCTGCATAACCACTCCCAGCCAATACTTAGTTATCGGTAGAATATCCTTGTCTTGCCATAAACAAGCAGTTTCTTTGGCACTCCAAAGGGTTCAACTTCAGGACGCTGCATAACCGCTCCCAGCAACAGCCAATACTTAGTTATCGGTAGAATATCCTTGTCTTGCCATAAACAAGCAGTTTCTTTGGCACTGCAAACGGATTCAACTTCAGGATGCTGCATAACCACTCCCAGCAACAGCCAATACTTAGATATCAGTCGAATGTCCTTGTCTTGCCATAAACAAGCAGTTTCTTTGACACTCCAAACGGATTCAACTTCAGGACGCTGCATAACCACTCCCAGCAACAGCCAAAGGTTTCTTCAGCTCAAACGAGAGGGGAGGGGAAGTCATACAGAGGAGGGAGCAGCCTTGTTTTCTGCTGCCCTGGAGACTAAGATGCAATGGCTTCAAACTACAGGAAAGGAGATTCCATCTGAGCATTAGGAAGAACTTCCTGACTGTGAGAGCTGTTCAGCAGTGGAACTCTCTGCCTCAAAGTGTGATGGAGGCTCCTTCTATGGAGGCTTTCAAACAGAGGCTGGATGGCTATCTGCCGGGAGTGCTCTCAGTGTGATTTTCCTGCTTCTTGGCAGAATGGGGTTGGACTGGATGGCCAACAAGGTCTCTTCCAACTCTAGGATTCTATAAAGAGTCATAGAGTTGGAAAAGGAGAGCATTAATTGTGTAGCACAAGAGCAAGATCTCTAGTTAAGACTATTCCTAAAAAATCGTTGTCTTGCGGAAGACCACAATCCACGTTCTGTGGCTGGAACTGCTCTAAGAATAGAGAGACTTTTTCTTTCATGACCTTCTAACTCCATCCCCAGAGCGATAGAGAACAAACACACACGCAGTATGCCGTCCTTTTGGAAAGTAACTCATCCCATAGTCTTCACTAGCCTGTGTCACACCTATATACTTCCCTTCTTGTTCTGAATGTGTTTCCTTTCAGGAAAGCCTCATCCTCCTTTTCTTGGCAGGCCCGGGGGACTTGGTGCCCGGCTCTGTAATGTCCGGAGGGAAAGCAAAGCAAGGCTGCCCAGCATTCTGTCTTCGGTGCCAGTGGCTTTTCCATCCACTGGTTCTATCCTCAAGTGCTGGGACAATCTGGTTCTGCAAAATAATACAGTCTCTCTACTTAGATATCAGTAGAATGTCCTTGTCTTGCCACAAACAAGCAGTTTCTTTGGCACTCCAATTTCTGCAACTGGGCCAGGTGCTGAGTTGTTTTCAAGCCCCGAATCCTGGGAACCCTCTGATAGCAATTCAGGGAGTACACCATCATCCCCACACCCTTCAGGGACAATTGAGTTATGAAAGTGGAGGCATTACTTTTCATTCAACCCTCGTACATTTGTATGTTGTCCTCCTTCCCGCAAAAGAGGCCTCTTTCCTCTTCAGTGCCTCTGAATTCCCATTGTTTTCGTCCACCGCCCAGATTCCTTCTCTGCCAAGCACACATTATTAATGCTGTAAAGCTTCGCAATATGAAAACAGTAAAGTCGTTCTCTCTCCTAGGAAGCCGCAGTTGTTGCAGGGCGTCTATGCCATGGGTTTCAACCGGCCGTCGAAGATCCAAGAGAACGCCTTGCCCATGATGCTGGCCGAGCCGTACGTCGTTTGTTTGTTTGTTTGTTTGTTTGTTTGTTTGTTTTGGCGTGAGATGTAGTCCCGTGTCTTCCCGACGTGTCGCTGGCCACGTTTCTGAAGTTTAGGCTTCACTGACCGAGCGATGACACAGTCCCAGGACAAATGAGTCCTTTGGGAAATGAGAAAGCAAAGGAAGGCTTGGGGCCAAAGGGGATGGAAAGTAATTACGAGGGGGAAAGATAACGAGCAGTGTGCTGGTACGGCTGTACCAGGAGCTCCAACTTCGTTTTCTTTCTATTAAATGTCCAAGGTTTCAGGCAATCTGGAAAGGTGACTTCCCATGCTTTGCAATTATACTGTTGTTGTGTGGAGTCCCACAGGGTTCGATTCTGTCCCCAATGTTATTTAACATCTACATGAAGCCGCTGAGAGAGATCATTCTGAGTTTCGGACTAAGATGTTATCTCTATGCAGATGACGTCCAAATCTGTCACCCCTTCTCACCTGTCACCAAGGAGGCTGTCCAGACCTTGAACCGGTGTTTAGCTGCTGTATCGGACTGGATGAGAGCTAACAAATTGAAATTGAATCCAGACAAGACAGAGGTCCTACTGGTCAGTCGTAAGGCCGAACAGGGTATAGGGTTACAGCCTGTGCTGGGTGTATACTCCCCCTGAAGACGCAGGTTCGCAGCTTGGGAGTGATCCTGGACTTCATCGCTGAGCCTGGAACCCCAGGTCTCGGTGGCTGAGAGAGCTTTTGCACAATTAAAACTTGTGCACCAGTTGCGCCCGTACCTTGGGAAGTCAGATCTGGCCACGGTGGTCCACGCTCTTGTTACATCCCGAATAGACTACTGCAATGCTCTCTACGTGGGGTTGCCCTTGAAGACTGTTCGGAAACTTCAACTAGTCCAGCGAGCGGCAGCCAGATTGCTCACCGGGGCGACATACAGGGAGCATACCACCCCCCTGCTATGCCAGCTCCACTGGCTGCCGGTTCAGTTCCGAGCACAATTCAAGGTGCTGGTTTTGACCTATAAAACCCTGTACGGTTCCGGTCCAGTGTATCTGTCCGAACGTATCTCCCTCTACGTCCCACCTCGGAGTCTGAGATCATCTGGGGAGGCCCTGCTCTCGACCCCACCACTGTCACAAGTGAGGCTGGTGGGGACGAGGAGCAGGGCTTTCTCAGTGGTGGCCCCTCACCTGTGGAACTCACTCCCGGGGGAAATCAGGGCATCATCATCCCTCCTCGCCTTTAGGAGAAGGGTGAAGACTTGGTTATGGGACCAGGCCTTTGGGCACTCCGGCAATTAAATCAGACAACCAGGCGAGTAAGACCAGCAGGATTGATGAAGTGGAACGTAAAACTAGATCTATGAGTAGCGAACGCTGACCATGTAAGAGGAGAATCTGGGTTTGTATTTGGTTTTATTGATTTTATTGATTTTATGGTTATAATGTATATTTGGTGTTAACTGTGTATTGATGTAATTTTGTGTTTGATTGTTTTTGTGATGCAGGAATCAAATTGTGCCTTTGCTTTTGCAAGCCGCCCTGAGTCCCCTTCGGGGTGAGAAGGGCGGGGTAAAAGAACCCCGAAATAAATAAATAAATATATAGGGCCAATGACCCATCAATCATTGTTAAGTTTTGGTTCCACCCCTTTCCCCAGGGCCCTGGGAGGAGAGGGAGCCATTTTTAGTTCAGTCTTACAGAAGGAAATTAAGCTACAGGACGTGGACCAGCTCCACCTGCAGAAAAGCTTCATTCCCTACAGCTTTGGGGGAAACAGCTTCGTGGGGAGAAATAGTCCCAAAGCTCTGGCTGGGAACTTACAGCCTCTCAGTACAGCATTCGGGGGAAACAGTTTTCACAGACCCAAAGACTCCAAGTTGTATAATCTACACAAAGCCTTGAACTGGTAATGTCCTACTAATGGGACCCAAGAGTAGTTTTTGGAACGTTAGCAGGACCCCCATCAGCCAAGCCTAGATCTAGATTGCCGTGGGAGAGGTAAAACTAGAACAACCTCAAGGAGGACAAGATACTTGGAGGAATGAGGCCCCACATGCATCCTAGACCCCTGCCCATCCTGGCTTCTTAAGGAGGCCAGAGGGGGATTGGCCGAGTGGGTGAAGGTGGTGGTTAATGCCTCCCTTCGCTACTTCCTTCTCTCCCTCTTTCCTTCCTTCCCCCTTTTCTTTTTCTTCTCCTTTCTCTCCTTCCTTCCTTCTCTACCTCTTTCCTTCCTTCCTCCTTTTCTTCCCTTCTCTCCTTCCTTCCTTCTCTACCTCTTTCCTTCCTTCCCCCTTTTCGTTTCCTTCTCCTTTCTTTCCTTCCTTCCTTCTCTACCTCTTTCCTTCCTTCCCCCTTTTCGTTTCCTTCTCCTTTCTTTCCTTCCTTCCTTCTCTACCTCTTTCCTTCCTTCCCCCTTTTCGTTTCCTTCTCCTTTCTTTCCTTCCTTCCTTCTCTACCTCTTTCCTTCCTTCCCCCTTTTCGTTTCCTTCTCCTTTCTTTCCTTCCTTCCTTCTCTACCTCTTTCCTTCCTTCCTTTCTCTCCTTTCTTCCTTCTCTACTCCTTTCCCTTCCTTCCTTTGCTCTCTCTTCCATCCTTCCTTCTTTCTTCTCCCCTCCCTCTTTCTCTCCTTCTTCTCCCTCTTCCTTCTCCTTTCCTCTCCTTCTTCCTTCCTCTCCTCTCGTGGCAGTTCCACTTTCTTTGCCTTCCTTCTTTCCTTCCTTTCTTCCCTACTTCCTTCCTTCCTTCCTTTCTTCCCTCCTTCCTTCCTTCCTTCCTTCCTTCCTTCCTTCGTCTTTCCCTTCTTCTTCCTTTCCCTCCTCTCTTTCTTTCTTCCTTCCTTCCTTCCTTCCTTCCTTCCTTCTCCTTCTCTCTCTCTTTCTCCTTCCTTGCTCCCTCTTCCTCCTTTCTTCTTTCCTTCTCTCCTTCCTTCCTTCTCTACCCTTTCTTTCCTTTCCCCCTTTCTTTTCCTTCTTCCTCTCCTTTCTCCTTGTCTACCTCTTTCCTTCCTTCCTTCGCTTTTTGCTTCCATGCTTCGGTTTTTCCTTCTTCTTTCCCTCTCTCTCTCTCCTTCCCTTTTTTTCTTTCCTTCTCTCCTTTCTTCCTTCTCTATCTCTTTCCTTCCTTCACTTTTTGCTTCCATGCTTCATTCTCTCTTTCCTCCTTTCCTTCCCTCCTTCTTTCTCTCCAATCTTTTGAGAAAGCGATATTCACAAGCATTGATGTAGTGGCGCACAGGTAACTCAGCTGTTAGACTGAAGAATCATGTTTTTAAACGGCCAAGGATAAAGACATGCCATTACAAAATATATTGGGTAGCAGAGGTTGCCCAAAAGATATACACTTGAGAGACAAAAACAAAGTAGTCTTCTTTAAAATAACATCTCAGGTTTACTAGCAAACTTATTGTATATACTCAGCATACTAGTCCATAGTCCAAGGTCTTTAAGCATATAGGTGATATGATAGGATCTCAATTTTGGAAGCAAAAGCCTCTCGAGGTTGTCCTCCTCACGGTGTGGTGTTGCCTCCAGCCCGCAGAACCTGATTGCGCAGTCCCAGTCTGGCACGGGCAAGACGGCGGCCTTCGTGCTGGCCATGCTCAGCCGCGTGGAACCCGATCACAAGCACCCGCAGGTAAGCATCCAAGCCCTTCGCATCAGGGAATGGGGGGCTGAGGGTGTGTTGAAAGGCTTTATCTCTGAGGCGCCTCCTTCCTTCCTTCTTTCCCCAGTGTCTGTGCCTCTCCCCCACGTATGAGCTGGCGCTTCAGACCGGGAAGGTGATCGAACAGATGGGCAAGTTCTACCCAGAACTGAAGCTCGCCTACGCCGTTCGAGGCAACAAGTGTGAGTACCAGCTGAGCTCAAATCATACTTTGGGTCCAAATTGGTTCCCTCCCATGCCCCCCCCCCCCGAGTAAATGGAACCCTAAATAATATAGGGGGTGACAATGCAGGCTCCTCAGCTTGAAAATGGAGGAAAGCACCTCCCCAGAGCCAGAGATGAACACCGCTTCCAGAAGCTGGAAATGAAAGGAGAAGCCTCTGCCTTTGTTTCTGTTTGTCTGTCTCATTGTATACGATTGTAAAGGACAGAAACAAAAGGAGAATCTTCTGCCTTTGTTTATGTTTGTCTCATTGTATACGATTATAAAGGCAGGAAATGAAAGGAGAAGCCTCTGCCTTTGCTTGTGCTTGTGTTTCTCATATATAATTGTAAAGGCTGGAAATGAAAGGAGAAGCCTCTGCCTTTGTTTGTGTTTGTAAAGGCCAGAAATGAAAGGAGAAGCCTCTGCCTTTGTTTGTGTTTGTAAAGGCCAGAAATGAAAGGAGAAGCCTCTGCCTTTGTTTGTGTTTGTAAAGGCCGGAAATGAAAGGAGAAGCCTCTGCCTTTGTTTGTCTCATTATATACGATTGTAAAGGCAGGAAATGAAAGGAGAAGCCTCTGCCTTTGTTTGTGTTTGTCTGTCTCACTGTACATGATTGTAAAGGCCGGAAATGAAAGGAGAAGCCTCTGCCTTTGTTTGTGTTTGTCTGTCTCATTGTACATGATTGTAAAGGCCGGAAATGAAAGGAGAAGCCTCTGCCTTTCTTTATGTTTGTCTGTCTCATTGTATATGATTGTAATGGCAGGAAATGAAAGGAGAAGCCTCTGCCTTTGCTTGTGTTTCTCATTGTATGTAATTATAAAGGCCAGAAATGAAAGGAGAAACCTCTGCCTTTGTTTGGGTTTGTCTGTCTCATTGTATTTGATTGTAAAGGCCAGAAATGAAAGGAGAAGTCTCTGCCTTTGTTTGTGTTTGTCTCTCTCATTGTATACGATTGTAAAGGCCGGAAAAGAAAGGATAAGCTTCTGCCTTTGTTTGTGTTTGTCTGTCTCATTGTATACGATTATAAAGGCAGGAAATGAAAGGAGAAGCCTCTGCCTTTGCTTGTGTTTGTCTGTCTCATTGTATACGATTGTAAAGGCGGGAAATGAAAGGAGAAGCCTCTGCCTTTGCTTATGTTTCTCATTGTATGTAATTATAAAGGCCAGAAATGAAAGGAGAAGCCTCTGCCTTTGTTTGTGTTTGTCTCTCTCATTGTATACGATTATATAGGCCGGAAATGAAAGGAGAAGCCTCTGCCTTTGCTTGTGTTTCTCATTGTATATAATTGTAAAGGGCAGAAATGAAAGGAGAAGCCTCTGCCTTTCTCATTGTATACGATTGTAAAGGCCGGAAATGAAAGGAGAAGCCTCTGCCTTTGTTTATGTTTGCTTCATTGTATACGATTATAAAGGCAGGAAATGAAAGGAGAAGCCTCTGCCTTTGTTTGTGTTTGTCTGTCTCATTGTATACGATTGTAAAGGCCGGAAACGAAAGGAGAAGCCTCTGCCTTTGTTTATGCTTGTCTCATTGTATATGATTATAAAGGCAGGAAATGAAAGGAGAAGCCTCTGCCTTTGTTTGTGTTTGTCTGTCTCATTGTATACGATTATAAAGGCAGGAAATGAAAGGAGAAGCCTTTGTTTGTGGTTGTCTGTCTCATTGTATATGATTGTAAAGGCCGGAAATGAAAGGAGAAGCCTCTGCCTTTGTTTGTGTTTCTCATTGTATTTGATTGTAAAGGCCAGAAATGAAAGGCGAAGCCTCTGCCTTTGCTTGTGTTTGTCTGTCTCATTGTTTATGATTTGAGGAGGATAGATGAGATGATAGATATGAGAAAGAGGAGATAGAATGTATGTTTGTATGAATGAATAGAGAAGTAAATGGAGATAGATGATAGGTAGGTATAGAGCAGTGTTTCTCAACCTGTGGGTCCCCAGGTGTTTTGGCCTACAACTCCCAGAAATCCCAGCCAATTCTGGGAGTTGAAGGCCAAAACACCTTGAGAACCACTGTGCTAGAGAGCGATGGATACACAGGTAGGATCGGTTGCCAGAGATGGTAGAAGACCAAACATACCAACCGTGTATTCATCCCAGTTGAGCTTCTGCTGGACACCTTCTAAGAACCTCAGCTCTTGCTGTTCTCCAAGAGCCTCCCCCTCTCTTTTCCCAGTGGAGCGCGGCCAGAAGATTGCAGAGCAGATCGTCATTGGCACTCCGGGCACTGTCCTTGACTGGTGCTCCAAGCTGAGGTTCATTGATCCCAAGAAGATCCGGGTCTTCGTCTTGGATGAGGCGGACGTCATGATTGCCACCCAGGGCCACCAGGACCAGAGTATCCGGATCCAGAGGTAAGGGCAGGATCTCAGGGTGGGGAGAGACCTCAAGGGCCATCTGCCAGGCTGGAAGACACAATCCAAGCACCCCGACAGATGGCCATCCAGTCTCTGCTTAAAAACCTCCATGGATGGTGCCTCTACTGAACTCCCAGGCAGCCTATTTCACTGTTGAGCAGTTCTAACCTTCAGGAAGTCCCCTTTCCCGACTTCAGTGGTCCATCCCTTCAATGTCCAACACCCATATCCTTCAATAATCCATAGCTTCAGTGGTCCATGATTTCAATGGGCTTTGATTTCAATGGTGCATCACACATAACCTTCAGTGGTCCATCATGTCAGTTGTCCGTCACTCATGACGTTTAATGATCTATCACTTCAGTGGTCCACCACTCATTAGTTTTGGTGGCCCATCCCTTCAATGTCTAGCACTCATGGCCTTCAGTGGTCTTCAATGACTTCAATGGTGCATCACCCATGATCTTCAATGGCCCATCCCTTCAATGTCCATCACCCATAGCCTTCAATGGTTCATGATTTCAATGGTCCATCCCTTTAATGTCAATCATTCAGGACCTTCATCGTCCATCCCTTCAATAGTCCATCACCTATAGCCTTCAGTGATCCATCACTCATGACCTTTAATGGTCTATGACTTCAATGGTGCATCACCCATGACCTTCAATGGCCCATCCCTTCAATGTCCATCACCCATAGCCTTCAACTTGAAGCCTTCAACTTCAGTGGTCCATCCCTTTAATGTCCATCACTCAGGACCTTCATGGTCCATCCCTTCAATAGTCCATCACCTATAGCCTTCAGTGATCCATCACTCGTGACCTTTAATGGCCTAACACTTTATTGAAGTAAACGGTCCGTTACTCATAGCCTTCAATGGTCAATCACTCATGACCTTAAGCAGTCCATAACTTCGATGGTCCATCACTTGTGACACTCAGTGGTCCATAACTTCAGTGGTCTATCATCCATGATTTCAATCGTCAATCACTCATGATTTTTAGTGGTCCGTCCCTTCAATGTCCATCACTCGGCACCTTCATGGTCCATCCCTTTAATAGTCCATCACCTATAGCCTTCAGTGATCCATCACTCATGACCTTCAATGGTCCATCCCTTCAGAGGTCTGTCTCCTATGATTTTTAGTGGTCCATCCTTTCAGTGGTTCATCCCTCATGACTTCAATAGTGACTTTTAGTGGTCCATCACTGATGACCTTTAATGACCTAACATTTCAATAGTCCATCACTCATAGCCTTAAATGGCCCATTACTCATAGCCTTCAATGATCCATCACTCATAACCTTAAGCAGTCCATAACTTCAAAGGTCCATCACTCATGACATTCAGTAGTCCATAACTTCAGTAGTCCATCATCCATGATTTCAATCGTCAATCACTCATGATTTTTAGTGGTCCCTCCCTTCGATGTCCATCACTCGGGACCTTCATGGTCCACCCCTTCAATAGTTCAGCACCTATAGCCTTCAGTGATCCATCACTCATGACCTTTAATAGTCTATGACTTCAATGGTCCGTCACTCATGACCTTAAGCAGTCCATAACTTCAATGGTCCATCACTTGTGACATTCAGTGGTCCATAACTTCAGTGGTCAATCACTCATGATTTTTTATTTATTTATTATTTATTTATTTGCTGCATTTGTTGACCGCCGCTCTCAGCCCTAGGGCGACTCGCGGCGGTGTACAACATATAAAAACAGTTTACAATAAAGCACAACAAAAAAAAAAAAATCAATGTAACAATAATACACACTAATCTAAATTACACTAAACTAATCCGCATCGTCACAACATAGAATCATAACCAATCTCATAATCCATATTCCGTTCCAGTTGTCATTACCAGTTAATGTAGCACTCAGTTAAATGCCTTCTCAAATAGCCAGGTCTTTAGGCTCTTACGGAAAGCCATAAGGGAGGGCGCCTGTCTGATGTCAACAGGGAGGGTGTTCCACAGCCGGGGGGCCACCACCGAGAAGGCACTCTCTCTCGTCCCCGCCAGACGTGCCTGTGAAGCAGGCGGGATCGAGAGAAGGGCCTCCCCAGACGATCTCAAGGCCCTCGTGGGCTCATAGGCCGAGATGGTATTTTGGGCCAGAACCGTTTAGGGCTTTGTAGGATAACACCAGCACCTTAAATTGGGCCCGGTAGCAGATCGGCAGCCAGTGGAGCTGGAACAACAAGGGCGTTGTGTGCTCCCTGCGTCCCGCTCCTGTTAGTAACATGGCTGCCGCGCGCTGGACTAGCTGAAGCTTCCGGGCCGTCTTCAAGGGCAGCCCCACGTAGAGAGCGTTGCAGTAATCAAGGCGGGATGTGACCAGAGCGTGTACCACCGTGGCCAAGTCAGACTTCCCGAGGTACGGGCGCAGCTGGCGCACGAGCCTAAGCTGTGCGAATGCTCCCCTGGTCACCGCTGAAACCTGGGGATCCAGGCTCAATGATGAATCCAGGGTCACACCCAAGCTGCGAACCTGCGCCTTCAAGGGGAGTGCGACCCCGTCCAACACAGGCTGTAACCCTATACCCTGTTCGGCCTTGCGACTGACCAGGAGTACCTCTGTCTTGTCTGGATTCAATTTCAATTTGTTCGCCCTCATCCAGATCGTCACAGCGGCCAAGCACCGGTTCAGGACCTCGACAGCCTCCTTAGTAGCAGGTGGAAAGGAGTGACAAAGTTGGACATCATCTGCGTACAGATGACACCGCACCCCGAAACTCCGGATGATCTCACCCAGCGGCTTCATGTAGATATTAAACAGCATGGGGGACAGTATAGAGCCCTGTGGAACCCCACAGGTCAAAGGCTGTGGTGTTGAACAGGAGTCCCCCAATAACACCTTCTGGGTACGACCCTCCAGAAATGACTGGAGCCACTGCAGAGCAGTGCCCCCAAGACCCATCTCCGCAAGGCGCCCCAGAAGGATACCGTGGTCGACGGTATCGAAGGCCGCTGAGAGGTCCAGGAGCACCAACAGGGACACACTCCCCCTGTCTAGCTCCCGGCGCAGATCATCCACTAAGGCGACCAAGACCGTCTCAGTACCATGTCCCGGTCTGAAACCAGACTGTGCCGGATCCAGAAAATCCGTGTCTCTCAAGAATACCTGGAGTTGTGAGGCCACCACGCTTTCCATGACTTTGCCCAAAAAGGGGAGATTGGAAACAGGCCGAAAGTTGTCAAATTTAGTGGGGTCCAGTGATGGTTTCTTCAACAGCGGTTTTATAATAGCTTGTTTTAAGCTCGCTGGAATCTTGCCTTCCCGAAGGGAGGCATTAACCACCACCGTTACCCACTCAGCCAATCCCCCTCTGGCCTCTTTCAGAAGCCAGGATGGGCAGGGGTCTAGGATGGACGTGGTGGGCCTCATTCCTCCAAGTATCTTGTCCACATCCTCGGGCTTCACAAACTGAAAAGAATCCATCAAAATAGGACAAGCAGGTGCTCGTGTCACATCCACAGAGACTGCATTTAACATGGTGTCCAGCTCAGAACGGATCAAAGCGACTTTGTCTGCAAAGAACCGAGCAAATGCTTCACAGTGCGTGACCGAATTGTCAGGGCTCCCGCCTGAGGTGGCGGGAGTTAAAAGACCTCTGACAATCCGAAACAACTCCGCCGGACGGTTCTTTGCAGACGCAATAGTGGCCGCAAAGAAAGTTTTCTTTGCGGCTTTTATTGCCGCGGCATATGCCCTCAAAAAGGACACAAACCGTGCTCGGTTTGACTCGCTTGGGACCGATCGCCACACGCTCTCTAGAACCCTCTTCCTTCGCTTCATCACTGCCAGCTCCTCAGTAAACCAAGGGGCTGGTTTAGCTCGGCTACTTGAGAGGGGACGTTCCGGAGCGATCACGTCAATTGCCCTGGCCATCTCCCCATTCCAGAGAGCGACCAAGGCCTCGACATGGTCACCTACCGAGGTAGCGGGGAAATCCCCAAGAGCCGTCAGGAATCCGTTCGGATCCATAAGCCTCCTGGGGCGGACCATCTTAATGGGTCCTCCACCTTTGCGGAGGTTAGGGGGCGCAGTGAGCCTAAATCTGATCAGGAAGTGGTCAGTCCATGGCAACGGAGAGATGGACAACTCCTCCACACCGCCACCCTGCTCCCATCCCTGGCAGAAAACCAAGTCCAATGTATGTCCAGCACAGTGGGTGGGGCCAGATATTTGTTGGGACAGCCCCATGGTTGCCATGGCAGACATGAAGTCCTGAGCCGCTCCTGAAAGGGCCGCCTCGGCATGGACATTGAAGTCCCCCAGCACAAGGAGCCACTGGGATTCCAATGCCAGGCCTGAGACCACCCCCGCTAGCTCAGGTAAGGAGACTGTAGTGCAGCGAGGTGGACGGTACACTAAGCAGAATCCCTATTCTGTCCCGGTCACCCACCCTTAGGTGGACACATTCAAAATTTGTGGTCTGCGGGATGGGGCTCCTGGTCAGATGGATGGAATCTCTATAGACCACTGCAACCCCGCCTCCCCGTCCTCCGGATCTCAGTTGGTGCTGTACGGAGAACCCTGGGGGACAAAGCTGGGTCAGATTCACCCCCCCAGCTTCATCCAACCAGGTCTCCGTAATGCACGCCAGATCTGCCCGCTCATCCAGGATTAAATCCTGGATAAAGGTCGTTTTTCCGTTGACAGATCTGGCGTTCAGCAGCACCACCTTCAATCCAGAGGTCCCGCTCACCTGGTTACACCAATTTACCTTAGGAGACCGATTTGGAATTATTAATGTTGATAAGCGGTCCGAATTAGCCGAATTCGAGGTCTCCTTTTGCCGCATCTCCTCCTTCCCACCACGACCTCTATGGGGGCCCCTCGGCTAGTGGACTTTTAGTGGTCCATCCCTTCAGTGTGCATCACTTGACCTTCATGATCCATCCCTTCAATAGTCCATCATCTTTAGCCTTCAGTGATCCATCACTCATGACCTTCAATGGTCCATCAGTCAGGACCTTTAATGGTCTATGACTTCAGAGGTCTGTCTCCTACGACTTTTAGTGGTCCATCCTTTCAGTGGTTCATTCCTCATGGTCTTAAATGGTGCATTACTTCAATGGTCCATCACTTGTGACTTTTAGTGGTCCATCCCTTCAATGTCCATTACTCGGGACCTTTAATGGTCCACCACTTCAGAAGTCCATCACCCATTCCTTTCAATGGTTTGTCACTCTTTGCCTTCAGTGGTCCTTCAGTCATGACCTTCAGTCATAATATGATCTTTAATGGTCTAGCACTTCAGTAGTACATCACCCATTGCTTTCAATGGTCCATCACTCATGACCTGCAGTGGTCCTTCAGTCATGGCCTTCAGTCTGTGGTCCATCACTCATGATACGATCTTGAATGGTCCACCACTTCAGTAGTCCATCACCCATTGCCTTCAATGGTCCATCACTCATGGCCTTCACTCATAATATGATCTTTAATGGTCCATCACTTCAGTAGTCCATCACCCATTGCCTTCAATCACTCATGGCCTTCAGTGGTCCTGCACTCATGGCCTTCAGTCTGAGGCCCATCACTCATGATACAATCTTTAATGATCCACCACTTCAGTAGTCCATCACCCATTGCCTTCAATGGTCCGTCACTCATGGCCTTCAGTGGTCCTTCAGTCATGGCCTTTAGTCTGAGGTCCATCACTCATGATACGATCTTTAATGGTCCATCACTTCTCCAGGATGCTCCCCCGGGACTGCCAGATGCTCCTCTTCTCGGCCACCTTCGAAGACTCGGTCTGGAAGTTTGCGCAGAAGGTGGTCCCGGACCCCAACATCATCAAGCTGAAGCGGGAGGAGGAGACGCTGGACACCATCAAGCAGTACTACGTCCTCTGCAACAGCCGGGAGGAGAAGTTCCACGCCCTTTGCAACATCTACGGCGCCATCACCATTGCCCAGGCCATGATCTTCTGCCATGTGAGTGGAACGTACTGCCGTGCTCCATGGCATGTCCGCCCTTGTTTCCCTTCCCCTCCAAAACATCCTTTCTTTCCTCCTTCTTTTAGACGCGCAAAACGGCCGGCTGGTTGGCCGGGGAGCTCTCGAAGGAAGGGCACCAAGTGGCCCTCTTGAGTGGAGAGATGATGGTGGAGCAGCGGGCCGCCGTCATTGAGCGCTTCCGGGAGGGCAAGGAGAAGGTGCTGGTGACTACCAACGTCTGCGCCAGAGGTGAGACTCTCACAACTATCTCTCAGGGAAAGAAACCCATATTTTGGTTTTGTTTACATCTCTGATGGCCAAACTCTGGTCTCCTGGGCACTTCTGGGACTTCTCCTCCCAGAATAATAATAATAATAATAATAATAATAATAATAATAATAATAATAATTCAATCCAACCTGGTTTAAATCATGGTTTAATCCATTCTGGTTTATATCTTGCTTTAATCCAACCTGATTTAAATTGTGGTTTCGTCCAACCTGGTTTAAAATCATGGTTCAATCCAATCTGGTTTAAGTCGTGGTTCAGTCCAACCTGTCTTAAATTGTGCTTTAATCCAACCTGGTTTAAGACATGGTTTGGTCCAACCTGGTTTAAATAGTGGTTCAATCCAACCTGGTTTATATGGTGGTTCAGTCCAACCTGTCTTAAATTGTGCTTTAATCCAACCTGGTTTAAGACATGGTTTAGTCCAACCTGGTTTAAATAGTGGTTCAATCCAACCTGGTTTATATGGTGGTTCAATCCAACCTGTCTTAAATTGTGCTTTAATCCAACCTGGTTTAAGACATGGTTTGGTCCAACCTGGTTTAAATAGTGGTTCAATCCAACCTGGTTTATATGGTGGTTCAGTCCAACCTGTCTTAAATTGTGCTTTAATCCAACCTGGTTTAAGACATGGTTTAGTCCAACCTGGTTTAAATAGTGGTTCAATCCAACCTAGTTTAAATGGTCGTTCAAATCCAACTCGGTTTGAGTCATGGTTCATTTCAACTTGTCTTAAATTGTGTTTTAATACAACCTGGTTTAAATCATGGTTCAATCCAACCTGGTTTAAATGGTGGTTCAGTCCAACCTGGTTTAAGTCGTGGTTCAATCCAATCCAGTTTAAATGATGGGACAATTCAACCTGGTTTAAATGGTGGTTTAATCCAACCTGGTTTAAGTCATGGTTCAATCCAACCTGTCTTAAATTGTGTTTTAATCCAACCTGGTTGAAGACATGGTTTAGTCCAACCTGGTTTAAATGGTGGTTCAATCCAATCCAGTTTAAATGATGGTTCAAATAAAACCTGGTTTAAGTAGTGGTTCGGTCCAACCTGGTTTAAAATCATGGTTCAATCCAACCTGGTTTAAATGGTGGTTCAAATCCAACCTGGTTTAAGTCATGGTTCAATCCAACCTGTCTTAAATTGTGCTTTAATCCAACCTGGTTTAAGACATGGTTTAGTCCAACCTGGTTTAAATAGTGGTTCAATCCAACCTAGTTTAAATGGTTATTCAAATCCAACTTGGTTTAAGTCATGGTTCAATCCAACTTGTCTTAAATGGTGTTTTAATACAACCTGGTTTAAATCATGGTTCAATCCAACCTGGTTTAAGTCGTGGTTCAATCCAATCCGGTTTAAATGGTGGTACAATTCAACCTGGTTTAAATGGTGGTTTAGTCCAGCCCGGTTTAAGTTATGGTTCAATCCAATCTGGTTTAAGTTGTGGTTCAATCCAACCTGTCTTAAATTGTGTTTTAATCCAACCTGGTTTAAGTCATGGTTTAGTTCAACCTGGTTTAAATGGTGGTTCAGTCGAATCCGGTTTAAGTCATGGTTCAGTCCAACCTGGTTTAAATGGTGGTTCAAACCATCCTGTTTTAATCCAACCATGGTTTGATCCCACCTGGTTCAAATAGTGGTTTGATCTAACCTGGTTTCAACCAACCCTACCTCTCACGCTTCAGTATCGGGAAGCCATGAGGAAAGGCAAATTTCAGTCCTTTTCCTCACTCCGTCCTTTGGGTTCCTGACGCTGCGTCATTGTGGTGTGTGTTTCCTGGGGGTTGGATTGGGTGGCCCCTGGGGGTCCTGGGGGTCCCCCCCAAGCCGAGGATGCAAGGGAAGCCACCTCCGACCCCTTTCCTCCTCCTCCTCCTGCTGCTGCAGGGATTGATGTGGAGCAGGTCTCGGTGGTCATCAACTTCGACCTCCCGGTGGACAAGGATGGGAATCCCGACAACGAGACGTACCTCCACCGCATCGGCCGCACGGGGCGCTTCGGCAAGCGGGGCCTGGCCATCAACATGGTGGACAGCAAGCACAGCATGAACATCCTCAACAGGATCCAGGAGCATTTCAGTAAGGTCCCGCCCAGTCTTCTGTGTGCCCAGGGGGGAGTCTCTCATCTGGTATCACCCATGGATTGAGGTGCTGGGTTTGGGCCTGCCACTTTTGGACTCTCGCTTGCTGGGGTGTTCCAGCGAGTGTTTCTGTAGATCTTAGAAAACTATGTCTGGATTTAAGTCGTTGACGTGCTGGCTGATATCCAAACGGGATGAGCTGGAGATGTCTCTGCCTTGGTCCTTTCACTATTGGCTGCAACTTCCCGGCGGATGTCAGGTGGTGCAATACCGGCTAAGCAGTGTAATTTCTCCAGTGGTGTGAGGCGTAAACATCCTGTGGGTCATTAAGAGCCACATCCACTGTTTTAGCGTGGTGAGATGTGTTCCACACTGGGCATGCGTACCCAGCAGCAGAGTAGCACAGCGCAAGGGCCGATGTCTTCACTGTGTCTGGTTGTGATCCCCAGGTTGTGCCAGTCAGCTTTCGTATGATATTGTTTCTAGCACCCACTTTTTGCTTGATGTTCAGGCAGTGCTTCTTGTAGGTCAGAGCACGGTTTAGAGTGACTCCCAGGGATTTGGGTGTGCTGCAATGCTCCAGTGGGATTCCTTCCCAGGTCATAATCCTCAGAGCTCGGGATGCTTGTCTGTTCTTAAGGTGAAAGGCACATGTCTGTGTTTTAGAAGGATTAGGGATCAGCTGGTTTTCCTTGTAATAGGCAGTAAGAGCACCTAGAGCTTCGGAAAGCTTCTGTTCTACCAACTCAAAGCTCCTTGCTTGAGCAGTAATGGCACGGTCATCAGCATAGATGAAGCTCTCTGTCCCTTCTGGCAGTGGCTGGTCATTTGTGTAGATGTTGAACATGGATGGAGCAAGCACACTCCCCTGAGGCTGGCCCCATTCTTCTGTTTCCGCCATCTGCTTCTCTGGCCCTGGAACTCAACAAAAAAGCTCCTGTTTTGTAGCAGGTTTCCTATGAGGCGGGTGAGGTGGTCGTCCTTTGTGATATTATACATTTTTCTCAGGAGGAGGCAGTGGTGGTTCACAGTCTCATAGGCTGCTGACAGGTCTATGAAGACAGCTCCGGTGATCTGCTGCCTTTCAAAGCCATCTTCTATGTGCTGAGTCAGGTTCAGCACTTGCGATGTGCAGCTTTTGCCTTTCCTGAAGCCAGCTTGCTGTGGAATCAGACATGGGTCTATTTTTCCGTAATTCTATGCAAAATAAGTCTCTCCAGAACTTTGTAGAGGTGGCACAACAGGGAGATTGGTCTGTAGCTTTTTGGATCATTACGGTCTTTGCGTGGCTTCAAGATGGCGATGACTCTTGCTTTCCTCCAGATTTTGGGGATCTGACAGGATGCCGTGCAGTTGTTCATCAGCTCCAGCAGCCAGCGCCTTGCTTTTGGGCAATAATAATAATAATAATAAAGCTTTATTTATTTGTCGTGTCAGGGCAACCAGTCAATTCCCCCAGTGGTTTCTGAGTTCTGTTAATATCACAAACGAACATTACATTTTTATTTATATAGATGTAATGTAATATTACTAATAATATTACGATATAGTGGTATGGTGCAATATAGCAATGTTTAATACTGATATTGTACTATGCTAATGATATAATATATTGTATGTAATATATCCCTGTAAGCCACTCTGCGTCCCCTTCAGGGTGAGAAGGGCGGCATAGAAAGATTGTAAATAAATAAATAAAATGCCAATATAGACAGGTACGGCGGCAATTTAACATTCCAGCTTTCCGGCTTCACGAGGGTTATAACAAAGTCAGAATCCTGGATCCTGGGGGATTATATTTTCTAATATATTCCACCTGCTGGCACCATTTTAAAGAATCATGAACTGGTATCTCAAAAATAAATCTCGCTACTGGACACCAATATGATTCTGGCACGGAGCGTTTAGATCAGCGGTTCTCAACCTGGGGGTCGCGACTCCTCGGGGGGTCATTCAGCCATTTTCTGGGGGTCGCAAAGCTGCATTGGCTGGCCACGCCCACTCCAAAATGGCGGCCGACCCCCTCAGCCACTGGCATTCCTGCGCGCGAAGCCATCCGCCTGTCTCTCATCTCCTTCTGATGGCACAAGGAGGCATGTGACAGGCGAGTGGCTCCACGGGCGCCCCTCGACTGCGTTGCTCTCCGTCAGGCAGGGGTGCGGAGCGGGCGAGGGCCATTTGGCGCAAGGCCTCGTGTCAGGCGCCCCTTGCCTGTATCTTCGTTGGAGGTGAACGATAAATCCCAGCAACTGCATCTCCCAAATGTCAAGGTCTATTTCCCCCAAACACCACCAGTGTTCACATTGCGGAATATTGAGTATCCGTGCCAAGTTTGGTCCAGGTCCATCATTGTTTGAGTCTGCAATGCTCTTTGGATGCAGGTGAACTACAACTCCAAAACTCAAGGTCAGTGCTCACCAAACCCTTCCAGTATTTTCCATTGGTTGTGGGAGTTCTGTGTGCCAAGTTTGGTCCAATTCCATCATTGGTGGAGTTCAAAATGCTCTTTAATTGTAGGTGAACTATAAATCCCAGCAACTACAACTCCCAAATGACACAATCCATTTTCCCTCCAACCTCACCAGTATTCAAATTGGGGCATATTGGGTAACGTAAGGTAAAAGTTTTCCCCTGTCATTAAGTCCAGTCATGTCCAACTCTGGGAGTTGGTGCTCAATTTCTAGGCCAAAGAGCCGGTGTTGTCCATAGACACCTCCAAGGTCATGTGGCTGACATGACGGCATGGAGTTCTGTTGTTAGGTATCTGTGCCAAATTTGGTCCAGTGAATGAAAATACATCCTGCGTTTCAGATTTTTACATTATGATCCATAACAGTAACAGAATTACAATTAGGAAGTAGCAATAATAATAATTTCATGGTTGGGGGTCACCACCACGTGAGGCGGGAGAGCAATACAGGCGAGGGGCGCCCGCCGCTCGCCTCCTTGTGCCATCAGAAGGAGATGAGGGACAGGCGGATGGCTTCACGCGCAGGAATGCCAGTGGCTGAGGGGGTCGGCCGCCATTTTGGAAGGGGTTGGCCGCCATTTTGGAGGGGGCGTGGCCAGCCAATGTGGCTTCGTGACCCCCTGAAAATGGCCGAATGACCCCCCGAGGGGTCGCGACCCCCAGGTTGAGAACCGCTGCTCTAGACAGAGCTCTCTAACAGCTAAACTGACCTCAGAGAGCAAACCACTTGTGTAACAATCCAACACAAGCACACAGGCGTCTACTCCCCTCTTCTACTCTTACACTCCCAAGATGTCCGCCTCCCTCGCTTACACTCGCTTACACTCTCAAAATTGAGGCCTGCTTACCGACATCTCAGGCTCCTACTTCGGCCTACGAGGTAAGAATCATCACAAGGGTATGCTCGATTCTGGCCACCGGGAGAGCTGTCGCTTCACTATCCACTTGTGACACTGATAGAGTACTTCCTCATTCTTTTGCACTCTGCTGGAAATTTTTTGGCATCGCAAATTAGTTAAATTAGCCTCCCTGCATAAAGCGGTACCTACATTTCCTACTTGACAGATGCAGCTGTCTTTTGGGCTGCATAGGTCAACAGCAAGCTAGACTACTAATGGTCGGGAGCTCACTCCGACCCGGGCTGTCTTCGAACTCATGACGTCTCGGTCTTCCTGACGACGGTTTCTCCCAGATCCACATTTCTTTCCACTTATATCTCTTTTTTTTTCTCACACAGATAAGAAGATCCACAAACTGGACACCGACGATTTGGACGAGATCGAGAAAATCGCCAACTAAAATCGCCCCTGTTGTCCTCTTCGGGGGGGGGACCCCCCGTCGGGTCCGGCGCCCGTCCGCAGGCCAAAAAAAGGGGGACGCCTTTCGTTACACGGGAATTGCGTCGGAATTCAACACAAAACAACACACATTTGGATTTTCCAAGATTTTCCGAGAAAGTGCGAACTCTGTGGAAAAGGAAAGGAAAGGAAGCGACGTTTTTGGCAACTTCTTATTTTTGCGGTTTAGCCTTAACAACGATATTCCCGAGGAGAAGATGCCGAAAACGATTCTCGATTTTGGAACGACGCGCAGCCCTCGTGCCACTTCTTCGAGGGCGTCAAAAGCTCCAAACCCAAGGAAATATATATATTAGGCATGAGCAATCCATGCTTCTAAATGGTTCTAAAGCACTTACAAAACTAAAGTTCTGGTGGTGAAAATGTCAGAATTCTAACAAAACTTTCAAAATTTCAGTATTATTTCATTCTTGATGATTTTTATGACAGAACCAATTCGGAACTGCCATTTATAATGAAATTTTGAAAGTTTTGTTAGAGTGCTGAAATTTTCACCACCGGAACTTATGAACACTAACACAACTTTCAAAATTTCATTATTATTTCATTCTTGGTAGTTTTTATGACAGAATCCATTAGGAACTGCCATTTATAATGAAATTTTGAAAGTTTCGTTAGAGTGCTGAAATTTTCACCACCGGAACTTTAGCAACACTAACACAACTTTCAAAATTTCATTATTCTTGGTGATTTTTAGGACAAAACCCATTAGGAAAAGCCATTTATAATGAAATTTTGAAATTTTTGTTAGAGTGCTGAAATTTTCACCACCAGAACTTTAACGATACTAACACAACTTTCAAATTTTCATTATCATTTCATTCTTGGTGATTTTTATTATTATTATTATTTCATTTTTATTATCATTATTTCATTCTTGGTGACCAATTAGGAACTGCCATTTATAATGAAATTTTGAAAGTTTTGTTAAGAGTGCTGAAATTTCCACCACCAGAACTTTAACGATACTAACACAACTTTCAAATTTTCATTCTTATTTCATTCTTGGTGATTTTTATGACAGAACCCATTTATAATGAAATTTGCCATTTATTATGAAATTTTGAAAGTTTTGTTAGAGTGCTGAAATTTCCACCACCAGAAGTTTAGCAACACTAACAAAACTTTCAAATTTTCATTATTTTTTCATTCTTGGTGATTTTTATTATTATTATTATTATTTCATTTTTGTTATCATTATTATTTCATTCTTGGTGACCAATTAGGAACTGCCATTTATAATGAATTTTTGAAAGTTTTGTTAGAGTGCTGAAATTTTCACCACCAGAACTTTAACAACGCTAACACAACTTTCAAAATTTCATTATTATTTTATTCTTGGTGATTTTTATGACAGATTCCATTAGAAACTGCCATTTATAATGAAATTTTGAAAGTTTTGTTAGAGTGCTTAAATTTTCACCACCAGAGCTTTTAACAACACTAACAAAACTTTCAAATTTTCATTATTATTTCATTCTTGGTGATTTTTATGACAGAACCCATTTATAATGAAATTTGTCATTTATAATGAAATTTTGAAAGTTTTGTTGGAGTGCTGAAATTTTCACCACCAGAACTTTAGTTTTGTAATTACTTTATAACCATTTAGAACCATGGATTGCACATGCCTAATATATATTATATATGCATTAGTATCAGCGCAATCCTTTCTCTTTCAAAGGTCAAAGGTTTTCAGCTCATCTTGGCTGAAAAGGAGATATAGTTTTACAAGGACAGGACTCAAACGACGGGCGAACAATCAATTGACTCTTGAATCGTAATCCTCCTTTAAAGGAACAGTATTGGATGGATATTTTTAATTTCCCCCCCCCCCCCCGACCTTTTCGACGGGTTGTGTCCTTGTCGCAACCCATAACAAAGCCTCCATTACGACAGACGAACGGATTTGGTGTCATACTCACGCAAACGGAAGAGATAATGGTGAGATTCCCCAGTTTGAAGGGTTGTGTAACTGGTATTTTCTCCCCTAACAATAATTGACCCAAGAGGGAAAAGCGGAGGCCGAAATCATGCAATATTATTATTATTATTATTATTATTGATAATAATAATTAATAATAATGATTATTATTATTGATAATAATAATAATGATTATTATTACAATTATTATTGATAATAATAATGATTATTATTACGATTATTGATAATAATGATTATTAAGATTATTGATAATAATAATTACAATTATTATTGATAATTATTATTATTATTATTGATAATAATAATAATTAATGATGATTATTATTATTACAATATCATTCCTTTCCAAGTGTAGGTTTCCTTCCTTGACCCTTAGGCCAAGGAACGAAACCCTGGTTTCGATCCGCTTCTGGCTTTTGCGCTTCGCACGCGGCCCAGGATTCCCTTTCCGAAGAGAACTACAAATCCCAGGTGTTGGTCAAGGGTAAAGGGTGACCGAAAAGGTGTGGAAACGGAGAGGAAGAAAGGCAAAATAATCTTTGAATTACAGGGGACGCTCCACCTCCTTTCATCCCCCTTGTTTTGAGGTCTGTCGCAGCTTTCCTTTCTCATCCCTTTGCTCTTCCGGTATCCGTTTTCCATCCTTCGTTCTTTCGAGACCCATCGCAGCTTTCCTTACTCTTCCGCTATCCGTTTTCCATCCCTTCGCTCTTTCGAGACCCATCGCAGCTTTCCTTTCTCATCCCTTCGCTCTTCCAATATCCGTTTTCCATCCTTCGTTCTTTTGAGACCCATCGCAGCTTTCCTTTCTCATCCCTTTGCTCTTCCGCTATCCTTTTTCCATCCCTTCGCTCTTTCGAGACCCATCGCAGCTTTCCTTTCTCATCCCTTTGCTCTTCCGCTATCCTTTTTCCATCCCTTCGCTCTTTCGAGACCCATCGCAGCTTTTCTTTCTCATCCCTTCGCTCTTTCACCATCCGTTTTTCATTCCTTCGCTCTTTCGAGACCCATCACCGCTTTCCTTTCTCATCCCTTCACTCTTCTGGTATCCGTTTTCCATCCCTTTGCTCTTTCGAGACCCATCGCAGCTTTTCTTTCTAATCCCTTCGCTCTTTCGCCATCCTTTTCCCATTCCTTCGCTCTTCCGGTATCCGTTTTCCATCCCTTTGCTCTTTCGAGACCCATCGCAGCTTTTCTTTCTAATCCCTTCGCTCTTTCGCCATCCTTTTCCCATCCCTTCGTTCTTTCGAGACCCATCGCAGCTTTCCTTTCTCATCCCTTCGCTCTTCCGGTATCCRTATTCCATCATTCATTCTTTCAAGACCCATAGCAGCTTTCCTTTCTCATCCCTTYGCTCTTCCGCTATCCGTTTTCCATCATTCATTTTTCGAGACCCATYGCAGCTTTYCTTTCTMATCCCTTCGCTCTTYYGSYATCCKTTTYYCATCCCTTCGYTSTTTCGAGACCCATCGCAGCTTTYCTTTCKCATCCCTTCGCTCTTYTGSYATCCGTTTTYCATCCCTTMGCTSTTTCGAGACCCATCGCAGCTTGCCTTTTTCATCCCTTCACTGTTTCGAGACCCATCGCAGCTTTTCTTTCGCATCCCTTCGCTCTTCCAGTATCCGTTTTCCATCCTTCGCTCTTTCGAGACCCATCGCAGCTTTCCTTTCTCGTCCCTTCGCTCTTTCGCTATCAGTTTTTCATTCCTTCATTGTTTCGAGACCCATCGCAGCTTTCCTTTCTCATCCCTTTGCTCTTTCGCCATCCGTTTTCCATCCCTTTGCTCTTTTGAGACCCATCGCAGCTTTCCTTTTTCATCCCTTCGCTGTTTCGAGACCCATCGCAGCTTTTCTTTCGCATCCCTTCGCTCATCCGGTATCCGTTTTCCATCCCTTTGTTCTTTCGAGACCCATTGCAGGTTTCCCGGTCCGTCCCTTTCCGCGCTCCCCCTGAATCCTGATCCCAACTAGAGCCGACTGGGATTTTCTCAACCCTCGATAATCCAAGACCTGGGCCTACACTAAAGATTGGCCGTTCTAGATACACAACAAGGGCCTGACATCTTGTTACCCCCCACCCCCGAATTTTAAAAAATTTATTTTGTGTTGGGAAACGAGTGGGAATGCTCTCTTTACCGCCTTGGGAATCTCGGCTAAAAACGACAACGACGACACTGATTCCGGATTAATTTTTTAGGCTGCGAACGTCTCCCGAAAGGCCGATTCCGTCACGAGGAAAACGGGGGAAAACTCACCCTTTAAAAATAAAAGATACTACGTTTTTAGGGCGTTTGCTGTGTAGCCTCTTAGGAGGATGCTCCGTTCAGCGTAAATAGCATTTTTGAGGAGGTTGAAGGGGAAATGCGAGCAAGGTCGGGGGGATTCGTGTGTTTGCACGGGGAACGGGACCCCGTTTTTATTCTGTTTGGAGGCGAGGGAGGCGAGTGCTTTGGAGACTGGAATAAAGGCCACATCAAATCTGAACGATCAAGCGAGTCTTGGTTGCCTTTCTTTTGGAACAGGGCGGTCGTGGAGATCCCCGTCTGTCACGAATTCGTTTGGAACCTTAAACACGTTCTTCGATCCGTTTTCAGTGGGACTGAATGCACCCGCCACTCTCAGAGAAAGAAAATTGACAGACGCAGTGCTGGGTTTTATAATAGCTAAATATTAGGCCTGGTCAATCCGTGGTTCTAAAGTACTTACAAAACTAAAGTTCTGGTGGTGAAAATTTCAGAACTCTAACAAAACTCGCAGAATTTCATTATAAATGGCAGCTCCTAATCGGTTCTAGCATAAAAAAATCACCAATAATGAAATAATAATTAAATTTTGAAAGTTTTGTTAGTGTTGCTAAACTTCCAGTGGTGAAAATTTCAGCACTCTAACAAAACTTTCAAAATTTCATTATAAATGGCAGTTCTGAATTGGTTCTGTCATAAAAATAATCAAGAATGAAATAATAATGAAGGAGCTGCCACTTCACCGTTTATTTGTAACACCCGAGTCCTTTGATGGAGTACTTTCTCATTCCTCTGCACTATGCTGGAAGGTTTTTTGGCATTGTAAATTAGTTAAATTAGCCTTGCACTCCAGGACAGGAATAACCCTCTGACTTTAAAACACCACACGTTGAATAGGAAAACAATCCTTTTATTGGAGATAATTAAAAAGTAGCAAAGTAAAAAAGCACTTTAAAGAAATAATTAAATCCAAGTAGGTAAGAAGATAAGAAAGAACAAAATAGTCCAGCAAGGTCCATGAAAACAAAGTCCACACTTCCCTAATATAATCCAGGAAACATTAATCCAAGCTATGGGTATGCAATCATAAAATCTAAGAGTCAAAACCATGAAACAAGAAATATTTAGCACGAATCTTCCACGATACAAGGACGAGAACTTAACTTGATTCCAAATGATGCTTCATCTGCCTACATTTCCCGTACTTGAGACTTTTATCCCCTTGTTAAGCTATCCCAAGCACTCAGAAATTGGTTTCGTTTTAGTTGAGAATCCCTTATCTTTTGCTCTCGGAACCTGGCAGAACGCCGAAGGCATTGTTCGACTTGTCTGTTTTGACTAATCTCCTGCCGTCTATCTATTTGCTCATAATCTTCTGCAAGTGCCAAGTTGTTTTCAAGCCCCAAATCCTGGGAACTCTCTGGTAACAATTCAGGGAGTACACCATCATCCCCACACCCTTAACGGATGTTCTCATGGGAAACTACACTTTGCACGGGGATCTCCAGGTCCTTCTCTGCATCCGTATTATTGACATCACTCCCCACATCCAAAGCACCCTGATCCTGAAACACAATCACAGGCTGAGCTCCAACAATTCGCCTCCCCGCATAAAGCAGTACCAAAATCTCCTACTTGACAGATGCAACTTTCTTTTGGGCTGCAAAGGTTGACAGCAAGCTAGACTATTAATGGTTGGGAGCTCACTCTGACCCAGGCTGGCGTCAAACTCATGACCTCATGAGAGTGTATAATTCTTAACAGCCGGTGGCGTTATGGGTTTAGCCCTTGTGCTGGCAGCGAAAGGTCGGTGGTTCAAATCCGGGGAGAGGGGAGAGCTCCCATCTGTCAGCTCCAGCTTCCCATGTGGGGACATGAGAGAAGCCTCTCACAGGATGGTAAAATTACTATAACTGGGGGAACTTCTGGGGCTCCTTTCTCCCTCGTTTTTACAGCTATTGGGGTGACACTTGCTACAATGCTGGAACACATTTACCACTCTTAGCCCACTGGATTTCAGAATGTTTCACGTATCCACTGATTTTTGGGGAATTTCCAAAGTACCTTCACTCACTTCCAGAGACCACTACGATCCCCACGAATGACGGACCTGGACCGAACTTGGCACGCAGACCCTCATGACCAACAGAACATACTGGTGGGGTTTGGGGGAGGATGGACCGTGGATGTTGGGATTTGCAGAACCTTCAACTGATTCAGCTCTGACTTCCACAGAACACTGCGATTCCCACAAATGACAGACCTGGACCAAACTTGTCACACAGACCCCCATGACCAATAGAAAATACTGGATCAGTTTGGGAGGAAGTGAAAGTGAGTTAGGGGAGATGTAGTTCACCTACATTTGGAGAGCACTCTGAACCCAAACAACCCTGGATCTGAACCAAACCAAACCCTGGATCTGAACCCGTGCCTTTGGAGCGGGGCCAACGGAGGTGGTCTTGCAACCCCTCTTAAATGGCCAGGCGACCCATCTGAGAACCGCTGTTCTACAGTCTTACAACCACAGCCCGCACACATGGCCACACACACACAACTGACACAGTGAGTATGAGAGGAGGCCACCTTCCCTCAGGCTGTGAGGACCTCTACTTTTGCCTTCTTCATGGTCCCAATGGTCTTTTAAAGGTGGGGCGAATGGCATTTCGCCTTGATGGTTGTGTGTGTGTGTGGGGGGGGGGGGGGGGAGGACCCCACAGCCGTTTCCATTGCAACTTGGTGGGGATGATGAAGCCAAGCAAAGTGGGAGAGAGACAGGAGCTGGTGGGGGAGTGCCTGACAAATGAGGGGTCTGTCCCTGTCATGGAGGGAGGACAGTTGGGAAGGTAGCGTAGGATATCTATATTCCCACAATTTGTCCACAAAACGAAACACACAATAGCATATCCACATTGTGTGTGTGTTTGTGCGTGTCTTAACTATCTGGACCAGTCACAGTCTGGCTTCAGGCCTGGTCACGGCACCGAGACGGCTTTGGTCGCCTTGGTGGATGACCTCCACAGAGAGCTGGACAGGGGGAGTGTGACCCTGCTGGTTCTCTCGGACATCTCAGTGGCTTTCGATACCATCGATCATGGTATCCTTCTGGTACGACTCTCCGGGATGAGTCTCGGGGGCATGGTTTTGTCGTGGCTCCGGTCCTTCCTGGAGGGTCGATCCCAGATGGTGAAGCTGGGAGACGCCTGCTCGGACCCCTGGCCTTTGACCTGTGGGGTCCCGCAAGGTTCCCTTCTGTCTCCCATGCTTTTTAACATCTACATGAAACCGCTGGGAGAGATCACCCGGAGTTTTGGAGTTGGGTGCCATCTCTATGCAGATGACACACAACTCTACTACTCTTTTCCACCCAACTCCAAGGAATCCCCTCGGGTGCTGGACGAGTGCCTGGCCGCTGTGGTGGTCTGGATGAGAAAGAACAAGCTGAGGATCAATCCCAACAAGACAGAGGTTCTCTTGGTCGATCGTAAACCAGATCAGGGTATAGGGTGGCAACCTGTGTTGGACGGGGTTGCACTCCCCGTGAAGTCACAGGTCCGCAGTCTGGGTGTCCTCCTGGACTCATCACTGATGTGTCGGCGGTGACCGGGAGGGTCTTTGCACAATTAAGACTCGTGCACCAACTGCGACCATACCTCATGGAGGCAGATCTGGCCAGGGTAGTCCATGCCTTAGTCACCTCCAGATTGGACTACTGTAATGCGCTCTATGTGGGGCTGCCCTTGAAAACGGCCCAGAAATTCCAATTGGTCCAACGGGTGGTGGCCAGGTTGTTAAGTGGGGCTCCTTACAGAGAGAGGTCAACCCTCCTGTTGAAGGAGCTCCACTGGCTGCCATTCATTTTCCGGTCCCAATTCAAGGTGCAGGTTCTTACCTACAAAGTCCTGACCGGTTTGGGACCCGCCTACCCGCGTGACCGCATTTCTGTGTACGAACCCACACGATCTCTTCAATCATCTGGATCACTGTAGCTAGGTCGTCCCTGGACAGGGAGGGGGCCAGCCGTCTAGCCTGCCGCAGGTGAAAGAAGGCGGTTCTGCTCACGGCCTCCATTGTCGGCGGAGGGTCCAGCAGGCACGATTGGTGGGGACGAGGGAGAGGGCCTTCTCGGTGGTGGCCCCCCGACTCTGGAACTCACTCCCCAAGGACATCAGGCATTCCCCAACTTTGGTAGTCTTTAGCTACGTAGACACCTCCATGGTCATGTGGCCACTGCCATGACCGCATGGAGCGCCCTTACCTTACTTATTGCTCTACTCACATTTGCATGTTTTCGAATTGAAAATCACATTCTATCTATCTATCTTTTACAACTTGGCAACAGACACGTGTTGGCAGAGCAACAGTGAGTGCGTAGAGGTGTGTGGAGTTGTGAAAATATAGTGGAATGAATGCACATGCAAGATCATCCCCATAATCACCCCTCAGCAGAGCCACTTATTTCCCGCGTGACGGTGTGTATTTGAGGGGAGAGTTGAGGAAATATAGTAAAATTAACACACATGTAGGGTGTTCTCCACAACTTCCTTTCAACATAGACATTGGCATATCCACACCCGTATGTGTATGTGTGTGTGAGTGCGCGTGCACAGGGGCGGCTCAACCATTACGCAAAGTAAGCAGTCGCGGTAGAGTTGATTTTGCCCAGGGGCGCTCTTGGGGAAAATAGACCTTGACATATGCGAGTTACTGGGATGTATAGTTCACCTACAATCAAAGAGCATTCTGAACTCCACCAATGATGGAATTGAACCAAATATGGCACACTGAACTCCCACGACGAACAGAAAATAGATATCAGTGAATGGTTGGGGGCTCTTGGGGGAAAATAGACCTTGACGTATGCGAGTTGTAGTTACTGGGATGTATAGTTCACCTACAATCAAAGAGCATTCTGAACTCCACCAATGACGGAATTGAACCAAATATGGCACACAGAACTCCATGACGAACAGAAAATATATATCAGTGATTGTTGGGGGTGGGGTGGGGGCAAAATACTGTTTACTTACCGTTGAAAATTACTCTGTGGGTGCATCCACTACATCTCCCCCCAAAGAAAGAAGGAGACAAAGAGGGAGGGAAGGTTGGCCACAGCAACGTGTGGCGGGTATAGCTAGCATATATATTATATCTATATATATGAAAATGTTCTGTGCGTTATGAGTACCTTAAAAACAAAAGAACCATTGAACGAAATCACACCAAATTTGACAACAAAACATCTCACAACACAAGCAGTGATCATCACTCAAAAAATTACGATTTTGTCACTTGGGAGTTGTAGCTGCTGGGATTTATAGTTCACCTACAATCAAAGAGCATTCTGAACTCCACCAACAATAGAATTGGACCAAACTTGGCACACAGGACTCCCCTGACCACAGAAAACCCTGGAAGGGTTTGGTGTGCATTGACCCTGAGTTTGAGAGTTGTAGTTCACCTACATCCAGAGAGCACTGTGGACTCAAACAATGATGGATCTGGACCAAACTTGGCAGGAATACTCAATATGCCCGAATATCAAAACAGATGGAGTTTGGGGGAAATAGACTGGAAGAGTTTGGTGGGCATTGACCCTGAGTTTGAGAGTTGTAGTTCACCTACATCCAGAGAGCCCTGTGGACTAAAACAATGATGGATCTGGACCAAACTTGGTGGGAATACTGAATATGCCCAAATACCAACACAGATGGAGTTTGGGGGAAATAGACCTTGACCTTTGGGAGTTGTAGTTACTGGGATTTATAGTTCACCTACAACCAAGGAGCATTCTGAACCCCACCAACGATGGAATTGGGCCAAACATCCCACACATGACCAACAGAAAATACTGTGTTTTCTGGTGGTCTTTGGAACTGGACCTAACACAGAATCAACCACCATGGTGGGAGCTGTAGTTTACCCTGCAGCCAGAGAGCACACTGAACCCCACCGATGAAGCATCTGGAGGAAATGTTCCCAGCACAACAAACTGATGGAGTTTCTGGCATGATGGGAGTTGTAGTTCACCCACAACCTTATGCATTGTGGGTGAACTATAACTCCCAGAAAGGAAGGCCAGTTACCTTTTTCAAATACCCCGGGCATGCCGGGTATCCAAGTGAGTAATAATAAAGGGACTATGGCAGGAATGGGGAGCAAAACAGATGAGCCGTGACCCTATGGAACAAGCATGTCGTCAACATACAGAAATCCCAGGTTTGTCAACATTGCTCCTAATCTTAGTTTAGTATGAATATCCAAGCTTGGATCAAACTGTCTACCCATAAGCAGAAAGGCATTGCATATATTAGAAACCAACACTTCCTCATTACTTTATTTTCCAGATCACCAGACTGGGCCACAGCAACGTGTGGCAAGGGACCGCTAGTATATATATATATAGGCACTACTTTTAGAGTTGCTCTTGAATGGGAAAGGAATGAACGGAGGAAACAAATCATATCAACCCTCCCCTCCGAGAGAAAAAGAAGCCAATGTTTGGGTTGGGTAAAGGGCCCGGAAGCCAACGGGAAGGCCAAGGGCCAAAGGCGGGGAGGACAGGAAGGCACAGCTGCTGGCTCCGGTTGCGTTTCATGCACCCCGGGCGACTCAGGGCTCTTCCCGCCGCAGGATGCACAGCACCGACTTGTGGGGGATGCCGCACTCCTCCAGCGAGCGGGAGAGGTCCGAGAAGGTCCTCCGGGGTACCTCCGCCGTCTCCAGGCTGTAGCCGCGGCCGCGGTACGTGGACGAGTTCCTCCGTGCCGCCACCGCCAGGACGGTTTGCAGGCTGTCGCTAGGACGGAAGTGCCGCTCGAAGCGCCGGCCCGACGGGGAGCGGATGGCAAGGAGAAGCCGGGGCTCGCCTTCGCCGGGCTCCTCCGGCTCTTCCTCGGCGTCGCGTTCCCTGCCACTCCCTTGGACCCGACACGCACAATCTCCCTTCTTCTCCATCCTGGCACCGGCAGTGTGGTCGGGCGCCCCTTCCGGCCCGCTGTTCCTCAGGCCTTTCCTGCTGATGGAAGGCAACACTCGGTACTTGTTCAAGGAGGAGGAGGAGCGCAGAGGCACTTGCTGCAGGAGGTCGGGGACCTCGACGGGGAAGACCTGCGGGGTGGACACTCTCTGGCCACCTCGAAGGGGTTCTTCAGCATGGCTCCCAGGAGAAGGCGGCACGGACGAGGAAGCACCGTAGGAGCAGGTCAAGAGTGGCCTGGTGCGGCCCTTGGCGGACTTTGGCCGGGCCACGTGCGTGGCCAGCAAGCGGGGAGGGTTCACAACAACAAAGGGGGGCTTCTTTCCAGAGGGGACGGCGTTCAGCTGCGAGGCGGCCGCCATTGCTTCTCAGGGATGCTGCAAGGACAAGGCGCAAAAGGAAGGTCTCAATATTGTAACCAAATATATTGTATATTGTCTATACTACAACTTATGAAATGTTGTTGTTGTTCATTCGTTCAGTCATCTCCGACTCCACGCCAGAGCTCCCTGTTGGCCATCACCACCCCTAGGGTCTCCTTCAAGGTCAGTCCAGTCACTTCAAGGATACCATCCATCCATCTTGCCCTTGGTCGGCCCCTCTTCCTTTTACCTTCCTACTTATGAAATAGTACAATCTATATATATATAAAGGTAATGTTCGTTTGTCCTGCTATCAGAACTCAAAAACCACTGGGGGAATTGACACCAAATCTGGACACAAGACACCTAACAGTCCAATGTATGTTCTCCACTCAAAAAAAGTGATTTTGTCATTTGGGAATTGCCGTTGCTGGGATTTATAGTTTACCTACAATCAAAGAGCATTCTGAACTCCACCAACTATGGAATTGAACCAAACTTGGCACACAGAATTCCCATGATCAACAGAAAACATTGGAAGGATTTGATGAGCACGGACCTTGGGTTTTGGAGTTGTAGTTCACCCACATCCAGTACTGTGGACTCAAACAATTATGGATCTGAACCAAACTTGGCACAAATACTCAATATGCCCAAATGTGAGTACTGGTGGAGTTTGGGGAAAACAAACCTTGATATTTGGGAGTTGTAGTTGCTGGGATTTATAGTTCACCTACAATCCAGCCATCTATCCATCCCTCTATCTATCTATCTATCTATCTATCTATCTATCTATCTATCCCTCTAGCTATCCATCCATCCGTCCATCCCTCTATTTATCTATCAATCCCTCTCTCTCTCTCTCCATCCATCCATCCCTATATTTATCTGTCAGTCTCTCTCTCTCTTCATCCATCCATCCCTCTAGCTATCCATCCATCCCTCTATTTATCAATCAGTCCCCCCCTATCTCTCTATCTATCCATCCATCCATCCCTCTATTTATCTCTCTCTCTCTCCATCTATCTATCTATCTATCTATCTATCTATCTGATCATCCATCTCTTCATCCCTCTATCTGTGTATTTATTTATCTATCCATCCCTCTAGCTATCCAACCATCTATCCATCCATTTATCTATCTATCTATCTATTTATTTATTTACGCCCTTCTGAAGGGGACTCAGAGCGGCTTATAAGTAAAAAGTAAATACAATATATTATATTATTACCATAGCACAATATTAATTACATTGTACAATGACATTATACTGTAATATTATTGGTAATAATACATTTAATATAAAATGCATAATTAAAATATATTATTATTACTAGTAGTATATTGTATTACATTATAATATTGTCAATATTATATGTATATACTTTATATTATATTATATCCATCCATATTGCCTTCCCTTTATCTGTCCATCTATCTGTCCATCCATTCATCTCTCCATCGAGTTGCAAGGAGAGGTAGGTAATAAATAAATTATTATTATTATTATTATTCAGATTTAGCGGGTGATTAATACATTATTATTATTTTACTTACACAAAAGCTCATTATTATTATTATTATTATTATTATTATTATTATTATTATTCTGAATTCCTACCTCAAGCTGCAAGGAGAGTTCGATTATTATTATTATTATTATTATTATTATTATTATTATTCAGAATATTCAAGCCGCAAGGAGAAGCGGATGATGAATGCATTATTATTCTTGTTATTCTTGAAAGCAAACAGGGTTCGTTTCCCTTGCGATTCCTCGTCCCCAGTTTATTTGTCAAGCAAGGAGTGTGTTGTGTACAGCGCAATGTGCCAGGCAACCAGGTCTGACTCCATTCAGCCCAATAAGGGAGAAACTCCAAGGCATGCACAGCTAGAAAACAAGCAGTATTTTATTTGTCGTGTCAGGGCAACCAGTCAATTGTATTACATTTCTCATCTGGTCGTTCTTCTGTTTCCGCCATCTGCTTCTCTGGCCCTGGAACTCAACAAAAAAGCTCCTATATTGTAGCAGGTTTCCTATGAGGCGGGTGAGATGGTAGTTGCCCAGTCTTCTGTGTGCCCAGAGGGGAGTCTCTCATTTGGTATCAGCCATTGGTTGAGGCTCTGGGTTTGAGCCTGCCACTTTTGGACTCTTGCTTGCTGAGTGTCTCTGTAGATCTTAGGAAACGATTTCTTGATTTAAGTCGATGTGCTGGCTGATACCCAAACAAGGGATGAGCTGGAGATGTCTCTGCCTTGGTCCTTTCACTATTGGCTGCTACTTCCCGGCAGATGTCAGGTGGTGCAAGTGTAATTTCTCCAGTGATGTGAGGCGTAAACATCCTGTGTCTCATTAAGAGCCACATCCACTGTTTTAGTGTGGTGAGATGTGTTCCACACTGGGCATGCATACTCAACAGCAAGGGCAGATGTCTTCACTGTGTCTGGTTGTGATCCCCAGGTTGTGCCAGTCAGCTTTCGTATGATATTGTTTCTAGCACCCACTTTTTTCTTGATGTTCAGACAGTGCTTCTTGTAGGTCAGAGCACAGTCCAAAGTGACTCCCAGGTATTTGGGTGCGCTGCAGTGTTCCAGTGGGATTCCTTCCCAGGTCATCCTCAGAGCTCGGGATGCTTGTCTGTTCTTGAGACGAAAGGCACATGTCTGTGTTTTGGATGGGTTAGGGATCAGCTGGTTTTCCTTGTAAGAGGCAGTTAGAGCACCTAGAGCTTCGGAGAGCTTCTGTTCAACCATCTCAAAACTCCCTGCTTGAGCGGTGATGGCACGATCATCAGCATAGATGAAGCTCTCTGTCCCTTCTGGCAGTGGCTGGCCATTTGTGTAAATGTTGAACATGGGTGGAGTGAGTACGCTCCCCTGAGGCTGGCCCCATTCTTCTGTTTCCGCCCTCTGCTTCTCTGGCACTGGAACAAAAAAGCTCCTGTTTTGTAGCAGGTTTCCTATGAGGCGGGTGAGGTGGTCGTCCTTTGTGATATTAGACATTTTTCTCAGGAGGAGCCGGTGGTTCACAGTCTCATAGGCTGCTGACAGGTCTATGAAGACAGCTCCTGTGATCTGCTGCCTTTCAAAGCCATCTATGTGCTGAGTCAGGTTCAGCACTTGCGATGTGTAGCTTTTGCCTTTTCTTGGTGTGGGATCAGACAGGGGTCTATTTTTTTCCGTAATTCTATGCCAAATAAGTCTCTCCAGAACTTTGTAGAGGTGGCACAACAGGGAGATTGGTCTGTAGCTTTTTGGGTCGTTACGGTCTTTGCCTGGTTTCAAGATGGCGATGACTCTTGCTTTCCTCCAGATTTTGGGGATCTGACAGGATGCAGTGCAGTGAGCAAACAAGAATCGAATCTCACCTTTAAACATTTTTTTAAAAAAAAATCATATTGCAAAGAGTGCAAACTACATCTCCCAGGATCCCACAGCATTGAGCCAAGAATATATGGCAGTTCAGAAGACATGGCACAGATCTATTATTACTTTGCAGTTCGATCTCTAAATCCCCATATCATGTCACGCTGTTGGATTATCAAATGTCTAGATGTCATCGGGATGTGTGAAAACATCAGCTTTTCCAGTTGTTTTTCGACAATCCTGGGATTGCAACATCAACAATCCATACTTGTTTTCCCCCACAACAACTATTATTATTATTACTATTACTAGCGGTACCCGCCACACGTTGCTGTGGCCAACCTTCCCTCCGTCTTTCACTCCTTCCTTTCCTCCCTCTTTTTCTTTCCCTTCTTCTTTTTTCCTTCTCTAGCTGTTTTTTCCTTCTTTCTCTCCTTCTTTCCCTCTTTCCATCCTTCCTTGTCTCTTTCCTTCCTTCCCTCCCTTTCTCTCTTTCATTCCTTCCCTCCTTCCTTCCCTCTCTGCTTCCTTCTTTCACTTTTTTATTTCCTTCTCTTCTTTTTTCCTTCTCTCCCTTTCTCTCTCTCCTTCTTTCCCTCTTTCCATCCTTCCGTGTCTCTTTCCTTCCTTCCCTCTTTCTCTCTTTTATTCCTTATCTCCTTCCTTCCCTCTCTCTTTCCTTCTTTCACTTCTTTTATTTATTTTTATTTTAATATTCCAATTATTTTATATTATTATTATTAATACTATTTTATTGTTTATTATTGCAATTATTTTATATTATTATTAATTATAATATTTTATTGTTTATTGCATATTATATATTGTAATTATTTTATATTATTATTATTAGCACCATCTTATTGTTTATTATTACATATTATATAATATTCCAATTATTTTATATTATTATTATTATTATTAATACTATTTTATTGTTTATTATTGCATATTATATAATATTCCAATTATTTTACATTATTATTATTTATAATATTTTATTATAATATTTTATTTATAATATATTTTATATATAATAACAATATAAAATAATATAAAATAATTGGGATATTATATAATATGTAATAATAATTATTATTTATAATATTTTATTATTAGTAATATTTTATTGTTTATTATTACATATTATAAAATATTGCAATTATTTTATTATTTTATTGTATTATTTTATTGTATGATTTTATATTATTATTTTATATTATTATTATTAGTACTTTTTTATTGTTTATTATTACATATTATACATTGCAAATATTTCATATTATTATTATTAGTTCTATTTTACTGTTTATTATTACATATTATATAATATCCCAATAATTTTATATTATTATTTATAATATTTTATTTTATTATAATATTTTATTTATAATATATTTTATATATAATAATCATAATATAAAATAATATAAAATTATTGGGATATTATATAATATATAGTAATAATTATTATTTATAATATTTTATTGTTTATTATTACCTATTATATAATATCCCAATTATATTATATTATTATTATTAGTATTTTATTTTTTTATTTTTTTATTATTTTATATTGTTTATTATTATTATTATTATTATTATATAATATCCCAATTATTTGATATTATTATTATTAATACTATTTTATTGTTTATTGTTACGTATTATATAATATTCCAATTCTTTTATATTATTATTATTTATAATATTTTATCATAATATTTTATTTATAATAATATATTTTTATTTATAATCATAATTTTTATAATAATAATAATAATAATAATAATAATAATAACATAAAATAATTGGGATATTATATAATATGTAATAATAATTATTATTTATAATATTTATAATATCCCAATTATTTTATATTATTATTTATTATTATTATGATTATTATTATTCTGGGCGCCATGTTGAAGGGTAGCACACTCTCTCAGCCTCAAGAAACTATTGTTATTATTATTATTATTATTATTATTATTATTGCTATTATGATTCTTAAGCCAGAAACCAACCAAAGAGAAGAAGAAGAAGAAGGCCGGAGCGTCTCCTCGGCGTGTCTCCATCCAGCAGTCAACGGCACCACGTTGCCCTGGTAACCAAACTCCCTCAGGGCCCTACTTCCGGTCTGGAGCGGAAGTGCGTCACCTTCCAGCCGCCTCTCCTCTCATGGGCGGGGCGTCACGGAGGGAGGCTGCTCTTAGGAGGCGGCAGCTCTATGGTGGAGACAACTTGTGTTCATTCATTCTGTTCTGATCTATTGGGCACAAGATTAAGAAACTATTATTGTATTATATTTTATATATTATATTATTATATTATATTATATTATATTATATTATATATTTTATATTTTATTATGTTATATCATATATTATATATTGTATTATATTGTTTTATATTATATTATATTTTATTTTATATTATTATATTTTATTTTATTTTATATTATATTATATTATTATATATTATATTTTTTATATTTTATTATATTATATCATATATTATTATATTATATTATATTGTTTTATATTATATTTTATTTTATATTATATATTATATTATATTATATCATATCATATATTATATTATATTATAATGATATAGTGATATATAATAATATATAATATAACATTATAATATAATATAAGAACATAATAATATAATAATATTATATTATTATATTATTATGATACCCCAGCCATTCCACAGATATATAAACCCATTTTTCCTACTTCCAACAGACCTCACACCTCTGAGGATGCTTGCCATAGATGCAGGCGAAACGTCAGGAGAAATGCCTCTAGAACATGGCTCTATAGCCCGAAAAAACCCACAAGAACCTAGTGATTCCAGCCATGAAACCTTCGACAATCCAATATAATAATAATTATAATAATATAATAATAATATTATAATACAATATAATATTAGAAAATGTTATTATATTATATTATATATTCTTATATATCACTATATCATTATAATATATATAATATTGTTTTACATAATACAATAATATATAATAATAGATAACATAATAATATTATATATAATATAATAAATATATAATGCACATTATTAGAAAATATATTATATTATATATTCTTATATACCACTATATCACTATAATATATAATATAATATAATATAATATATTATTATGATACATATTAGAAAATATTATTTTATTATATTATATATTCTTATATATCACTATATCATTATAATATATAATATAATATTATTATACATATTAGAAAATATTATTTTGTTATATTATATATTCTTGTTGTTGTTCATTCGTTCAGTCGTCTCCGACTCTTCGTGACCTCATGGACCAGCCCACGCCAGAGCTCCCTGTCGGCCGTTACCACCCCCAGCTCCCTCAAGGTCAGTCCAATCACTTCAAGGATGCCATCCATCCATCTTGCCCTTGGTCGGCCCCTCTTCCTTTTGCCTTCCACTTTCCTTATATATATTCTTATATATCACTATATCATAATATATAATATAATATAATATATTATTATACATAATACAATAATACATAATAATAGATAACATAATAATATTATTATATATAATATAATATATAATAATAGATAATGCACAATATTAGAAAATATTATATTATATATTATATATTATAAAGATATAGTGATATATAATAATATGTGATATAATATAATAAAATGCCTTCTTCTCCTACAACTAGTAGTGCCAGAATGCTCAGTCTCAACAAAGATAATATAATAATATTATTATATCTATGATTCTGTGATTCTATATATTATATTATATATTATAATGATATAGTGATATATAATAATATATAATATAATATAATAATATTTTCTAATATTGTGCATTATATATTAATATATATTATATTATATATAATAATAATATTATGTTATCTATTATTATATGTTATTGTATTATGTATATTATATAATATATATTATTATATTATATATTATTATACATTATTATATTATCTATTAACAGATGGCATATTATTATATTATATATTATTATGCATTATTATATTATATAATAATTATTATATTATATATACTACATTATATATAATTATACATTATTATATTATCTATTATTATATGTTATTGTATTATGTATAATAATAGTGTATTATAGATATGACATATATATGCAAAACAGGAGGCACATTATTATTATTATTATTATTATTATTATTATTATTATTATTATTATTAGCCAACCTGAAGATGCAGAATAATAACAACAATTATAATAATAACAGATGGCATATTATTATATAATATATTATTATACACTGTTATATTATGTATATTATTATTATTAGCCAAACTGAAGATGCAGAATAACAATAATGATAATAGTAATAATATATATTATTATATATTATTATACATTATTATATCATCTATTATTATATGTTATTGTATTATGTATAATAATAATGTATTATATATGTATATGACATATATATGCAAACCCGAAGGCATATTATTATTATTATTATTATTATTAGCCAACCTGAAGATGCAGAATAATAACAATAATGATAATAATGGCATATTATATTATATATTATTATACATTATTATATCTATTATTATATGTTATTGTATTATGCATAATAATAACGTATTAGATATATGGCATATATATGCAAAAGGTCGGCGGTTCGAATCCCGGGAGCATGGTGAGCTCCTGCTGTCAGCTCCAGCATCTGCCAATCTAGCAGTCCAAAAACATGCAAATGTGAGTAGATCCAAAGGTAACAGTGCTCCATGCAGTCATTATATCACTCAGCTATCAATCAGTAATCTATATTTATTTATCATCTATATCTATCATCAATCTTAATAATTATCAACAATCTACCATCAATATCAGTCATCTATCTAAATTATCTATTTATCATGTATCTATCAATAATCTATCTACCTATGTCTAATTTATAATCTATCTGTTATCTATTTGTATCAGTCATCTATCTAAATTATCAATAATTGAAACATAGGCCAATTGTGACATTCACATCTACCTCCGACAGACAAGAGTTCTTTCTCCCATCCTGGACATCATTTGACAGATATATAATCCCCATTTTCAGAGGTCAGAGGAGCGAGAAACTGCAACATTAGATAAGTAGTTGGGCGACGAGACCTCTCGACCTCTGGGGATGGAGAGAATGCTATAAACCCCATTTTCAGATGTCAGAGGAGCCAGAAACTGCAACATTAGATAAGGAGTTGGGCAACGTGGCCTCTCAACGTCTGGGTATGGAGAGAATGCTATAAACCCCATTTTCAGAGGTCAGAGGAGCCAGAAACTGTAACATTAGATAAGTTGGGCGATGAGGCCTCCTAACCTCTGGGGATGGAGAGAATGCTATAAACCCCATTTTCAGAGGTCAGAGGAGCCAGAAACTGCAACATTAGATAAGCTGGGCGATGAGGCCTCCTAACCTCTGGGAATGGAGAGAATGCTACAAACTCCATTTTCAGAGGAGCCAGAAGCTGCAACATTAGATAAGGAGTTAGACGAGGAGGTCTCCTAAACTCTGAGGATGGAGATAATGCTATAAACTCCAATTTCAGAGGAGCCAGAAACTGCAACATTATAAAAGGAGTTGGGCAACGAGGCCTCTCAACCTCTGGGGATGGAGAGAATGCTATGAACCCCATTTTCAGAGTTCAGAGGAGCCAGAAACTGCAACATTACATAAGGAGTGGGGCAACATGACCTCTCAATCTCTGGGGATGGAGAGAATGCTATAAACGCCATTTTCACAGGTTAGAGGAGTCAGAAACTGCAACATTAGATAAGGAGACAAGACCTCTCCGCCTCTGGGAATGGAGAGAATGCTATAAACCCCATTTTCAGAGGAGCCAGAAAATGCAACATTAGATAAGGAGATGGGCGACATGGCCTCTCAACCTCTGGGGATGGAGAGAATGCTATAAACCCCATTTTCAATGGAGCCAGAAACTGCAACATTAGATAAGGAGTTGGGCGACGAGACCTCTCCACCTCTGGGGATGGAGAGAATGTGACGAGACCTCTCAACCTTTGGGGATGGAGAGAATGCAATAAACCCGATTTTCAGAGGTCCGAGGAGCGAGAAACTGCAACATTAGAAAAGGAGTTGGGCGACAAGACTTCTCCACCTGTGGGGATGGAGAGAATGCTATAAATCCCATTGTCAGAGGTCAGGGGAGCGAGAAACAGCAACATTAGATAAGGAGTTGGGCGACGAGGCCTCTCAACCTCTGGGGATGGAGAGAATGCTATAAACGCCATTTTCACAGGTCAGAGGAGCCAGAAACTGCAACATTAGATAAGTATCAATAATATGTTATGGGTTGGACTGGCTAGCCCTTGGGGGGTCCCTTCCAAGCCGAGGATTCAGTGACGTCATTGTTGAACGACATTGATGGAGACGTGACACAGAAAGGCAGTGTTGCTTCTGAAAGTGTCACGGCTGGGTTGGAGACATCTCTGCAAAAAGGAAGAAGGAAAAGACACAAAAGGCCCATTCAAGCCGGTTCTTCTATGGGTTGAGTAAGGCGACGAGAAGAAGTCGAATCATCCAGCTGGATTACTATTATCTATATGTAATAAAATATAATAATAAATTATATATATTATATAATATATATTGCATTTAATAAAATATAATATTTATTTATTTATTTATTTATTTATTTGATGCATTTATTAAATATATATATATATATATATATATATATATAAATAATATTCCAATTTTAATAATATATGAATAACAATATTAATATATGATACGTAATAAACTATAATAATAGCAAATATATAAATATTTTAATTTTAAAATATATTGATAATAGTATATAATATAATTATAATTGTAAATATGTAATTATAAAAACAATATTTTAATATAAATATATATTAGTAATAATTGTAATAGATGATATATAATAAAATATAATAGTAGTAGATATATAAATAATATTCCAATTTTAATAATATATGAATAACCATAGTAATATATGATACATAATAAACTATAATAGTAGTAAATATATAAATAATATGTTAATATTAAAATATATATTAATAATTATATTATATAAGTATCATTGCAAATATATAATAATAAAAACAATATTTTAATTAAAACATATTTATAATAATAGTAAAATATGATTATATAATATTATGAGTATTATCTTTTATTATTTATCTTATATAATAAAATATAATAATTTAAAATATAATTGTAGTTCTAAATATATAATTATAAAAATATTTTTAATTTTATAATAGAAATAATAGTAATCATATATTATATAAGATAAACAATTAAATATAATATTCATAATAATATATAATATATAATCATATATTAATATTATTATAAATATGTTTTAATTAAAATATTATTTTAATATTATATTGTGTTATTTATCTTAAAATATAATATTCATAATATAATATATAATATATAATCATATGTTACTATTATTATAAATATGTTTTAATTAAAATATTATTTTATATTAGATTGTATTGTTTATCTTATATAATATATGATTACTATTATTTCTATTATAAAATTAAAGATATTTTTATAATGATATATTTAGAACTACAATTATATCTTAAATTATTATTATATTTTATTATATAAGATAAATAATAAAATATAATATTCGTAGTATAATATATAATTGTAATTGTAAATATACAATAATAATAATATTTTTAATTTTAAAAATATATTTATAATATAATAATAATAATAATAATAATAATAATAATAATAATAATGTGTAGATTCCACTTTTGCAGAGCATTGCAGCCCAAAAAGGAAGAGAAGGACGTAAGCCTCAAAGGCGAGAGATGAAAGGAACGAAAGAAAGAAAGAAGGAGGGATCAAAAAAGAAGAAGCGTTTGGCTGCTTCCAAAATTAAACATAACCCGGTTGCCATGACCACTCTCTTTTCACTCCTCCGCCTCCATTCCTGCTTTTATTCTCTTTGCAAGGGAACAGGGCGCTAAAAATACGCAGGAGGAAGAAAAGAAGGAAGGAAGAAAAGAACGTAATAATAGAGAAAGGGAGAGAAGAGATAGTCGCTTTGGACCCCCAATAAAGAGTCTTCTCTTCCTTCCCTCTGTTTCATTCCCCCTTTATTCTCTTCCCTTATTCCTACCTTCTTTCCTTTCTCTTTCTTCTCTTCCTTCCCTTATTCCTCATTTCCTTTCTTCTCTTCCTTCTTCTCTGTTACATTCCCTCTTTATTCTCTTCCTCCCCTTATTCCTACCTTCCTTCCCATTCTTTCCTTCCTCTCTTTCTTCTTTTCCTTCCCTGGTTCACTCCCCCCTTTATGCTCTTCCTCCCCTTATTCCTACCTTCCTTCCGTTCTCTTTCTTCTGCCCTTCCTTTTTTCTTCGCTCTTGTTTCATTCCCCTCTTTATTCTCTTTCTCCCCTTATTCCTAACTTCTTTCCTTTCTCTTTCTTCTTTTCCTTCTCTGTTTCACTCCCCCCTTTATGCTCTTCCTCCCCTTATTCCTATCTTTTTCCTTTCTCTTTCTTCTCTTCCTTCCCATTCTTTCCTTCTTCTCTTTCTTCTTTTCCTTCCCGGTTTCACTCCCCCCTTTCTTCTCTTCTTCCCCTTGTTCCTACCTTCCTTCCCTGTCTCATGCCACCCTTCCTTCCTTTTTCTTCTCTTCCTTCTTCTCTGTTATACTCTCGTCCTTATTCCTACCTTCCTTCCTTTCTCTTTCTTCTCTTCCTTCCCACTCTTTCCTTCCTCACATTCTTCTTTTCCTTCCCTGTTTCACTGCCCCCTTTATGCTCTTCCTCCCCTTATTCCCACCTTCCTTCCTTTCTCTCTTCTCTTCCTTCCCATTCTTTCCTTCTTCTCTTTCTTCTTTTCCTTCCCGGTTTCACTCCCCCCTTTCTTCTCTTCTTCCCCTTTCTTCTTCCCCCTTCTCTTCCTTCCCTGTTTCATGCCACCCTTCCTTCCTTTTTCTTCGCTTCCTTCTTCTCTGATATATATTCCCCCTTTCTTCTCTTCCTCCCCTTATTCCTACCTTCCTTCCTTTCCCTTTCTTCTCTTCCTTCCCTTATTCCTTTCTTTCTTCCTTCTCTTCTTTCCCTCTTTCCTTCCTCTCTTTATGCTCTTCCTCCCCTTGTTCCTACCATTCTCCCTTTCTCTTCTCTTCCTTCATTCCTTCCTTTCATTCTTCTCGTCTTTCCCTCTTTCCTTCCTTTCTTCTGTTCCTTCCGCTTCATGCTGCCCTTCCTTTTTTCTTCTGTTCCTTCCCTCTGTTTCATTCCCCTCTTTATTCTCTTTCTCCCCTTATTCCTATGTTCGTTCCTTTCTCTTTCTTCTCTTCCTTCCCACTCTATCCTTCCATCCTTTCTTTTCTTCCATCCCTTTGTTTCATTCCCCCTTTTATACTCTTCTTCCCCTTATTCCTACCTTCCTTTCTTTCTTTGCACTTCCTTTCTTCTCTTCCTTCCCGGTTTCCTTCTTCTCTTTCTTCTCTTGGTTTCGTTCTTTCCTTTTCACTTCCTTTTGTCTCCTCCTTTGGTTTCATTCCTTTTTCTTCTCTTCCTTCCCTTATTCCTCATTTCCTTTCTTCTCTTCTTCCTTCTCTGTTATATTCCCCCTTTACTCACTCTCTTCCTCCCCTTATTCCTACCTTCCTTCCTTTCTATTTCTTCTCTTCCTTCCCTTATTCCTTTCTTTCTTCTCTTCTCTTCTTTTCCTCTTTCCTTCCTCCCTTTATGCTCTTCCTCCCCTTATTCCTACCATCCTCCCTTTCTCTTTCTTCTGCTCCTTCCTTCATTCCTTCCTTTCATTCTTCTCGTCTTTCCCTCTTTCCTTCCTTTCTTCTGTTCCTTCCATTTCATGCTGCCCTTCCTTTTTTCTTCTGTTCTTTCCCTCTGTATCATTCCCCCCCTTTATTCTCTTCCTCCCCTTATGCCTACCTTCTTTTCTTTCTCTTTCTCTTTTGTCTCTTCCTTCCCACTCTTTCCTTCCTTCCTTTCTTCTCTTCCCTGTTTCATTCACACCTTTATTACCATCCTCACCTTATTCCTTCTTTCCTTTTTTCTCTTCCTTGCCTCTTATTCCTATCTTCCTTTCTTCTCTTCCTTCCCCTCAGTTTCATTTCTTTCTTCGCTTCCTTCCTTCCATTTCATTCCCCCTTTATTCTCTTCCCTTAGCGAGAAGGAGCCAGAAACTGCAACATTAGAGAAGGAGTTGGACGACGAGACCTCTCAACCTCTGGGGATGGAGAGAATGCTATAAACACCATTTTCACAGGCCAGAGGAGCCGGAAACTGCAACATTAGAGAAGGAGTTGGACGACGAGACCTCTCAACCTCTGGGGATGGAGAGAATGCTATAAACACCATTTTCACAGGCCAGAGGAGCCGGAAACTGCAACATTAGAGAAGGAGTTGGGTGACGAGACCTCTCAACCTCTGGGAATGGAGAGACCTCTCAACTTCTGGGGATGGAGAGAATGCTATAAACCCCATTTTTAGAGTTCAGAGGAGCCAGAAACTGCAACATTAGATAAGGTGTTGGGCGACAAGACCTCTCCACCTCTGGGGATGGAGAGAATGCTATAAACTCCATTTTCAGAGGTCGGAGGAGCCAGAAACTGCAACATTAGATAAGAAGTTGGGTGACGAGACCTCTCAACCTCTGGGGATGGAGAGAATGCTATAAACTCCATTTTCAGAGATCAGAGGAGCCAGAAACTGCAACATTAGATAAGGAGATGGGCAACAAGACCTCTCAACCTCTGGGGATGGAGAGAATGCTATAAACTCCATTTTCAGAGGTCAGAGGAGCCAGAAACCGCAACATTAGATAAGGAGTTGGGCGACAAGACCTCTCAACCTCTGGGGTTGGAACTAATGCTATTAACCCCATTTTCAGAGGTCAAAGGAGCCAGAAACTGCAACATTAGATAAGGAGTTGGGCGACGAGATCTCTCAACCTCTGGGGATGGAGAGAATGCTATAAACCCCATTTTCAGAGGAGCCAGAAACTGCAACATTAGAGAAGGAGTTAGGCGATGAGACCTCTCAACTTCTGGAGATGGAGAGAATCCCGTTCCCCGCAGACCCAAAATGCATGTCGTTGACCCCCTTATTTATGCATAAATATGTACAGACACAGAGAGATGCATATATGTTATATACACATGAGATTTATATTTGTATATATAATTTGGAGGTTTCCACCTCCGTTCTTGGGTTTGGAGAAACGTCTTATGGCTGTGCCGGGTTTTCGAAGGAGGGCGAGGACTGTCCAAAAATATTTGCGCCGTCCAGAAAGCTGGACGTTTGAGCATAATTGTTCCAGATACTGAGACATGGCTAGTTTTCCCAAAGTTGTAGGCACGGGTTGGCGTCGGGTGGCACGGAAACCCGAAGGAGTTTGGACGCGGGAATCAAGAGAGTCCGACAACGAGCTTTTGGGTGGCAAAAAAAAAGCGAAGGAGTTCAGATATGGGAATTGAGCGAATCCAACAAAAACGAGCTTTCGGGTGGCACGAAGTCCGAAGAAGTTTGGATAAGGGAATTGATCGAATCTGACGATGTGCTGTCAGATGGCATGAAACCCAGAAGAAGTTCAGATACGGAAGTCGATCAAATCTGACGACGAGCTTTCGGGTGGCACAAACCTGAAGGATACGGAAATTGAGCGACTCCGACAACGACAAGCTTTCGAGTGGCACAAAACCTGAAAAAGTTCAGATACGGGAATTGAGTGACTCCGACAACGATGAGCTCTTGGATGGCATGAAGTCCAAAGAAGTTCAGACGGGGGAATCGATCGAATCCGTTGATGAGCTGTCGAAATTGATCAAATTCGATGATCTTTCAGATGGCAAGCAACCTGGAAGAAGTTCAGATACGGAAATCGATCGAATCCGACGACGACGAGCTTTCGGATGGCAAGAAAATCAGAATAACTTCAGATACGGGAATCGATCAAATCCAACGACGAGCTTTCGGGTGGCACAAAATCTGAAGAAGTTCAGATGCCGCATTGAGCGAATCTGACAAAAAATGAGTGTTTGGATGGCAAGAAACCCAAAAGTTGAGAAACGGGAATCGATCGAATCTGATGACGGCGAGCTTTCAGGTGGCAAGAAACCTGGAAAAAGTTCAGATATGGGAACCGAAAGAATATGACGACGACGAGCTTTCAGATGGCACAAAACCTGAAGAAGTTTGGACGTGAGAATTGATCGACTCCAGCGAGCTTTCAGATGGCAAGAAACCTGGAAAAAGTTCAGATACGGGAATCGATTGAATCTGACGACGACGAGCTTCTGAATGGCAAGAAACCCAGAAGAAATTCAGATACAGGAACTGATCGAATCCGACGACAACAAGCTTTCGGGTGGCACAAAACCTGAAGAAATTTGGATGCAGAAATTGATCAAATTCAATGATCTTTCAGAATGGCAAGAAACCCAGAAGAAGTTCAGATACAGGAATCGATCGAATCCGACGATGACGAGGAAGTTTGGATGCAGGAATTGATCAAATTCAATGATCTTTCAGATGGCAAGCAACCCGGAAGAAGTTCAGATACGGGAACTGATCGAATCCGACAATGACGAGGAAGTTTGGATGCAGGAATTGATCAAATTTTATTATCTTTCAGATGGCAAGCAACCCGGAAGAAGTTCAGATACAGGAACTGATCGAATCCGACGACGATGGCATGAAGTCCAGAGAGCTGTCGGAATCGATCAAATCCGACTCCCCTGGGCTTTCTGATAGCAAGAAACCTGGAAAAAGTTCAGATACGGGAACTGATCGAATCCGACGATGATGAGCTTTCGGATGGCCCAAAACCTGAAGACGTTCGGACGGGAGAATCTATCGAATTCGATGATGAGCTGTTGGAAAAAGTTCAGATACAGGAATCGATCGAATCCGACGACGATGAGCTTTTCGATGGCATGAAGTCGAAAGAAGTTCGAACGGGGGAATCTATCGAATCCGATGATGAGCTGTCGGAATCGATCAAATCAGACTCCGCCAAGCTTTCAGATGGCATAAACCCGGAAGAAGTTCAGATACGGGAACTGATCGAATCCGACAACGACGAGCTTTCGTATGGCACAAAACCTGAAGACACGGAAATTGAACAAATCAGACGAGCTTTCAGAGAAGTTCAGATACAGAAATTGATCGAATCTGACAGTGCCTATTGTTCGGAAGGTATGAAACCCGAAGAATTTTGGATGTGGGAATCAATAAAATCAGACAACACGAAACTCGGAAGGAGTTCGGACACGGGAATGAATCCGTGATGAGCAATGAGAGGAGCTCTGTGTAGACACAACATTCGTTCCCAACGCGACTCCAGTCTTGAATAATAACCAAAGGGGAATGAGGATGGCTCTGGGTTCCTCACCAAGGCAAGCAAGGGGTGTCCGCTCGCCGGTGCAAATGGCTTCGCAAGGTACAGAAGCGCAATTCCTGTGCCAAGGCCGCCACCTCGGGCCGCTCTTCGGCCCGTTCGAGGCGGAAGATGCCGCCGACAGCTGTGCTTCTGTATTCTTCCTCCTCGTCCTTTTCTTCCTCTTCTTTGATAGCGCTGAGACGAGGCCCGTTGCGGGTTTTCTCCGGCGCTGCGCGGTACGGGCACTTGCAGTTGAGCAGCTTCCGTAACGGCACCGAGGGCACGCCGGCATCGCCTAACAACTGCCGGTGGAGCTGCCGGGCGTCGCTTTGCCGCTTGAGCCGCTTGAACTCGTCGAGGGCGGCGCAAGAAGCCTGGGCCACGTGCAGAGCCAAGCCGTGGGCCTTCTCCGGCCGGGAGAGCAGCGCGGCGTGGCACCGCAGCACCACCGCTTTGTTCTTGACCTGGTGGCGGTAGACCCAGGTGAGGATTCTGGGACGGCGCCGGTCGGGGGCACAATAGGTGATGCGCGGCAAAAGGTAAGCATGGCTAAGTCGGCGGTGGCGTGCGGGCTCCTTCTCGGCCGCGACAGGGCTCATGCGCAAGCCGTGTCGCCCCGCGCTGAGTGTCATCTTGGTGCCGCGGGCACCGCGTTCGCTCTTGGCCCAGATCTTGTCCACGGCCTCCTCGGTGCAGCCCTCGCCCTTGGCCTGCAAAGTGACGGCGTTGCCCAGGTACCAGGCCGAGCAGGATGGGTCCTCCGGGTTCAGCTCCGCCTTCTGGCGGCGGCCACCAAAGCGCGGCCACGAAGGACACTCCGGCCACAGGTCCGGGCAGGAGCGCAGCAGGTTCGAGAGCAACGAGCCGTAGCTCAGCACCGGGCCCAGGCTCTTCACCTTGCACCCAACGTTGGCAACACCGTTGCGCTCTTCCACTAGGACGAACTTGCTCCGGCGCCAGGGCAGCATCGCGGCCATCTTGAAAGGTGAGTGGCCGGCACCACCACCGCCCGCTCCTTGGACCTCACGCGGTGGCGTTCTCCACTGTCGCCGGGCAGAAGGCGGTGAGGGGCAACACGTCATCCATCTCGCAGCTGGGACGCGGCATCGGCGGACCTTTTGAGGAAGAGAATGCGGTTGACACTCATGGTTCTGTGGTTCCAGACCACTCCAACCCTCTGGTTCTAGATGACGCCAACCCTCTGGTCCTCCTGGGCAATGCCAATGCTCTGCTTCTAAGCCAACCTATTCCTTTATTACTGGGCAATGACACCCTCTGGATCTAAACAATAGCAACCCTCTAGCAATCCCTTGGTTCTAGGCATATCTAAGCCTCTCGTTCTAGACAATGCCACCCTCTCATTCAAGGCAATTCTAACCTCTGCTTCTAGATGGTTCCAACTCTCTAGTTCTGGGAAACACCAGAGGGGCAATTCTAACCCTATGGTTCTAGAGTATGCCAATTCTCTGGTTCTGGACCATTCAAGCCCTTTGTTGTAGATAATGCCAAACGAATGGCTCTTCTGGGCATTTCTAACCTCTCTAGTCCTTGATCTAGATAATGTCAACCTTTTGGACCATTCTAGCCCTCTTGTTCGAGACAATGTCAATTATCTGTTCCTGGGAAAATCTAACCTGATTCCAGATGACGCCAATGCCCAGGTAATGCTAATTATCTTGTCCTGGGAAACTCGAACCTTCTGATTCTAGATGATGCCATCGCTCTGGTTCTAGGCAATGCTAATTATCTTGTCCTGGGAAACTCTAACCCTCTGATTCTAGATGATGCCAATGCCCAGGTTCTAGGCAAGGCTAATTATCTTGATCTGGGAAACTTTAGCCTTCTGATTCTAGATGACGCCAATGCCCAGGTTCTAGGCCATGCTAATTATCTTGTCCTGGGAAACTCGAACCTTCTGATTCTAGATGATGCCATCGCTCTGTTTCTAGGCAATGCTAATTATCTTTTCCTGGGAAACTCAAACCTTCTGATTCTAGATGACGCCAATGCCCAGGTTCTAGGCAATGCTAATTATCTTGTCCTGGGAAACTCTAACCTTCTGATTCTAGATGATGCCAATGCACAGGTTCTAGGTAATGCTAACTATCTTGTCCTGGGAAACTCTAACCTCCTGATTCTAGATGATGCCATCGCTCTGGTTCTAGGCAATGCTAATTATCTTGTCCTGGGAAACTCGAACCTTCTGATTCTAGATGATGCCATCACTCTGGTTCTAGGCAATGCTAATTATCGTCCTGGGAAACTCTAACCCCCTGATTCTAGATGATGCCAATGCCCAGGTTCTAGGCAATGCTAATTATCTTGATCTGGGAAACTTTAGCCTTCTGATTCTAGATGACGCCAATGCCCAGGTTCTAGGCGATGCTAATTATCTTGTCCTGGGAAACTCTAACCCTCTGATTCTAGATGATGCCAATGCACAGGTTCTAGGTAATGCTAACTATCTTGTCCTGGGAAACTTTAGCCTTCTGATTCTAGATGATGCCATTGCTCTGGTTCTAGGCGATGCCAATGATCTTGTCCTGGGAAACTTTAGCCTTTTGATTCTAGATGATACCATCGCTCTGTTTCTAGGCGATGCCAATGATCTGCTCCTGCGAAACTTTAGCCTTTTGAATCTAGATGACGCCAATGCCCAGGTTCTAGGCAATGCTAATTATCTTGTCCTGGGAAACTCTATTATTATATATTACTATACTGTACAATACTATTATATGTTATTATATTGAATTATTAGTATATTGTAATACATTATAATATTATTATATGTATAAATATATTATTAGCATAGCACAGTATTATTATGTATTACTATATTGTATAATATTATTATATGCTATTATATTATTAGTATTATATTGTATTACATTATAATATTATACGTATATATAATATATTATTAGCATAGCACAATATTATATATTACTATATTGTAAAATAATATTATATATATATAATAAATTATATTAGCATAGCGCAATATTATTGTATATTGTTCTATTATTAATATTACATTGTATTACATTATAATATTATACGGATATATAATATATTATTAGCATAGCACAATATTATGTATTACCATATTGTACAGTGTTATTATTTATTATCATATTATGTTATTAGTATTATATTGCATTACATTATAATATTATTATATGTATATATATTATATTAGTATTTTATTGTCTTACATTATAATATTAGCATGTGTATATATATATATATATAATATTATTAGCATAGCACAATATTATTATTATATATTACTGCATGGTACTATACCAGCAGACGGTATTATTAGTAATATGACATGCAATATATAATGTGCAATTACCATAGTATTATATACTTTACATTGTGATATATGATATTGTGTGTGTATATGTGTATATATATATATATATATATATATATATATATGTTATTCATATATATATATATATATATAATATTATATATATTTATATATGTATGTGTATATATATACATATACATATGTTATTTATATATATATATATAAGATTATATATATTTATATACGTATGTGTATATATATATATATTACGTTATTCTAATATATATATAATTGAGATTCTATATATATTTATATGTGTGTGTATATATGTGTTATTCTTATATATGAGATTCTATATATATATATTTATATATGTGTGTATATATATGTATGTTATTCTAATATATATATGAGATTCTGTATATATTTATATATGTGTGTGTATATTACATTATTCATATATATAATTGAGATTCTATATATATTTATATATGTGTATATATACGTATGTTATTCTAATATATATATATGATGCTATATATTTATATATGTGTGTATATATGTAGGTTATTCTAATATATATATATGAGATTCTATATACTTATATGTGTATATATATGTATGTTATTCTAATATATATATGAGATTCTATATACTTATATGTGTATATATATGTATGTTATTCTAATATATATATGAGATTCTATATATTTATATATATGTGTGTATATATGTATGTTATTCTAATATATATGAGATTCTATATATATATATATATATTTATATATGTGTGTGTATATATATATATTACATTATTCTAATATATATATATAATTGAGATTCTATATATATTTATGTATGTGTGTATATATGTATGTTATTGTAATATATATATGAGATTCTATAAATATTATATATATGTGTGTGTGTATATATATATATTATGTTATTCTAATACATATATATGAGATTCTATATATATTTATATATGTGTATATATATATATCTATATATATGTTATTCACGCACACACACACATATATAATTTTCAATCTATATAATACACAACCAGCATGTTATCCTATTAGTATTACATAATATATGGTACTATATCATGTTATAGTATATGCAATATAGGATAGTACAATATTCTTAATAATACTATATTTTATGCGAAGCACTATTGCATTGCAATGTTATTATTTCTGTATATTATTCTATTGTGTGTGTATGGACATATACGTTATATATATATATATAAAAGATATATGTCCATACACACACAATAGAATAATATACAGAAATAATAACATTGCAATGCAATAGTGCTTAGCATAAAATAGCATAAAATATAGTAATATAAGGAATGTCGTACTATCCTATATTGCACACACACACACACACATATATATATATATGTGTGTGTGTGTGTGTGTGTGTATATGTATATGTATATATGCTACGAGTATATTGTGCTAATTGATGCTCTTCCCCGAAAGGAAACAATGCCTTCCTGATCTCTTCCTAGAGGAAAAACAAAATAGATCTGAATGTATATCCCCCTTCTGTTCCCTCCTAGATCTCCCATAGAGACCCACCCTATATATCTCCAACCCATAGATGATGGAGATCCATCCTCACCTGCTTCTTCTTCTCCTCCGCCTTCTTCCTTTTCTCCTTCTGCCTTTCCTTCCTTTCCTCTTCTGGCTGGTTGCTCAGCAGCACCACCTTGAGCTCAATGGGAGGAAGAAGGGAAGGAAGAAGAGGAGGAGGAGAAGAAGAAGAAGGGGGGCCAGAGCATAACCACGCAGGAGACGTGTCTGCCACCAGAGGCGGACCTCGGTAATGTTCAACGGTAAGCAAACAGTATTTTGCCCCCCCCCCAACCCAACCAATCACTGATATATATTTTCTGTTCGTCGTGGGAGTTCTGTGTGCCATATTTGGTTCAATTCCATCATTGGTGGAGTTCAGAATGCTCTTTGATTGTTGGTGAACTATACATCCCAGTAACTACAACTCGCATACGTCAAGGTCTATTTTCCCCCAAGAGCCCCCAACCATTCACTGATATCTATTTTCTGTTCGTCATGGGAGTTCAGTGTGCCCTATTTGGTTCAATTCCATCATTGGTGGAGTTCAGAATGCTCTCTGATTGTTGGTGAACTATACATCCCAGTAACTACAACTCGCATATGTCAAGCTCTATTTTCCCCCAAGAGCCCCCAACCATTCACTGATACCTATTTTCCGTAGGTTGTGGGAGTTCGGTGTGCCATATTCAGTTCAATTCCATCATTGGTGGAGTTCGGAATGCTCTATGATCAAGGTTTATTTCCCCCCAATTGCACCCCTGGGCAAAATCAACTCTACCGCAACTGCTTACTTTGCGTAAGGGTTGAGCCGCCCCTGTCTGCCACGCATGTGGGAACGCCTTGCCCACTTCTGCATCCCTCCCCAAAGACCCTTGGCTAGAATCCTAGGCATGGAAGGGACCCCCAAAGGGCATCCAGTCCAGCCCCCTTATGCCATAGAGAAATACAGAATTACTATACTATTGTTGTTGTTGTTGTTGTTGTTATTATCAGCATCATCACCATCATCTTTTATTATTATTATTATTATTATTATTATTATTATTATTATTATTATTGAGACGCATGGAAGAGACCCCCAAAGGACATCCAGTCCAGCCCCCTTCTGCCATAAAGGAAGACAGAATTACTATATTATTATTATTATTATTATTATTATTATTATTATTATTATTATTATTATGTTGTGTATTATTATCTATTATTATGATTATTATCATTATTATTATTATTATTATTATTATTATTAAAAGGGCATCCAGTACAGTCCCATTCTGCCATCAAGGAATACAGAATTACTTTATTATTTATTTATTTATTTATTTATTTGCTTTATTTCTATACCGCGTTTCTCAACCTAATTAGACGACTCAATGCGGTTTACACAATGTAAATTAACACAACAATAACAATTAAAACACATCATACACAATAACAAAATACACAATTAATCATTCATAATGCCTCGATCACAAAGCAAAATCCAATCTCATAATCCTTGTGCCATTCCTATGTTCAATTTACCGTCGTCCTATGTTTGATTGCGCTGATTAGCCAAACGCTTGCTCAAAGAGCCAGGTTTATTATTATTATTATTATTATTATGGGACTCATGGAAGGGACCCCCAAAGGGCATCCAGTCCAGCCCCCTTCTGCCATACAGGAATACAGAATTACATCATCATCATCATCTTATTATTACATTATTACTGTTATTATTATTATTATTATTATTATTATTATTATTATTATTATATTTGATATTATTTCCTATTATTATTTTTATGATTATATTATGACATTATTATATATTTTATTATTATATTTCTTCTTCTTATTTTCTGTTGTCGTTATTGGGAATTGCAAAGCGCGGACTGGATTGAACACCCTCTTATTATTACATTATTACCATTATTATATTTGCTATTATTATTTCCTATTATTATTATTTTTATTATTTTTAGGAATTATATTATGACATTATTATTATATTTCTTGTTATTATTTTCTGTTGTCATTATTGGGAATTGCAAAGTGTGGAATGGATTGGTCACCCTCTTATTATTATATTATGACATTATTATTATATATTTTATTATTATATTTCTTGTTATTATTTTCTGTTATCATTATTGGGAATTTATTATTATTATATTTATGATTATATTATGACATTATCATATATTTTATTATTATATTTGCTATTATTTCCTATTATTATTTTATTATTATATTATGACATTATTATATATTTTATTATTCTATTTCTTGTTATTATTTTCTGTTATCAATATTGGGAATTTATTATTATTTGCTATTATTATTTCCTATTATTATTATTTTTATGATTATATTATGACATTATTATTATATATTTTATTATTATATTTCTTGTTATTATTTTCTGTTATCAGTATTGGGAATTTCCCATTATTATTTTTAGGATTATATTATGACATTATTCATATATATTTTATTATTATATTTCTTATTATTTTCTGTTGTCATTATTGGGAATTTATTATTATTATTTTTACGATTATATTATGACATTGTTATATATTTTATTATTATATTTTTTGTTATTATTTTCTGTTGTTGTTATTGGGAATTGCAAAGCGCGGACTGGATTGGCCGCCCTCTTAATGTGGAGTCCCTTTGTCTTGCGGGTTGCAAGCGAATCCCTTTTGGGTTGGGGATGTCAGGCGGCCCTCCCGTGCTGCCGAGGGGGGAAAGGAAGCTGAGAACCCAAAGGTGATGGAGAGTCAGCGCAGCCTTGAAAGGCCTCTTCTTCTCCTGAATCCGCCAACTGTTCTCGGGAGATGCAGAAAGTCATGGGAACGGAGAGAAGAGAACAAGGGCTGGGGAGGGATAGTTTCCCAAGTCCCTCAGCTGTCATTTCAGAGGAGGAACAGGCAGGATGACTTGCTCAGCCCCGCTCCTGATCTTCTTCTTGCCGTTCTTCCCGGCTGCCATGGGTAAGTGGGTCCCCAAAGAGGGGCATTGGTGGGGAAGGGGGCCCCAAAGGCCAACCGGTCCACCCCCTAAAGAAAGGCACCCGTGTAGAAGGGGCCCGTCAAGGACATGTAGTCCAGTCCATATTTCCTATTTTTATTATTTACTATTATTATTATTACCTATTATTATTACATTATATATTTTCATATTATATTTCCTATTATTATTACCTATTATTATAACATTATATATTTTCATATTATATTTCCTACTATTATTATTATTACCTATTATTATTACGTTATATATTTTCATATTATATTTTCTATTATTATTTCCTATTATTATTTTCTATTGTTATTTCCTATTATTACATTATATATTTTGTATTATATTTCCTATTATTATTTTCTGTAATTATCATTTCCTATTATTACATTAAATATTTTAATATTATATTTCCTATGATTATTATTACCTATTATTATTACATTACATATTTTCATATATTTCCTATTTTTATTATTTTCTATTATTATTATTACCTATTATTATTACATTATATATTTTCATATTATATTTCCTATTATTATTATTACTTATTATTATTATTACATTTCCTATTATTATTATTACCTATTATTATTACATTATATATTTTCATATTATATTTCCTATTATTACTACTTATTATTATTATATTATATATTTTCATATTATATTTCCTATTATTATATTCTGTAATTATCATTTCCTATTATTACATTAACTATTTTAATATATTTCCTATTTTTATTATTTTCTATTATTATTATTACCTATTATTATTACATTACATATTTTCATATTATATTTCCTATTTTTATTATTTTCTATTATTATTATTACCTATTATTATTACGTTATATATTTTCATATTATATTTCCTATAATTATTATTATTACCTATTATTATTACATTATATATTTTCATATTATATTTCCTATTATTATTATTATTACCTATTAGTATTACATTATATATTTTCAGATTCTATTTCCTACTATTATTTTCTGTAATTTTTCTTTCCTATTATTATTACATTATATATTTTCATATTATATTTCCTATTATTATTATTACATTATATATTTTAATATATTTCCTATTTTTATTATTTTCTATTATTATTACCTATTATTATTACATTATATATTTTCATATTATATTTCCTACTATTATTTTCTGTAATTATTATTTCCTATTATTATTACATTATATATTTTAATATATTTCCTATTTTTATTATTTTCTATTATTATTATTACCTATTATTATTACACTATATATTTTCACATTATATTCCCTATTATTATTATTACCTGTTATTATTACATTATATATTTTTATATTATATTTCCTGTTATTATTATTACCTATTATTATTACATTATATATTTTCCTATTATATTTCCTACTATTATTTTCTGTCATTATTATTTCCTATTATTATTACATTATATATTTTCATATTATATTTCCTATTATTATTGTTATTACCTATTATTATTACGTTATATATTTTCATATTATATTTCCTACTATTATTTTCTGTAATTATTATTTCCTATTATTATTACATTATATATTTTAATATATTTCCTATTTTTATTATTTTCTATTATTATTATTACCTATTATTATTACATTATATATTTTCATATTATATTTCCTATTATTATTTCCTATTTATTATTTCCTATTATTATTTTCTATTATTATTATTATATATATAATATATTTTCATATTATATTTCCTATTATTATTATTACCTATTATTATTACATTATATATTTTCATATTA
>NW_026844811.1:4242327-4274827 GCF_025583915.1 Anolis sagrei ordinatus
GGATGGATGGATGGGTAGGTAGAAAGATGGACAGGAGCCAAGGCCATCCTAGGCTGTGCCAAGAGAAATAGAGTGTTCACATGGAGGGAAGTCCAATACACAGCATCCCCAAGCAGAGGTAGATAGACAGACGGAGGGAGGGAGAGATGGATGGATAAAGAACAGACAGACAGATAGACGGAAGGATGGTTGTATGGATAGAGAGATGGATGGATAGAGAGATAGATAGATAAATAGATAGACAGACAAAGCGATGGATGGATGGATAGATAGATGGATGGATGGATAGGAAGACTGATAGACAGGGGGATTGTTGGATGGATAGATGGATGGCGGGATGGATGGATGGATGGATAGATAGATAGATAGATAGATAGATAGATAGACAGACAGACAGAGGGATGATTGGATGGATCAATGGACGGATAGATAGATGATAGACAGACAGACAGATTAGAGGGATGGATGGATAGACAGACAGACAGAGGGATGTTTGGATGGATGGATGGATGGATGAAGAGCTAGACAGACAGATAAACAGATAAATAGAGACATTTAGACAGATAGGGGGATTGTTGGATGGATTGAGAGATGGATGGATGGATGGATGGATGGAGAGATAGATAGACAGACAGACAGAGGGATGATTATGGATTGATGGATTGAGAGATAGATAGATAGATTAGAGGGATGGATGGACAGACAGCTAAAAGGATTGTTGGATAGAAAGACAGATAGACAGACAGAGGGATGATTGGATGGATGGATGAATGGATGGATAGATAGACCCATAGACAGATAGGGAGATTGTTGGGTGGATAGAGAGATGGATGGATGGATGGATCGATAGATGAATAAAAAGATAGGATAGATGGATGGTTGGATGAATTGATAGAAGGGTGGCTGGATTGTTAGATAGATAGATAGATAGATAGATAGACAGACAGACAGACAGACAGACAGACAGACAGACAGACAGATAGATAGATGACTTCGTCTCTTGGTGGTGGTAAGATGAAGAGGTGTCTCACAATCAGTCGTGCCTTAGAATCAAAGAAAGCCGGCCCGTCATCCTTCCAATTCCATTTGCAGCAACTGAGAGCTCAGAAGAGGGGAACCAGGACCTTTGAAGAGGGAAGGCCAAGGGAGGGCGTATGGGAGGGAGGGGGCTCCATGATCACAATAATAATAAGAAGAAGAATAAGAATGCCTGGGCCTTGTTGTTGTCCCCCGGCAGCTGAGCCGCCCCTTGGCCTACAGCCCATACGTCTCGGTGGTGCCCCTTCCCCAGCGAGGCTCCCCGGTGAGGGAGGGTCGCCTGTGCCAGGTCTCCGGCTGGGGACACACCTCGGCGGTGGGCGGCCGCACCTCCGACACCCTGCGTGGTGTCTACCTACCCGTCTTGCCCGCCTGGAAGTGCAACGCCTCCTACGCCGGGGCCATCACCAAGGACATGCTCTGCGCTGGGTTCAGCGCCGGAGGAAAAGATGCCTGCCAGGTAGGGCCAAGTGGGTGGGAAGGGGCAATCATAGGGCATCTGGTCTACCCCATCCCAGGTGAGAAGGCACCCTTTCCATATGTGGCTACCCGCAGAAGGAGAGTACGCCACCATCATTGTTATTGTTATTCTTAGTCCAAATCCCTAAGATAGAGAGATGGTAGAGATGATGGATGGATGGATGGATGGGTAGATAGATAGATAGATAGATAGATAGATAGATAGATAGATAGATAGATAGATGGATGGATGGTAGGTGGGTAGGTAGGTAGTAGAGATGGTGGATGGATAGATGGTAGAGATGATGGATGGATGGATGGATGGATGGATGGATGGATGGATAGATAGATAGATAGATAGATAGATGGATGGATGGATAGATGGGTGAATGGATGGATGGATGGATGGATAGATAGATAGATAGATAGATAGATAGATAGATAGATAGATAGATAGATAGATAGATAGATAGATGGTAGAGATGATGGATGGATGGATAGATGGATAGATAGGTAGATAGATGATAGATAGATAGATAGATAGATAGATGGATGGATGGATGGTAGGGATGATGGATGGATAGATGGTAGAGATGGATGGATGGATGGATGGATGGATGGATGGCTGGATGGATGGATGGATGGCTGGATGGATGGATGGATGGCTGGATGGATGGCTGGATGGATGGATGGATAGATGGTAGAGATGATGGATGGATGGATGGATGGATAGATAGATACGGTAGATGGATGGATAGATGGTATAGATGATGGATGGATGGATGGATAGATGGATGGATAGATAGAGAGAATAGATAGAGAGAAAGGAAGGGAGGTAGACAGTTAGAAGGAGAGAATGAACGAAAGGTAGGTAGGTAGGTAGATGCATAGAGAGAGAGAAAGAGATAAAATAGAAAGAAAGGTAAGTTAGAAAGGAAGGGAGGGAGGGAGAGAGGTAGGTAGAGCTAGTTAAAGAGAGAAAGAGAAAGAAAAGTAGATAGATGGAGAGAGAGAGACGTAGGTAGATAGAGGGAAGGAGAAAGAAAAGTAGGATAGATAGATAGAGGGAGGGAGGGAGGGAGAGAAAGGGAGAGAGATAGGTGGCCAATAAATAAAATAGATAGGTAGATAGATAGATAGATAGATAGATAGATAGATAGATGATAGATAGATGGAAAGAAAGTGAGGTAGAGTAGTAGGTAGATAGATAGTTAAAGAGAGAAAGAGAAAAAGAGAGAGAGAGACGTAGGTAGATAGAGGGAAGGAGAAAGAAAAGTAGGATAGATAGATAGAGGGAGGGAGGGAGGGAGAGAAAGGGAGAGAGATAGGTGGCCAATAAATAAAATAGATAGGTAGATAGATAGATAGATAGATAGATAGATAGATGGCAGGGGATGGCTAGTATAGATAGATAGATAGATAGATAGATAGATAGATAGATAGATAGATAGATAGATAGATAGATGGATGGATGGATGGATGGATGGATGGATGGATGGATGGATGGATGGTAGAGATGATGGATGGTAGAGATGATGGATGGATGGATAGATGGTAGACATGATGGATGGTAGAGATGATGTACGGATGGATGGATGGATGGATAGATAGATAGATAGATAGATGGATGGATGGATGGATGGTAGAGATGATGGATAGATAGATGGTAGAGATGATGGATGGTAGAGATGATGGATGGATAGATGGATGGATAGATAGATGGTAGAGATGATGGATGGATGGATGGATGGATGGATAGATAGATAGGATAGTGAGGTAGTGTAGTAGGTAGAAAGTAGATAGCGAGAGAGAGAAAGGTGGCTGACAAATAGAATAGAAAGAGAGAGAGAGGGAGGGAGGGGGAGGAGGAGAGGTGGCCAATAAATAGAACAGGTAGATAGTTAGATAGATAGATAGATAGATAGATAGATAGATAGATAGATAGGTAAAGAGGTAGGTAGATAGATAGTTAAAGAGAGAAAGAGAAAGAAAAGTAGGGAGGGAGAGAGAGAGATAGCTAGACAGATAAATAGAACAGATAGATAGATGGTCAATAAATAGAATAGATGGATGGATGGATGGATAGATAGATAATCAGGTAGAGAGGTAGATAGAGAGAAAGAGAAAGAAAAGCAGATATAAAATGGAGGGAGGGAGAGAGAGAGAGATAGCTAGACAGATAAATAGAACCGATAGATAGATAGATAGATAGATAGATAGATAGATAGATAGATAGGTAGATGATAGATAGATAGATAGATAAATGGTCAATATATAGAATAGATAGATGGATGGATGGATAGATAATCAGGTAGAGAGGTAGGTAGAGAGAAAGAGAAAGAAAAGTAGATAGATGGAGGGAGAGAGAGAGAGAGAGAAAGAGAGAGATAGCTAGACAGATAAATAGAGATGGTCAATAAATAGAATAGATAGATGGATGGATGGAAAAGAACCCCAAAGGCCATCCAGTCCAACCCCTTTCTCCCACAGAAGAAGGCACCATCCAAGCCCTCCCAACAGATAGCCATCCAACCTCTGCTAAGAAACCTCCAGGGAAGGAGAATTCATCACCAACATCATTATTCCCCATTATTATTGCTATTACTCTTGTCTGCAGGGCGACTCGGGAGGCCCGCTGGTGTGTGAGGGCCGCGTCCTGGGCATCGTCTCCTGGGGCCACAGCTGCGCCACGCCCCGCTTCCCAGGGGTCTACACCGCCGTGGCCGGGTTCCAGAAGTGGATCTACAAGGTCCTTCTTGAGAATTAAGTGCCCGGTGAAGAAGGAAGGGAGGAGATGATGGAGGGATGGGTAGGTAGGTAGGTAGATACAAATGAGGAATTGGGGCAAGAGGAGACTGAGGAAGGAAAGAAGGAGGGGAGGGAGGGAGATATTGGATGGATGGACAGATAGGTAGGTAGATAGAAGTGAGGATTTGTGGAAAGAGGAGACTGCGGAAGGAAGGAAGGAGGGGAGGGAGGAGATGTTGGATGGATAGACGGATAGGTAGGTAGGTAGAAGTGAGGAAGTGTGGCCAGAGGAGGAAGGAGACTGCGGAAGGAAAGAAGGAAGGGAGGAGATGATGGATGGATGGACGGATAGGTAGGTAGGTAAGTAGATAGAAGTGAGGATTTGTGGCAAGGGAAAAGGGACTGAGGAAGGAAAGAAGGGAGGGAGGAGATGATACGTGTATGGACGGATAGGTAAGTAGATAGAAGTGAGGATTTGTGGCAAGAGGAGACTGAGGAAGGAAAGAAGGAGGGGAGGGAGGGAGGAAAAGGGACTGAGGAGGAAAGGAGGGAGATGATGGACGGATAGGAAGGTAGAAGTGAGGAATTGTGGCAAGAGGAGACTGAGGAAGGAAAAAAGGAGAGGAGGAAGGAAGGAGATGATGGATGGATGGATGGATAGTTAGGTAGATAGAAGTGAGGATTTGTGGAAAGGAGACTGAGGAAGGAAAGAAGGAAGGGAGGGAGGAGATGATGGATGGATAGTAGACTAGGCAGATAGAAGTGAAGAATTGTGGCAAGAGGAGACTGAGGAAGGATAGAAGGGAGGGAGGGAGGATGGGTGGGTAGGGTGGGTAGGCAGGCAGTGAGGAATTGTGGCAAGAGGAGACTGAGGAAGGAAAGTTGGAGGAAAGAGGGTGGATAGATGGGCAGCTTGATAGGTAGAGATTTGAGGAGAAAAAGTTACTAAAACTTTTAAAAGTTTGTCAAAAGTTGGTCAAAGTCCAATAAAAGTTCACAAAATCCGTGAAGTCAAAGGGGGAAGATTTTTCTGAGTCCATTGGGTCCATATAGGAGTCATTGCAAGTGCTGGGGGTTGGGGTCCATCTATTGGAGTGAAGAAAACTATAAATCCCATCTCATCAAGGGGCCAGGATTTCCTGTCTGCTTCCTGGGGGTCCCAAGGAGTGACCGCAACTGGTTCCCCATGTCAACAGGTTCTTTGGGATCAACGAGACAGCGGCAGAAACATTTCAGCAGTGGGGAGCCAGCTGATCTCCAAGTGGAGCTTTAGTGTGCAAAAAAGGTTATTCCTGTGGTAGAGGGGTTAATAGAGCAAAAGCGAGATAGCTATTAGCCTTGAAATTAGTCTAGGAGAAGAATGACACCAGTTTAGGAGCAATCCATTGACCCGCGGATACGGGGACCCAATGGGTTTCCCCGTATCCGTGGAATCGCATCCCAGGTGGGCCAGCAGCTGTCTGTGGCCCAGGAGAGGGAAGGTTCATGCTGGAAAGAGTTTGGAGGCAGTAAAGGACACAATGTATCACTATGGAGAGGAAAAAGTTACAATTAATTGATACTTTATTGGGGGATTTGTTACAATTTTGGGTGGAGGGGAAGAAAGCAAAGCAAGGCAAAAGGAGATCTCGAAGTTGAAGCTGCTGCTGTGGCCACACTCCCAGTGATGCTGGCCCAGTTGGGCAACCAGGAACAACGAAACTCCCTGCTGCAGGTCAGATCAGCTTAAAGGCAGGGGCTCCTGGCTGGCTCGCCATTAGATTCGCCTGCTCCGCGAATACAGTTAGTTAGGAGAACTAACTGTAATGACTATAGACATGTAGCATGTGGTGACACCCAAATCCCCAACACAAAGCTCAATCCAATACAGGGAAAAAGGAGCAATTGCTCTCAAGTCTCTCTGTCTGAGATCAGTCCCAATGTAGGAAAGCTTCAGGGCTCCAAATCTGACGAGAAAATCTTCCCAAAGAAGGAAAAGTGAACAGACGGTCACGTTGCTCTTATGCGAGATGGAAAAGATCATCATGGAGCACAGCTCTCCAAACAGAAAGTCAGCCATGGTTCAAGAGAGCTGTAAAGGTCCAAATCGGATGAAAATCCTCCAATTCGAGGAGTGGAAAAGTCCCGTTGCAGGTCCAGGATCAGGGCAAGAGGGCTGCCCGGTTTTCTAACTCCCTCTTTCGAGAAGACAACTCCTTTTCTTCAGGTGAGAAAGCGATCAGCAACTACGAGTCATGACATCTAGAACAAGACATAAGAGAACAAAAAAGGACAACGTTCCAGATCTCGTCCGTCAAAATACACACCTTATTTCCTCAATCACACCACCTCGTCTTCCTCTATGATGGTTGGAAGGGATGGAGGCAGACTGGCCAGCCTCCTCCGCTGTCGCCTGGAGTGTGGTGGCCCGCGGTGTTCCACCTGGCCTCCTCCTGGGCAGGGCACCACACCCTTTCTCCCAGGACTTAAGCCTCATCGACAGCCTCCTGTGTCTCCTCGACAATCTCCTGGTCATCGATGACCACCACACCCTTTCTCCCAGGACTTAAGCCTCATCGACAGCCTCCTGCGTCTCCTCGACAACCTCCTGGCCATTGATGACCACCACACCCTTTCTCCCAGGACTTAAGCCTCATCGACAGCCCCCTGCGTCTCCTCGACAACCTCCTGGCCATTGATGACCACCACACCCTTTCTCCCAGGACTTAAGCCTCATCGACAGCCTCCTGCGTCTCCTTGACAACCTCCTGGCCAACGATGATTGGCTGCGCGAAACCTGCGTCTCCTCGACAGCCGCTCGGTTTGGCCCCCAGAAACGGAACTTGAGGAATCCACGGCCCTGGAAGAGACACAGAACACAGTCATCAAGGGTTGTATGTTCGATGAAGGTAAACAAAGAAACTGTCACCTGGGGTGTGGTGGCCCGCGGTGCTCCTTCCAGGCAGGTCACCACACCCTCTCTCCCACAGCTGGAGGTGATGCATGAGAGCGTCTTCTTAAGTCTCTTCCACAGCCTCCTGGCCTTCGATGACTGGCTGCGCAAAACCTGCGTCTCCTCGACAGCCACCCGGTTTGGCCACCAGATATGGAACTTGAGGCATCAGCGGCCTTGGAAGAGACACAGAACAGAGACAGCAAGGATTCTGTGTTTTATGAAGGTAAACAAAGAAACTGTCGCCTGGGGTGTGGTGGCCCGCGATCCTCCTTCCGGGCAGGTCACCACACCCTCTCTCCCACGGCTGGAGGTGATGCACGAGAGCATCTTCTTAAGCCTCCTCCACAGCCTCCTGGCCTTTGATGACTGGCTGTATGAAACCTGCGTCTCCTCGACAGCCACCCGGTTTGGCCGCCAGAAATGGAACTTTAGGCATCAGCGGCCCTGGAAGAGACACAGAAAACAGTCATCAAGGGTTATATGTTCGATGAAGGTAAACAAAGAAACTGTCACCTGGGGTGTGGTGACCTGCGGTGCTCCTCCCGGGCAGGCCACCACACCCTCTCTCCCACGGCTGGAGGTGATGGACGAGAGCGTCTTCTTAAGTCTCCTCCACAGCCTCCTGGCCTTTGATGACTGGCCGCACAAAACCTGCGTCTCCTCGACAGCCACCCGGTTTGGCCCCCAGAAAAGGAATTTGAGGCATCAGTGGCCTTGGAAAAGACACAGAACAGAGCCAGCAAGGGTTCTATGTTCGATGAAGGTAAACAAAGAAACTGTCGCCTGGGGTGTGGTGACCTGCAGTGCTCCTCCCGGGCAGGCCACCACACCCTCCCTACCAGGGCTGGAGGTGATGCACGAGAGGAGCATCTTCTTAAGTCTCCTCCACAGCCTCCTGGCCTTTGATGACTGGCTGCGCGAAACCTGCGTATCCATGACAGTCACCCGGTTTGGCCACCAGAAATGGAACTTTAGGCATCAGAGACACAGAACACAGTTATCAAGGGTTATATGTTCGATGAAGGTAGACAAAGAAACTGTCACCTGGGGTGTGGTGGCCCGTGGTGCTCCTCCCGGGCAGGTCACCACACCCTTCCTCCCACGGCTGGAGGTGATGCATGAGAGGAGCATCTTCTTAAGCCTCCTCCACAGCCTCCTGGCCATTGATGACTGGCTGCGTGAAACCCGCGTCTCCTCGACAGCCACCCGGTTTGGCCACCAGAAATGGAACTTGAGGCATCAGCCGCCTTGGAAAAGACACAGAACAGAGCCAGCAAGGGTTCTATGTTCTATGAAGGTAAACAAAGAAACTGTCGCCTGGGGTGTGGTGGCCCACAGTGTTCCTTCTGGGCAAGCCACCACCCCTTTCCTCCCAGGCCTGGAGGTGATGCACAAGAGGAGTGTCTTCTTAAACCTCCTTCACAGCCTCCTGCGTCACCTCAATAGCCACCCCGTTTGTCCACCAGAAATGAAGCTTGTTGCATGGGGCGTGGTGGCTTGTGGTGCTTCTTCTGGGCAGGCCACCACACCTTCCCTCCCAGGCCTGGAGGTGATGCACGAGAGGAGCATCTTCTTAAACCTCCTTCACAGGCTCCTGCGTCTCCTCGACAGCCACTCGGTTTGGCCACCAGAAATGGAGCTTGTTGCCTGGGGCGTGGTGGCTTGTGGTGCTTCTTCTGGGCAGGCCACCACACCTTCCCTCCCAGGCCTAAGGGTGATCCACGAGAGGGGCATCTTCTTACACCTCCTTCACAGCCTCCCGAGTCTCCTTGACAGCCACCCAGTTTGGCCACCAGAAATGGAGCTTGAGGTATCAGCAGCCCTGGAAGAGACACAGAACAGAGTCATCAGGGGTTCTATGTTCTATGAAAGTATATAAAGAATTGTATAATGGAATAATGAAGGGAGATAAAATGCCAGAATCATGGAGGAAGTCACTAATAATATTAATACCAAAATCTGATAAATACTTAACAGACCCGGGGTCATATAGGCCCATATCGTTAGTTAATCAGGATGCAAAGATTTTATCTGCTATAATAGCCAATAGAATGAGTAAATGCATGTATAAGTATATAAAAAAGATGAGTGTGGATTTGTAAAAGGAAGACAAACGTCAAATTTGATAGGGAGAGTATTAAATAAAATTTGTTTGGCTAAAGAGGGGAAGAAAAAAGTAGGGATACTATCATTAGACATTTTTAAAGCGTTTGATTGTGTGGAATGGGAGACATTAAGGGAAATAATGAACAAATTTGGAATGGGAAGTAGAATAAAAGGAATTCTAGAACAATATTACTCAAGAAATTCAGCAGTGGTAACTATAAATGACGGAGTGACAAATGAAATAAAAGTGACAAGAGGAACAAGACAAGGTTGCCCTCTGTCGCCAATTTTATTTCACAGTGACTTCGACAGGAAATTATAAGTTGCTTACCTGTAACTGTAGTTTCCTGAGTAGTCACCTGTGAATTCGTACATACCCGCCCTTCCTCCCCTCGAGTATCATGCCACGCCGTCTAGCTGTCTTTTGCGGTATCTCTGCGCTTGCGCAGTGCAACTTACGGAACCTTCTAGAAAGTAAAAAGGAACATTTTAGCCCTCTGCTAGGCCCGCCCCCCCTCTTCCCGAGTATATATAGCCTGAGGGCGGGACTAGCCGTCAGTTCTCTTAGCCGCAAAAGACAGCTAGACGGCGTGGCATGATATTCGAGGGGAGGAAAGGCGGGTATGTACGAATTCACAGGTGACTACTCAGGAAACTACAGTTACAGGTAAGCAACTTATAATTTCCTGTCGTAGTCACTGTGAATCGTACATTTGGTAGATTAGCGAGTAACCCACTCCGGCTGGCGGGAAGAGAGAACCGCTCTACCAAATTCCAGCAATTTTATTACGTGCTTCTCCCAGGCACGTAAGGCAGAGGGTATGCCCATCAGTGTCCGGTAAAATATTGGGACACTTAGAACACTTCTTAAATGAAGTGGTTGCCATAACAGCAGGGATTGATCGAAGAGGCCAGTCAGAGGCCGGTCCAGTCGAAATACCTCAGATTCAGTCCGTCGAAGAGATCAAAGCAAGAGGGCTCGGCAGAGGGATCGGCAGAAATCAGTCCAAGTTCAAAAGCCAATATAATCAGTAAGAAAATTCGAAGTTCACAGAAGGTTCTCCAAGCTGCTAAGCACGCGAGCAGATTAAGAGAACTGACAGCTAGTCCCGCCCTCAAGCTATATATACTCGGGAGGAGGGGGGGCGGGCCTAGCAGAGGGCTAAAATGTTCCTTTTTACTTTCTAGAAGGTTCCGTAAGTTGCACTGTGCAAGCGCAGAGATACCAAATGTACGATTCACAGTGACTACGACAGGAAACAGAAGGTGAGTTTATTTGCTGATGACACATTGCTATTTATAGAAAACATAGCAAATAAGATGGATAAAAGAAAGGGTCATTTGGAGATATTTGGGAGAACAACAGGGTTACAAGTTAATTGGAATAAGTCAAAATTGATGCTACTCAATTATTCAAGGAAAGAAGAAAAAGACTTTATAGGACAGAGTAACATGGGAATAAGAATTAAGAATAAAATAATATATCTGGGAGTAATAATAACAAAGGATTTAAAAGAAATGGAAGAGGTAAATGTAGTAACATTGAGGAAAGTGGTTCAGAAAATGTTCATAGAGTAGGAAGATATACACTTATCATGGTTTCGAAGGATAGCATTAGTAAAAATGAAAATACTTCCAAAGATAAATTTTATATTTAGGATGCTGCCACTACAAATTACAGAAGAAGAGCTAAATAGATGGCAACAAATGATAAATAAGTATTGCAATACATTAGAAATATGGAATAAATATAGGACTTGGCCACGGTAGTCTGACTTGGCCACGGTAGTCCATGCTCTGGTTACATCCCGCATAGACTACTGCAACGCTCTCTACGTGGGGTTGCCTTTGAAGACTGCTCGGAAGCTTCAAATGGTCCAGCGCTCGGCAGCCAGGTTGCTAACAGGAGCGGCACTCAGGGAGCATACTACTCCTCTGTTGCGCCAGCTCCACTGGCTACCAGTTTGCTACCGGGTACCATTCAAAGTGCTGGTGTTAGCCTATAAAGCCCTAAACGGTTCTGGCCGTACTTACCTCTCCGAACGCATCTCCTCCTATGAACTGACTAGGACACTAAGATGATCTGGGGAGGCCCTGCTCTCAGTCCCGCCTGCATCACAGGCGCGCTTGGAGGGGACGAGAGACAGGGCCTTCTCAGTGGTGGCCCCTCGGCTGTGGAACGCCCTCCTGCCTGCAGATATCAGATCGGCCCCCTCCCTGCTGGCGTTTCGGAGGAAAGTGAAGACCTGGCTGTTCAAACAAGCATTTGATTAAACAGTGTAATTGAACATAGGAATACGGAATAATGGATGACGAGACTGGATTCTGATTTTACTGTTGAGGCGCTAATGATTGTTATACTGATGTTAATGATTTATGTGATAATTGTTTTTAATTGCCCTATATATTTTGTACTGATGTTGTTCACCGCTTTGAGTCGCCTGAGGGCTGAGAAAAGCGGTATAGAAATAAAGTAAATAAATAAATAAATAGTAAGATAAATAGATTAAATAAACAGTTATGGTATAGATCGCAAAAAGAGGGAGGATTAGCACTACCTAATATTAAAAAATATTATGAAGCGAGTAGATTAAGATTGGTTATAGAAGGATTGGTTAAAAAAGAGGGAGTAGATTGGCTTAGTAAGGACTCAGAAGAAGTGGAAGAAGAAATTTGGAATATATTCTTCAAACAGTTCACGAGAAAATAAATTAGGGAAATCAGAAATCCAATGCTGAGCAATACATTAGAAATATGGAATAAATATAGGAGAAAGTTAATAACGGATGGGTCAATTACACTGTTCAACGGAGAAAAAGTTGCGGGCCTGAAAATAGTTGTTCTTTTATGATTTTGGGGTGCTGAAAATGAAAATGGCATTTAAAAATGTATATTGGCTCTAGTTTTTATGATATAAGCAATCACGTGATCACGTATGGTTGAAAAATGCATGTTGCGACTTACACTATGGAAGATTCTAGAATATTCTAGAAAGTTTGATGACGCAGTATTAGTGCCGTGTGCAAAATCCAGAAAGCCCTATATAAGGCCAGACTTTTGAACGGTGAGGATCAGTCAGTTGAAGACTGAGATAGTATCGTTAAACATCGTTTTACATTTTTCTTTTGACTGTAGTTATGCCTCGCACGTGTGTAAATAAAGCACTATGGAAAAAAAGAGATCAAGGCAAATGGACTCCGTCAATGCTGTCAGACTATTGCTGGAGCATTGTAAGAGACAATCCTTTCCTTGAATACAAAAGAAAAGTCAAGAGAAGCAAACAGGATAGAAACTAAAGTCACGATTCAAACTTCCAGACTTTTCAACTGCATTAGGCCTACTAAGATAGTTTCTTGCTGCACAAACATAAACAATAGACTAATTAAATAAATATTTCTCATGTATAAACTATTGGCAATAATAATTTGACTATAATTTAGTAAATATTCACGGTTTATATACATGCAGTAAGGTTAGGCGCATTATCATAATATTAACGAATTACCTATTGTGGAGAAAATTGAAATAGCTGTAGCATAAAAACCAGAGCCAATTAACACATTTAATTATTATATTTGAATTCAGCATGTTAAATTTATTAAGAAACGGCACATTTCGTTTCCGCAACTGAGAAAAACTGAAAATTTGTAGAACAGTGTTATTACTCCAATTGTAATGGGAAAGAAGTTTCCAAAAGATCTAAAAAAAGTAAAGGATAAAAAGTTTTATTTCTCTAAACTCTTCCATAATCTTTTCCTTCTTCATTCCAACCTTTGTCCAGTCCCCTATCTTGTCTAGATTTTTTCCCCTTTTTCCTTATCCAACTCGACTTCAGTTCATTTATTCTGATGCGTTTTCTGTAGAAAGATGACATCCGCCACGTCCTTCTTCAGTAGGGCTTCGATCCGCCTTCTTTTAATTAGGAAATATGTGGAGGAAAATTGGGAGAGCAAGTTGGAGGAAAAAGATAAAGAGCTATTGGAACAACCTATTAAGAAAATAGAAATAGAGGAAGTTGTTAAGAAGTTAAAAGTTGGGAAAGCTCCAGAGAAATAAAATTGACATGGTTCCATTGTATACAATTAGAACAATGGCTGAAAAATTGGGGGAAAAAATAATAAAAATGGAAGTAAACTTAATCAATTTGAACAAATAATACAGAAGGGAAGGGATTTAGAAGAGCATGAAAACTTGAAAGGAATAATTAGTAAAATATACAAGATAATAATCGAAATAAAGGAAGGAAACACAAAAAACAATACCCTTAAAGAGGTTTGGGAAGAAGACTTAGGGATAAAAATTAATGAATTAGAGTGGCAACAACTATGGAGACAAAGACATCTAAAAAATTTATCAATACGGGTTAAAGAAAATTATTATAAGTTAATACGGAAGTGGTATCTAACACCAGTAAGATTAGCATATATAAATAATAGGCTTGGGCGGTTTCGTTCGTTAATTTCGTAATTCGTTATTAATTCGTATTTAAATTAGCTTACGATCCAATATTGAGCCATGCAGGAATAGTGTGAGGAGTAAATTAGATTCGAAACAATTTTTTCAATTTATTTCGTAATTGTTTCGTAATTATTTTCGCATGTCTGGTGCAAGTTTTATAGTTGTTGTTTGTTTTATCACACCAACAGTCAACAACAGAGGGAGAGGGAAGCCATTAACGAATCGATTCGTAATTATACAAAATTTCGTAAATTTTGAAATTTTTAAAAAGAAAATTTCGGAATTCTTTTAAAAAACGAAACACGATGGACCCCTAAAAACGAAACGAGTTTAGAAACAAATTTTTCCGTTTTCCGTTACCCAGGCCTAATAAATAATAATAATTCAAAAAATTGTTGGAGAGGGTGTCAAGAACCAGGAACATATATACATATGTGGTGGCAATGTAAATACGTAAATAATTTTTGGGGGAAAGTATTTAGAGAAATAGAAGATACAATGAATATGAAAATTGAGAAAAGCCATTTTTGAATCGAATATTCCTAACAGAAATACCTCTGGTCTAAATAGCAATTTTATGTTTAAAATTTCCTGTGTTATTTTATGGATTTTTCTCCAATATAATTTTGCTTTTGGGCATGACCACCACATGTGGAAGTAAGAGCCTTCCATCTTCCCACATTTCCAACATTTTATATTTATGTTTTTATACGAATTATTCAATTTGGGGGGGGGGGGTCATGTACCATCTATGTGCCACCTTCAACCAATTTTCTTTTAGGTCTATTGCATATGTGTATTTGATCTTTGTTCTCCAGTTTTTTTCCCAGTCTTCTTTTTTATTGTTTTTCCCAGGTTTTCCTTCCATCTTTTCATGTATTTATTTTCTCTTTCCATTTCTGAGTTCCATTCTGATAATTTCTTATATAATTTTGTTATTATCTTTCTGTTGGTTTTTAGTATCTTATCCCAAAAGGTGTCTTGTAGGGCTGGGCGGTTTCGTTCGTTAATTTCGTAATTCGTTATTAATTCGTTATTTTTTTATAACGAAGCGATATTGAACCATTCAGGAGCAACTAAAAATCCAAACGAATTTTTCAATTCGTTTCGTAATTGTTTCGTAATCGTTTCGAAATCGTTTCGTTATTATTTCCGCATGTCTGGTGCAAGTTTTATAGTTGTTGTTTGTTTTATCAGTGAAAAAAATATATAATTATCACACCAACAGTCAACAACAGAGGGAGAGGGAAGTTTCAGAAGTTCCCACTGTCCCATTTGGAGGTTTTTTTTAGCGTATTGCGCGGTCGCGTCTGCCATTAACGAATCGATTTGTAATTGTTTCGTAATTTCCGAAATTTCGTAAATATCGAACTTTTTAAAAGAGAAATTTCGGAATTCTTTTAAAAATCGAAACGCAAAAACCCCCTAAAAACGAATCGAGTTTAGAAACAAATTTTTCCGTGGTTGCCCAGCCCTAGTGTCTTGCTCTTGAAAGCCTTGTCTTCTGTCCTTCTTGTAGCACTCAGTTATTTGTCTGTATTGAAACCACGATATTTTTTCGTTTATCATGTTCATTTCTTGTTGGGTTTTTATTACTATCTCTCCTTCTTCTTTTTTTAAATAATTCTTTATATCTTGGCCAATTGTTCCATCCCATTTCCCTTTGTGTGGCCTCTAGTAGGGACAACCATAACGGAGTTTTATCGCAAATTTTTGATTTATATATCTGCCAAATTTTTATAATAGCCGATCTGGTGAAATGATTCCCATTTTTTTCTTTTTCTTTTGGCCTTCATGCCATAAATAATGGTGCCAACCAGTTCTCAATTCAATACCTTCTAGATTCAACAGTTTCTCCTTCTTCAATTCTGCCCAGTCCTTAGCCCACATCAATGCGCTAGCTTCAAAGTACAATTTTAAATCAGGTACTGCAAATCCTCCCCTTCTTGTGTCTTCTGTCATACAGAATACAGATAAACTTCTTTTCTTACTGAACACAGCTGCAAGAATGTGTTACGCGAAACTTTGGAAAAAAGAAGATATTCCAGAAATAAAGGACTGGATAGGAAAAGTCTTAGACATCAGAAATATGGATAGGTTAACATATCTGATATCTAAAAATAAAGGAACCCCAATAAAAGAAACTGATTGGACAAATGTGACAAACTATACAGACAAAAAAAATTAAAAATACAGCAAGATAAGTAGAAGAGAAAATAGAAAATAAATTAAAGGTGGAAGAAGGAAAAGGAAAACGCACTTGGAAGATATGAAGGAAGTCAACGAGAGAGACATATACCATCTGTCTCCTATTTTTTTAACTTTATTCTTTTTTTAGACTTTTCACTATTTGTATTTTTGTTATTTTATTTATTTTATTTTTCCCTCTATTTTTTCTCTTCTTTTTTTCTCTATCCCCTTTACTTTTATTTCCTCTTTCTTCTCTTTTTATGGCACGCTATGTAACATAAAGAAACTCTGAATAGAGATTATTTTTTAAAAAAAATTCAGAAAAACCGTAATACAGCTTTATTATCATTATATAACAATATACAATTGAAAAAGGAGGATAAAGAAGCGATAACAAACTTATTAACAATAGCAAGACTGCCCATTAGGGCTGGGCAACCACGGAAAAATTTGTTGCTAAACTCGATTCGTTTTTAGGGGGTTTTTGCGTTTCGTTTTTTAAAAGAATTCCGAAATTTTTCTTTAAAAAAGTTCGATATTTACGAAATTTCGGAAATTACGAAACAATTTCGAAACAATTACGAATCGATTCGTTAATGGCGGATGCGATTGCGCAATACGCTAAAAAAACCCTCCAAATGGTACAGGGGGAACTTCTGAAGCTTCCCTCTCCCTCTGTTGTTGACTGTTGGTGTGTTAATTTATTTTTTTATCACTGATAAAACAAACAACAACTATAAAACTTGCACCAGACATACGGAAATAATAACGAAACAATTATGAAACAATTACGAAATAAATTTTAAAAATTCGTTTCGATTTTTAGTTGCTCCTGAATGGTTCAATATCGCATCATTATAAAAAAATAACAAATTAATAACGAATTATGAAATTAACGAACGAAATCGCCCAGCCCTACTGCCCATAGCAAGGAACTGGAAAAAAGAAATAAATATACAAATAGAGGAGTGGTACAAGGAAGCATGGAAACTGGCAATAAATGATAAGCTGACATGTATATTAAAGGTTAAAAAAGGTATATGGAAACAAAGTGATTTTGATGTTGTATGGGGAAATTTTGTTGTAAATGGTTTAAAAACAAAGAAGGAAAGTTAGCGCCACAAGAAGAATTGAGATTTTGGACAGACGATATGTAAAAGTTGTGGCTTGATATGGGGGGAGCGGAGCACAGTGGTGGGGAAAAAGGGGGAAAAATGCTTAAGCAGAATAATAAGATTATATGTTAAAGCAGTGTTTCTCAACCTGGGGGTCGGGACCCCTGAGGGGGTCGTGAGGTGGTGTCAAAGGGGTCACCAAAGACCATCAGAAAACATAGTATTTTCTGTTGGTCGTGGGGATTCTGTGTGGGAAGTTTGACCCAATCCTATTGCTGGTCGAGTTCGGAATGCTCTTTGATTGTAGGTGAACTATAAATCCCAACAACTACAACTCCCAAATGTCAAGGTCTATTTTCCCCAGACTACACCAGTGCTCACATTTGGGCATATTGAGTAGTCATGCCAAGTTTGGTCAAGATTCATCATTGCATGAACTCACAGCACTCCTCTGGATATAGGTGAACTACAACTCCCAAACTCAAGGTCAATGCTTACCAAACCCTTCCAGTATTTTCTGGTGGTCATGGAGTTGTGTGTGCCAAGTTTGGTTCAATTCCATTTTTGGTGGAGTTCAGATGGTCCAGATCCATAATTGTTTGACTCCACAGTGCTCTCTGGATGTAGGAGAACTACAACTTCAAAACTCACGGTCAGTACCCACCAAACCCAGTATTTTCTCTTGGTCATGGAGTTCAGTGTGCCAAGTTTGGTTCAATTCCATCACTGGTGGAGTTCAGATGGTCCAGATCCATAATTGTTTGACTCCACAGTGCTCTCTGGATGTAGGTGAACTACAACTCCAAAACTCACGGTCAGTACCCACCAAACCCAGTATTTTCTCTTGGTCATGGAGTTCAGTGTGCCAAGTTTGGTTCAATTCCATCGCTGGTGGAGTTTAGATGGTCCAGATCCATAATTGTTTGACTCCACAGTGCTCTCTGGATGTAGGTGAACTACAACCCCAAAACTCACGGTCAGTACCCACCAAACCCAGTATTTTCTCTTGGTCATGGAGTTCAGTGTGCCAAGTTTGGTTCAATTCCATCGCTGGTGGAGTTCAGAATGCTCTTTGATTGTAAGGTAAAAAGGTAGTCCCCTGACATTAAGTCCAGTCATGTCTGACTCTGGGGTGTGGTGCTCATCTCCATTTCTAAGCCGAAGAGCCAGCGTTGTCCGTAGACACCTCCAAGGTCATGTGGCCGGCATGACTGCATGGAGCGCCGTTACCTTCCCGCCGGAGAGGTACCTATTGATCTCCTCAACAGCCACCCAGTTTGGCCACCAGAAGCAGAGCTTCAGGTAAGGCATGGCTGAAAACAAGAACAGCGAGAAGAAACAACCCAGAACTCCCTGCCTTCAAGCTGATCTGATCTGCAGCGGGGAGTTCCGCAGTTCTCCATTGCCCCCTTGGGCTAACATCAATGAGAAGGTGGCCACAGCAGCAGGTTCAACCAAAGACTCTTTTTCTGCCTTGCTTTCTACCCCTCAACCTAACATTGTAACTAATCCCCTAATAAAGTATCAATTAATTGTAACTTAGTGATACTTTGTGTCCTTTACTCCCTCCAAACTCTTTCAAGCACAAACTTTCTCTCTCTCGGGCCACAGACAGCTGCTAGCCTGCCCGGAATGCGATTCCAAAGTCCTGGGGAGGCTGAAACTGCGTTCCTCTTAACCGTGGATACGGAAACCCATTGGGTTCCCGTATCCGCGGGTCAACGGATTGCTCCCAAACCGGTGCCATTCTTCTCCTAGACTAATTTCAAGACAAATGGCTATCTCGCTTTTGTTCTATTAACCTCTTTGCCCCAGGAATAACCTTTTTTGCATACTGAAACCCATCGGGTCCCCATATCCACGGGTCAACGGATTGCTCCCAAACCGGTGCCATTCTTCTCCTAGACTAATTTCAAGACTAATGGCTATCTCGCTTTTGCTCTATTAACCCCTTCGCTCCAGGAATAACCTTTTTTGCATACTGAAACCCATCGGGTCCCCATATCCACGGGTCAACGGATCGCTCCAAAATCAGTGCCATTCTTCTCCTAGACTAATTTCAAGACTAATGGCTATCTCGCTTTTGCTCTATTAATCCCTTCACCCCAGAAATAACCTTTTTTGCACCCTAAAACCCAACATGGAGAGCCTGTTGACCTGGGGAACCTGCCACGGTCACCCCTTGGGACCCCCGGGGAACAGACAGGCCATCCTGGTCCTTGGCGAGATGGGATCTGTAGTTTTCTCCACTCCCAGACATGGATCCCGACCTCCAGTGCTTGCAATCACTCCTACAGGAACCCAATGAACTCTGAGGAACCTTTCCCTTTTGCCCTCATGGATTCTACAAACTTTTATTGGTCTTTGATGAACTTTTAAAACTTTTTGGAAACTTTTTTCCCCAAGCGTCATGAATTTCCACTATGATTTTTTAGACTTTCAATGGACTTTTGGTGGGTGGAATGAGTTGGTATGATTTCTTTCCCCCCTCTTTATGAACGTATATCTTATGTACCCCATATATGTATCTGTATAAAATATGAAGTGTCACCTCTTCGTGACCCCAGCACATCAAAATCTCAGGAAAATCTTTTCGTTTCCTGAGATAAATTTTCCCCTGACTGAAAGGACTCAACAGAAACTTCTTGCATGGATAATACAATAGGTACACCTTCAGGCTTCGGAGCATGGCCACCTGAAGGACGTGCCCCATGGTGGTTTAATCATTCTTCACAAAGAGGACATCCTGCCTTCGGGAGAATTTGGATGTCCCAACTGCCTCACCCATTCTCTTCATACCTTTGGCCAAAACTAAAGATCAGATAGCATCAATTGATCCCATATCCAGGACTGGAGATTACGGGGGCTTGGCATCCGTGCTAGCCACAGATGTTTATTTCACTCGCATGGAACAATACAAAAGCTAGCTCGAGGACCCTTAGGGTTATCGCCGGCAATTAGATCAGCATTATTTTAATCCATTCATCTTTTCCTCCCGGTTCATTGTTTCCCCCTCAGACCACCTCCTCGCTCCCCATTGGCTGAGAGGCCGAAGTGGCGCTGGCTTTCCCATTGGCTGAGGCGTACCTGAGCCGGCCGCACCTCCCCTCCAGCTGATGACTCCAACCAATCAGCATGAAGCCGGCTAAGGGGGGCAGGAGCGGGAAGTTTGAATTTGACAGTTCTGTTTCTCTATAAAAATTTACTGTTCTGCCTTGCAAAATGTAATGAATCCCTTACCTTAGCAGGCTAGCTTAGGCCTAGGGAAGTGGGCCTGGCGAAGCCATGGCATCCATTTTAGGAAAGGGAGACAGGGAGATGCCATCTTAGGTTAGGTTTGCCTAGTCTTGGAGGGAAAATCAGAAGGCTAGGATTGGTTAGAAAGATGGGGACAGAGCCTAAGTGATCTAAAGGGGAAAAAAGTGGCTTTCAAATTGAGGCTTGAGTTTGCCAGTTAAAGTTTGGAACGGGTAGAGAGCAGCTTGGGTTTTGAAGAAGCTTGGGTCAGTATTTTCTGTAGTATTTTTCTTTGGGGGCAAGGTGATTGAACGGACAGTGGCGGGGCAGCTGCAGCAATTCTTAGATGAGACTTCGGGTTTGGACCCCTTTCAATCAGGCTTTCGTTCAGTCATGGGACAGAGACTGTCTTGGTAGCTATTACTGACGAAATTCGTCGTCAATTAGACCGAGGTGGATCAGCGCTATTGGTACTCTTGGACCTCACAGCTGCATTTGACACCGTGGACCATGACTTGCCGATTCATCGATTGGCTATGTCTGGTGTATGAGGTTTAGCCCTGAAATGGTTCAATTCGTTCCTCTGGGACCGGAGACAGAGGGTGGAGTGGTCAGGCCAAAGCTCTGAGAGCTCCTGCCTTGTCTGTGGAGTGAGTTCCCCAGGGTGCGATCCTCCTCTCGCCCCTGTTATTTAACATCTATGTTCGGCCACTTACTGGACTGGTGCGGAGCTTTGGCCTAGAGTGCTACCAGTATGCAGATGATACCCAGCTACTCTTGTCTAGAGTGCTACCAGTATGCAGATGATACCCAGCTACTCTCAGTTCCCTGTTAGTGGGGACGAGAGAGAGGGCCTTCTCAGTGGTGGCCCCCTGCCTCTGGAACACCCTTCCAAGGGAAATAAGACAGGCCCCATCCCTCCCCTCCTTTCGTAAGAACTTGAAGACCTGGTGGTTTGAACAAGCCTTTGAAAATGGCCAGTTCTAACTCAGCCCTACACATTGTCGAATGCGGCCTTATTCTTCCTAACAGTTACCCAGATCACTTCCTCTAATCGGCCCCGGAATGAACAGCCACAGACCCGCTCCTAATATTATTGTTGCCTGCCATAGCATTGCACTTAATTCCTGGGCCCCCTAGAATTTTTGGGCTTGCACATTATTTATTATTATTATTATTATTATTATTATTATTATTATTATTATTATATAACACAGTAGTAATTATACCTTCGGTTAAAACAACAACAATTAAAAATTCTTCACCAAGAAATATCCAAGATTTATAGACTCAAAACCATAAGAACAAGGAATGGAAGTTCACGAAACCCCTTTGCCCAATTACCCTCCCTCCTTCCCTCCCCCCTTTTCCCCTTCACCCCCTTTCCACAACCCAAACCCTTAAACCCAATCCCCATCCTCCCTCTAGAAGAGGGAGTTTGAGAGGCAACAGCTTGAGAGGCAACAGCTATATAATTGGGAAAAGGACTAGTTAAGCAAGTGATTCCAGCATCGTGGGGAGGCCGAAACTATGTTCCTCTGAACCGTGGATATGGAAACCCATTGGGTCCCCGTATCCGCAGGTCAACGGATCACTCCAAAATCAGTGCCATTCTTCTTCTAGACCAGGGTTTCTCAACCTGGCGTCAGGACCCCTGTGGGGGTCACAAGGGTGTATCAGAGGGGTTGCCAAAGACCATTAGAAAACACAGTATTATACAGAGGGTATGACACATGGACTGTTCAGTTGCATTTTGTACACGAAAGAGAGAAATCAATACCTCGGACCATTCATGACCCAGAAGACTAACTGGGATCCCCATATCCAAACTACCTTCTTAATGGCTGGCCAGAATGCTCAGATAACACACCCAACGACGCTTTTTCTTCCTAAAGCAATGCGGCTGAGAACTGCGTATTTGGAGGCGATTGGGGGTAAACTGTGGGGGTGACGCAGGTATCTGAACTCGCTTGGGATTGTGTAATAGCTGGTCTATTTCAACCTTTGTTCTAACCTTTGTCCTTAATAATTATAATAATAATAATTATTATTATTATTTCCTATATTTATAGTCCACCCTTCTCACCCCTGAGTGGGGACTCTGGGCAGCCTCAGAGAAGCACCATACGATGCCAACATCATAAGACAATCAACAGTACATTAAAAATATTAAAGATACTAACTGTCCCCTGCCACGCATTGTTGTGGCTCAGTGTTTTGTATGTGTATGTGTGTATATATTTGTTTATATGTACGTTTGTGTATATATGTAATGTATATTTTGGCTTTTTTGGCTCCGCAAAGGGCTACCTCCCACAGAGGACACATTGAGGGAACCAGAGGCCTTCTGGCCATCTAGTGACCAACTTCTTGAACATTTTGTGTTATTAGAAATGGAAGACCTAGAAAAGACTCTAGCTGCAGCAAGACCAACTACCTGCTCCCTCGATCCTTGCCCCTCCCGGTTGGTTAAGGAATGCTGGGAGGGACTACGAGATCCCAACAGTTCCTTGGAGCAAGGAATTTTTCCAGGTTACCTGAAAGAAGCAGTGGTCCACTCTCTCTTGAAAAAACCAAGCCTAGACGCCGCCATCCCTAGTAACTACTGCCCAGTTTCAAACCTTCCATTTTTGGGGCAAGGTGATTGAACGGACAGTGGCGGTGAAATGGCAGGGAGATGGTTTGAGGGAAATGAGACATAGAGAGGTCCGGAGGTCTAAAAAAGCACAGATTTATTTCCAGCTGGGGCCCTGGTGTGGACTAGCATCCCAAAAGCAAACCAGAGCAGTGATAGAGGCGTTTGACTGTGCCTTTATACCTTTCAGATTCAAGCAAACAAAGAACATGCGTCTACATACATTTACATTCTTCACTACGTCATCTTAGCATCATAAGAATATCAAATTCTACCTTCCAACATGCAAAAGGCATGTGTCTGTGTTTCTAAAGAGCAACTCATCAATCAAGAGGCCCACTTGGACCTGTCAGGAGATGGGGGGGGGGGACATTGGCTCCTTCTCTAGAAGGAAGACACTGGGCTTTTCGTACCAGCCTCTGGGGCTTATCTCTCTCTCCTGGAATGTATAGATAACATGCCTCCCCTTCAGCTCCCCTCTTGCTGTGCCTGGACGCAGCTTGCGTTTCTTATACAGAGAGAACTTGATTTCTCTATACACTTCAGTGCTTATAAAGTACATACAATTTTTACATAAATCAATAAATATCTATTTTTTTCCAATATCTCCTCATCAGCGGGGCAGCTACAGCAATTCTTAGATGAAACTGCAGGTTTGGACCCCTTTCAATCAGGCTTTCGTTCAGGTCATGGGACAGAGACTGTCTTAGTAGCTATTACTGACGAAATTCGTCGTCAGTTAGACCGAGGCGGATCAGCGCTATTGGTACTCTTGGACCTCACAGCTACATTTGACACGGTGGACCATGACTTGCTGATTCATCGATTGGCTCTGTCTGGTGTACAAAGTTTAGCCCTCAAATGGTTCAATTCATTCCTCTGGGACCGGAGACTGAGGGTGGAGTGGTCAGGCCAAAACTCTGAGAACTCCTGCCTTTGCTGTGGAGTGAGTTCCCCACGGTGCCATCCTCTCGCCCCTGTTCTTTAACATTTACATCCAACCACTTGCTGGACTGGTGCAGAGCTTTGGCCTAGAGTGCTACCCGTATGCAGATGATACCCAGCTACTCTTGCGTCTCGAACCTGGGACAACTGCGATTCCTGAGAACTTTAGGCTGTGTTTGGAAGCAGTGATGAGTTGGCTGCGAGCGAGCAGACTCAAAATGAATCCTGCAAAAACAGAGATCCTCTGGCCCGGCCTGCCACCAGAATTAATCCAGTCTTTGCCTGATTTCGATGGGGAAGCTCTGGTTCCATCTGCCACTGTTCAGAGCCTTGGGGTTGTGTTGGACTCATCGCTGATGATGGAGGCCCAGATCACGGCCATAAGTAAGCAGGTCTTTTTTCATCTTCGCCAGGCAAGGAAATTGGCATCCGACCTTTCAGTAGAAGCATTGGAAACGGTAATCCACGCAACAGTCACCACGAGGTTGGACTATTGCAACGCCTTATATGCCGGCCTTCTGAAGTCAACAACCCAGAAGATCCAGATGGTCCAAAATGCGGCGGCGAGGCTGCTAGCGGGATCATCTGCAAACACTTAGAAACCAATGCGGTCATCGCTAATAGTCAACATGGATTTATCAAAAACAAGTCATGCCAGACTAATCTGTTCTCTTTTTTCGATAGAGTTACAAGCTGGGTAGATGCGGGGAATGCCGTGGATGGAGCGTACCTGGATTTCAGGAAGACCTTCTTTGACAAGGTCCCCCATGACCTTCTGGCAAGGAAACTAGTCCAATGTGGGCAAGGCAAAACTACGGTGAGGTGGATCTGGAATTGGTTAACTTGACGAACCCAGAGGGTGATTCTCACCAATGCTTCCTCTTCATCTTGGAAAGAAGTGACGAGTGGAGTGCCGCAGGGTTCTGTCCTGGGCCCAGTCCTGTTCAACATCTTTATTAATGACTTTGATGAAGGGCTAGAAGGCAGGATCATCAAGTTTGCAGACGACACCAAATTGGGAGGGAGAGCCAATACTCCAGAGGACAGGAGCAGAATTCAAAGGGATCTTGACAGATGAGAGAGATGGGCCAAAATTAACAAAATGAAGTTCAACAGTGACAAATCCAAGATACTCCACTTTGACAGAAAAAACGAAATGCAAAGATACAGAATGGGGGACAATGCCTGGCTCGAGAGCAGGACGTGTGAAAAAGATCTTGGAGTCCTCGTGGACAACAAGTTAAACATGAGCCAACAATGTGATGTGGCGGCAAAAAAGCCAATGGGATTTTGGCCTGCATCAAGAGGAGCCTAGTGTCTAGATCTAGGGAAGTCCTGCTCCCCATGCTCTATTCCGCTTTGGTTAGACCATACCTGGAATACTGTGTCCAATTCTGGGCACCACAATTCAAGAGAGATATTGACAAGCTGGAATGTGTCCAGAGGAGGGCGACTAAAATGATCAAGGGTCTGGAGAACAAGCCCTATGAAGAGCGGCTTAAGGAGCTGGGCATGCTTAGCCTGAAGAAGAGAAGGCTGAGGAGATATGATAGCCATGTATAATAAATATGTGAAAGGAAGCCACAGGGAGGAGGGAGAAGGTTGTTTTCTGCTTCCCTGGAGACTAGGACGCAATGGAACAATGGCTTCAAACTACAAGAGAGGAGATTCTATTTGAACATGAGGAAGAACTACCTGACTGTGAGAGCTGTTCAGCAGTGGAACTCTCTGCCCCGGAGTGTGGTGGAGGCTCCTTCTTTGGAAGCTTTGAAACAGAGGCTGGATGGCCATCTGTCAGGGGTGATTTGAATGCAACATTCCTGCTTTTTGGCAGAATGGGGTTGGACTGGATGACCCAAGAGGTCTCTTCCAACTCTTTGATTCTGTGATTCTATGATTCACACACACACAGAGAGATATATAGTACCATAGATTTGAAAGGGACCCTTAAAGAAGGACAATAATATCTTGCCTGTTCCAGGGTGGGCAAACCAGACAATTTCGACATCAACACTGACAAAGAAACTGCAAGAAACCGTTTACCCACAAGCATAAAGAGATTACATATATTAGAAACCAACACTTTCTCATTACTTTATTTTCCAGATCAACAGACTGGGCCACAGCAACGCCTGGCAGGAGACAGCTAGTTTGTGTATCTGTCTATATATGTATGTTTGTGTATATATGTATACGCATGTGTTGTAATGTATATTTTGGCTTTTAAAGTCCCTTCCGTTGTGTTTTTATGAGTGATGGTCACTCGTTGGTCTGTTAGGGGTATAGTGTCCAAATTTCGTGCCAGTTCGTCCAGTGGTTTTTGAGTTCTGTTAATCCCACAAACGAACATTACATTTTGATTTATATAAATTAAAACAGTAATTAACATAATTGATTAACACGCGTCTATTAAAATCAGAATCCAAAATCCAGTCTGGGTCAATTCATCGCCATGTGGTATGAAGTTTTATACCGTGGCTCTTTAATGATGATATTTTTAATTACCTTTAATTTTTTAAAACTTAATTGTGTTTTAATGTCTGTTCACTATTACAGGAGTTTTAGAACAGTGATTAGTGTTGATTTTTGTGTATTTTCTTGTGTTTTTGGTCTTTTGCTGTTGAAATGGAGGATGAAGGGCAAGACGCGTCTCCACAGGAGGAGAAGATGGAGGCCGGCCATGCGGTCGAAGCCTAGGCCCAATCAAAATGGCAGCGGAGAGGAAGGCCCCTCACGCCTCACAGAGAAGACCACATTCCTACGACTTCCAATGTGGAGGAAATGGTAGCAAACAGGGAGAGAGAGGAGTAGAGAGAGAGAAAGCCCCTTCGAGAAGGAAGGCACGCCGAGAAAGAGAGAAAGGAACCGCTCGTTCTGGAATTCTAAGCCCCTCACACATCCAAGATGGTGGGCACTGTCTTTGTGAAGCCACCTTCCCTCCACAATGGCTTCCTCTTAGAATTCTAAGCCCCTCACACATCCAAGATGGTGGGCACTGTCTTTGTGAATCCACCTTCCCTCCACAATGGCTTCCTCTTAGAATTCTAAGCCCCTCACACATCCAAGATGGCGGGCACTGTCTTTGTGAAGCCACCTTCCCTCCACAATGGCTTCCTCTTAGAATTCTAAGCCCCTCACACATCCAAGATGGTGGGCACTGTCTTTGTGAATCCACCTTCCCTCCACAATGGCTTCCTCTTAGAATTCTAAGCCCCTCACACATCCAAGATGGCGGGCACTGTCTTTGTGAAGCCACCTTCCCTCCACAATGGCTTCCTCTTAGAATTCTAAGCCCCTCACACATCCAAGATGGCGGGCACTGTCTTTGTGAAGCCACCTTCCCTCCAGAATGGCTTCCTCTTAGAATTCTAAGCCCCTCACACATCCAAGATGGCAGGCACTGTCTTTGTGAAGCCACCTTCCCTCCAGAATGGCTTCCTCTTAGAATTCTAAGCCCCTCACACATCCAAGATGGCAGGCACTGTCTTTGTGAAGCCACCTTCCCTCCAGAATGGCTTCCTCTTAGAATTCTAAGCCCCTCACACATCCAAGATGGCGGGCACTGTCTTTGTGAAGCCACCTTCCCTCCACAATGGCTTCCTCTTAGAATTCTAAGCCCCTCACACATCCAAGATGGTGGGCACTGTCTTTGTGAAGCCACCTTCCCTCCAGAATGGCTTCCTCTTAGAATTCTAAGCCCCTCACACATCCAAGATGGCAGGCACTGTCTTTGTGAAGCCACCTTCCCTCCAGAATGGCTTCCTCTTAGAATTCTAAGCCCCTCACACATCCAAGATGGCAGGCACTGTCTTTGTGAAGCCACCTTCCCTTCACAATGGCTTCCTCCTGGAATTCACATCCAAGATGGTGGGCACGGTCTTGTTCATTTGTGGGATTAACAGAACTCAAAAACCACTGGGCAAATTGACACCAAATTTGGACACAAGACACCTAACAACCCAATGTATGTCCTTCACTCAAAAAAACAAAGATTTTGTCATTTGGGAGTTGCATTTGCTGGGATTTATAGTTCACCTACAATCACAGAGCATTCTGAACCCCACCAACGATGGAATTGAACCAAAGTTGGCACGCAGTTCTCCCATGACCAACAGAAAATACTGGAAGGGTTTGGTGGGCAGTGTCCTTTGGTTTTGGAGTTGTAGTTCACCTACATCCAGAGATCACTGTGGACTCAAACAATGATGGATCTGGACCAAATTCTACACGAATACTCAATATGCCCAAATGTGAACACTGGTGGAGTTTGGGGAAAATAGAATCTTGACATTTGGGAGTTGTAGTTGTTGTGATTTGTAGTTCACCTACAATCACAGAGCATTCTGAACCCCGCTAACATTGACTTGAACCAAACTTGGCACTCAGTTCTCCCATGAGGGCCACGGCAACGCGTGGCAGGGAATGGCTAGCATAATATAATACTGCAAGTTGCTCCTGGTGTGAGAGAATTGGCCGTCTGCAAGGACGTTGGCCAGGGGATGCCTGGATGATTTTGATGTTTTTATCATTTTTGTGGGAGGATTTTCTCGTGTCCCCGCATGAGGAGCTGGAGCTGATAGAGGGAGCTCATCCGCCTCTCCCCGGATTCGAACATATAATGACTTCCTTGGACACTCTCTTCCTATGGATGTAGGCTAGGATTGAATTGCGGCAGCTTAATGGCTGCCGCAATCCTTGTACAAAGTGTTAGGGTTCAAGAAGTCATTCAGGGCTTGAAACTTTGAGCATGCCACTCCACAGTCCCTTCAATAGAAACAGCCCAATTCTCCAGGGTCTGTTTGCACCTGTAGTAACTACTAAGGAGATACTACTACAAGCTCTACTCCCTCCTTCCTCCCTTCTCCATTCCTCACTCCAACTCCTGACTGACTTCAAAATGGCGCCTGTCTTCCCCCTTGCCTCGTCTTAGCCCCGCCCCCTGTCTCCCTCCAGGGCGATGGACCAATCAGGTGGCGACACGTCCCCTCCAGGCTGCCTGGACTCACAAAATGGAGACCGCCTCCTTCATTTAAGGAAATGGCAGCCTGGCTTTTTGGCCTTTCAGGAACTCAACCCCAGTCCTGTGGGGAAGGCCTCGCTCAGAAAGTCACAAATTACCACAACCCACAACACCAAGGAATGCTCTTGCTTGTTGTTTGGTCTGTTGTCTGTCCTTTCCTTTTTTCTTTCCTTCCTTCTTTAATTCCTTCCATCTTTCCTTCTTTCCTTCCTTATTTCCTTCCTTCTTTACTTCCATCTTTCCTTCCATCTTTCCTTTCTTCTTCCCTTCCTCCCTGCCCTTTCTTTCCTTCCTTCCTTCCTTCCTTCCTTCCTTATTTCCTTCCTTTCTTCTTTACTTCCATCTTTCCTTCCATCATTCCTTTCTTCTTCCCTTCCTCACTGCCCTTTCCTTCCTTCCTTCCTTCATTTCATCCTTCCATCTTTCTTTCCTTCCTCCCTCCGTCTCTCCCTCCCTCCCTTCTTTCCTCCCTCCCTCCCTTTCTTCCTTTTCCTTCTTTCTTTCCTTTTTCTTCCTTCATTTCTTCCTTCCTTCTTTAATTCCTTCCATCCTTCCTTCCTTCCTTCCTTCCTTCCTTCCTTCCTTCCTTCCTTCCTTCTTTACTTCCATCTTTCCTTCCATCATTCCTTTCTTCTTCCCTTCCTTCCTGCCCTTTGTTTCCTTCCTTCCTTCTTTTCATCCTTCCATCTTTCTTTCCTTCCTTCCTCCCTCCCTTCTTTCCTCCCTCCCTCCCTTTCTTCCTTTTTTTTTTCCTTCTTTCCTTCTTTCTTTCTTTCTTTCTTTCTTTCTTTCTTTCTTTCCTTTTCTTCTTTTCTCTTCCTCCTTCTTTCTTTCCTCCTCCTTCTTTTTTCCTTTTCCTTCTTCCTTTCCTTTTTCTTTCTTTCTTTCCTTCTTTTCCTTCCTTCTTCTTTTCCTTCTCTTTCCTTTTCTTTCCTCCCTCCCTTCCCTCCTTTCTTTCTTTCTCCTTCCTTTTTTCTTCCTTCCCTTCTTCCTCCTTCTTTTCTTCCTTCCTCTTTCTTTTTCTTTCCTCCCTCCCTTCCCTTCCCTTCCTTTCTTCCTTTTCCTTTCTTTCCTTTTTCTTCCCTTCCTTCCTTCCTTCTTTTCATTTATCTTTCTTTCTTTCCTCCCTCCCTCCCCTTCCTTTCTTCCTTTTCCTTCTTTCTTTCCTTTTTTCTTCCTTCATTTCTTCCTTCCTTCTTTTCATTCTTCCATCTTTCTTCCTTTTCCTTCTTCCTTTCCTTTTTTCTTCCCTTCCTTCCTTCCTCACTCCCTCCTTTCTTCTCTCTTCCTTCCTTCCTTCCTTCCTTCCTTCCTTCCTTCCTTCCTTCCTTCCTTCTTCCTTCCTTCTTTTTCCTTCCATCTTTCTTCTCTTTCCTCCCTCCCTTCCTTCCTTTCTTTCTTTTCCCTTTTCTTCCTTTTTCTTTCCTTCTCTCCTTCCATCTTTCTTTCCATCCTTCTTTTCATCCTTCCATCTTTCCTTCCTCCCTTCCTTCTTTCTTTCCTCCCCCTTCCCTTCCTTTCTTCCTTTTCCTTCTTCCTTTCCTTTTTTCTTCCCTTCCGTCCTTCCTTCTTTTCATCCTTTCATCTTTCTTTCTTTCCTACCTCCCTTCTTTCTTTCCTCCCTCCCCCTTCCCTCCCCTTATTTTCTTCCTTTTCCTTCTTTTTTTCCTTTTTTCTTCCCTTCATTCCTCCCTTCCTTCCATCTTTCCTTTCTTCTTCTCTTCATTCCCTTCCTTCCTTCCTTCTTTAATTCCTTCCATCTTTCTTTCTTTCCTCCCCCTTCCCTCCCCTTATTTTCTTCCTTTTCCTTCTTTTTTTCCTTTTTTCTTCCCTTCATTCCTCCCTTCCATCTTTCCTTTCTTCTTCTCTTCCCTTCGTTCCTTCCTTCTATTCCTTCCATCTTTTTTCTTTCCTCCCTCCCTCCCTTCCCTTCCTTTCTTCCTTTTCCTTTCCTTCCTTCCTTCTTTTCATCCTTTCATCTTTCTTTCCTTTCTTCCTTCTTTTCATCCTTCCATCTTTCTTTCTTTCCTCTCTCCCTTCCCTTCCTTTCTTCCTTTCCCTTCTTTCTTTCCTTCTTTCTTCCCTTCCTTCCTTCCTTCATTCTTTTCATCCTTCCATCTTTCCTTCCTTCTTTTAATCCTTCTTTCTTTCTTTCTTTCTTCCTCCCTCCCTCCCTTCTTTCTTCCTTTTCCTTCTTTCTTTCCTTTTTTCTTTCTTTTCCTTCCTTCTTTTCATCCTTCATCTTTTTTCCTTTCTTCTTTTCATCCTTCCATCTTTCTTTCTTCCTCCCTCCCTTCCTTTCTTCCTTTCCTTCTTTCTTTCCTTTCTCTTTCCTTCCTTCTTTTCTCTTTCATCTTTCTTTCTTTCTTTTCTTCCCTCCTCTTCATTTCTTCTTTCCTTCCCTTCTTCTTTCCTTTTTTCTTCCTCCTTCCCTTCTTTTCCTTCTTTTCTTCCTTTTTTTTCCCTTCCTTCATTCTTCCTTCCTTCTTTTCCTTCCCCTTTCTTCCCTTCCTCTTTCCTTCCTCTTTTCCTTTCTTTTCCTTCCTCCCTTCCCTTCCTTCCTTCTTCCTGTCTTTCTTTCTTTCTTTCCTTCCTTCCTTCCTTCCTTCTTCCCCTTCCTTCCTTCTTTCCTTCCTTCCTTCCCTCCCTTCCCTTTCATTCACTGAGGGCCACCTCACCTAGCAATGGCCTCAGTGGTGCAAATGGAAAAAATATATGTTGGCCTCAGAGAGGGCCACTTCACCCAGCAACAGCCCATCACTGAGGGCAACCTCACCTAGCAATGGCCGCAGCAGTGCAAATTGGAAAACATTGTTGACCTCACAGAGGGCCACTTCACCTAGCAAACAGCCCATTGCGGAGCACTTCACCAAGAAAGAGCCCGTCACAGAGGACCACCTCACCAAGCAATGGCTGCAGCGGTGCAAATGGGAAAAAAAACATGTTGACCTCAGAGAGGGCCACTTCACCTAGCAAACAGCCCATTGCGGAGGGCCACTTCACCCAGAAACAGCCCGTCACAGAGGGCCACCCCACGTAGCAATGGCCTCAGTGGTGCAAATGGAAAAAAAACATATGTTGGCCTCAGAGAGGGCCACTTCACCTAGCAAACGGCCCATTACGGAGGACCACTTCGCCCAGAAACAGCCTGCCACAGAGGGCCACCTCACCTAGCAATGGCCTCAGTGCTGCAAATGGAAAGACACTTGTTGACCTCACAGAGGGCCACTTCACCTAGCAAACAGCCCATTGCGGAGGGCCACTTCGCCCAGAAACAGCCCGTCACTGAGGGCCACCTCACCTAGCAATGGCTGCAGCAGTACAAATTGGAAAAACATATGTTGACCTCACAGAGGGCCACTTCACCTAGCAAACAGCCCATTGCGGAGGGCCACTTCACCCAGCAACAGTCTGTCACTGAGGGCCACCTCACCTAGCAATGGCCTCAGCGGTGCAAATGGAAAAAATATATATGTTGGCCTCAGAGAGGGCCACTTCACCCAGCAAACAGCCCATTGCAGAGGGACACCCCACCTAGCAATGGCCTCAGCGGTGCAAATGGAAAAACATATGTTGACCTCACAGAGGGCCACTTCACCTAGCAAACAGCCCAT
>NW_026844811.1:4279827-4294827 GCF_025583915.1 Anolis sagrei ordinatus
TAGGAGCGGCTCAGACTTCATGTCTTCCATGGCAACCATGGGGCTGTCCGAACCGGTATCTGGCCCCACTCACAGTGCTGGACACACGTTGGATTTGGTTTTCTGCCAGGGATGGGAGCTTGGTGGCGGTGTTCAGGAGTTGACCATCTCTCCGTTGCCATGGACCGACCACTACCTGGTCAGATTTAGACTCACTGCACCCCTAACCTCCGCAGGGGTGGGGAACCCATTAAGTTGGTCCGCCCCAAGAGGCTTATGGATCCAGATGGATTCCTGATGGCTCTTGGGGAGTTTCCCGCCACCTCGGTAGGTGATCCTGTAGATGCCCTGGTCACTCCCTGGAATGGGGAGATGACTAGGGCAATAGACACGATTGCTCCAGAACGTCCCCTCTCAAGTAGCCAAGCTAAACCAGCTCCTCCCAATCCTGCTATACGCCTGCGAGACGTGGACTGTCTACAGATGTCAACATTGACACTGAAATTCAACAGCGCCTGAGCTCTGTGAGTGCAGCATTTTCCCGAATGAAGCAGAGAGTGTTTGAGGACCGGGACATCCGTAGGGAGACTAAGGTGCTTGTTTATAAAGCTATTGTCCCCCCAACCCTGCTATACGCCTTCGAGACGTGGACTGTCTACAGACGTCAACATTGACACTGAAATACAACACCACCCGAGCTCTGCGAGTGCAGCATTTTCCCAAATGAAGCAGAGAGTGTTTGAGGACCGGGACATCCGTAGGGAGACCAAGGTGCTTGTTTATAAAGCTATTCTCCTCCCAACACTGCTATACGCCTGCGAGACGTGGACTGTCTACAGACGTCAACACTGACACTGAAATACAACACTGCCTGAGCTCTGCGAGTGCAGCATTTTCCCAAATGAAGCAGAGAGTGTTTGAGGACTGGGACATCCGTAGGGAGACTAAGGTGCTTGTTTAAACCAGCTCCCTGGTTGAACGAGGAGTTGGCAGCGATGTAGCGAAGGAAGAGGGAACTAGAGAGCGTGTGGCGTTCGGGTCCGAGCGAGCCAAATCAAACACGGTTTGTGTCCTTTCTAAGGGCATATGCCGCGGCAATAAAGGCTGCAAAGAAATCTTTCTTTGCGACCACTATTGCGTCTGCAAAGAACTGTCCAGCTGAGCTGTTTCGAGTTGTCAGAGGCCTTTAAATCCCACCACTCAGGATGGGAGCCCTCACAACTCGGCAGCTGCGCTGGTACCTTGGGAAGTCTGACTTGGCCACGGTAGTCCACGCTATGGTTACATTCTGCATAGACTACTGCAACGCTCTCTACGTGGGGTTGCCTTTGAAGACTGCTCGGAAGCTTCAAATGGTCCAGCGCTCGGCAGCCAGATTGCTAACAGGAGCGGCACTCAGGGAGCATATGATTCCTCTGTTGCGCCAGCTCCACTGGCTGCCAGTCTGCTACCGGGCACAATTCAAAGTGCTGGCTTTAGCCTATAAAGCCCTAAACGGTTCTGGCCGTACTTACCTCTCCGAACGCATCTCCTCCTATGAACTGGTTAGGACGCTAAGATCATCTGGGGAGGCCCTGCTCTCGGTCCCGCCTGCATCACAGGCATGCTTGGCGGGGACGAGAGACAGGGCCTTCTCAGTGGTGGCCCCTCGGCTGTGGAACGCCCTGCCTGCAGATATCAGATTGGCCCCCTCCCTGCTGGCGTTTCGGAGGAAAGTGAAGACCTGGCTGTTCGAACAAGCATTTGATTAAACAGTGTTATTGAACATAGGAATACGGAATAATGGATGACGAGACTGGATTCTGATTTTACTGTTGAGGCGCTAATTATTGTTATACGGATGTTTAATCGTTGATGATGCCACTGTTTTTAATTGCCCTATACTTGTTTTGTGATATTTTGTACTGATGTTGTTCCCTGTTTTGAGTCGCCTGAGGGCTGAGAAAAGCGGTATAGAAATAAAGTAAGTAAGTAAATAAATAAATAAAAAATAATACCCTGTTCCATATTATTCACTCTTCCATATTATTCTGTATATGAAGTTGAACCCTAAGAAAAGGAAGGGACCAGACAGGGTTTGGCTGGGAAACCCAAAACGCATCGTCAGCAACGGCTCATTGCTTCCTTCAGGTGAGTTTCGGGCGACAGGTAAAGCTAGTCACCTGTGGGTCGCCTACAGGCTCCGCCAGGTATGGTCTGATTGCAAGAAATAATACACTCATGATATCATACTTTTGAACCAGAAAGAGAAACATTTTTTTTTCAAATTTTGTGACATAGTGTTTTGGATGCTAAGCAGGGTCGGCCCCGGTTCGGATTCGGATGGGAGTCTGCTTGTAATAATAATAATAATAATAATAATAATAATAATAATAATAAACTCATGAAATCATACTTTTGAACCAGAAACATTTTTTTCAAATTTTGTGACATAGTGTTTTGGATGCTAAGCAGGGTCGGCCCCGGTTCGGATTTGGATGGGAGTCCACCCGTAATAATAATAATAATAATAATAATAATAAACTCATGAAATCATACTTTCAGAACCAAAAACAGAAACATTTTTTCAAATTTTGTGACATAGTGTTTTGGATGCTAAGCAGGGTTGGCCCCGGTTCGGATTTGGATGGGAGTCCACCCATAATATTAATAATAATAATAATAATAATAATCTCATGAAATCATATTTTTGGAACCAAAAACAGAAACAGTTTTTCAAATTTTATGACATAGTGTTTTGGATGCTAAGCAGGGTCGGCCCCGGTTCGGATTTGGATGGGAGTCCACCCGTAATATTAATAATATTAATAGTAATAATAATAATAATCTCACGAAATCATATTTTTGGAACCAAAAACAGAAACAGTTTTTCAAATTTTGTGACATAGTGTTTTGGATGCTAAGCAGGGTCGGCTTAGCATCCAAATCTGGCTGCTGAACGTTGGACGAGTACTAATTTCCGGGCCGACTTCAAGGGTAGCCCCATGTAGAGTGCATTGCAGTAGTCTAGTCCAGAGGCAACTAAGGCGTGGACCACCGTGTTCAAGTCAGACTTCACAAGGTATGGTTGTAGTTGGCGCACGGGTTTTAATTGTGCGAAGGCCCTCCGGGCCGTCTTCAAGGGTAGTCCCATGTAGAGTGCATTGCAGTAGTCTAGTCTAGAGGTAACTAAGGCATGGACCACCGTGGTCAAGTCAGACTTCACGAGGTATGGTCGTAGTTGGCGCACGAGCTTTAATTGTGCGAAGGCCCACCCGGACACCGCCGACACCTGCGCCGAGTCCAGGAGGACTCCCAAACTACAGACCTGTGACTTCAGGTGAGTGCGACCCCGTCCAGTACAGGTTGCCACCCAGTACCCCGGTCAGACGGGCGACTGACCTGGAGGACCTCTGTCTTGTCAGCTTGTTTGTCCTCATCCAGATCGTCACAGCGGCCAGGCACTGGTTCAGTATCCTCGGGCTTCCTTGGAGTCCGGTGGAAATGAGTAGTGGAGTTGGGTGTCATCTGCGTAGAGATGACACCGTACTCCAAAACTCTGGATGACCTCTCCCAGCGGTTTCATGTAGATGTTAAAAAGCATGGGGGACAGAATGGATCCTTGGGGGACCCCACAGGTCAATGGCCAGGGGTCCGAGCAGGCGTCTCCCAGTTTCACCAACTAGAAACGACCCTCCAGGAAGGACTGGAGCCACAGGAGAACCGTACCCCCAAGTCCCATCCCAGCGAGTCTCCCCAGAAGGATACCATGGTCGATGATATCGAAAGCTGCTGAGATATCTAAGAGAACAAGCAGGGCCACACTCCTCCTGTCCAGTTCCCTACAGAGGTCATCCACCAAGGCTACCAAAGCCATCTTGGTACTGTGCCCAGCGCATCAAGTGTCAGCGCTGAGTCCAGGAGGACCCCCAAACTACAGACCTGTGACTTCAAGGGGTGCGACCCCATCCAGTACAGGTTGCCACCCAATACCCCAGTCAGACAGGCGCCTGACCTGGAGGACCTCTGTCTTGTCAGCTTGTTCGTCCTCATCCAGATCGTCACAGCGGCCAAGCACAGGTGGAAATAAGCAGCGGAGTTGGGCGCCATCTGCATAGAGGTGGCACCGTACTCCAAAACTCCGGATGACCTCTCTGTTGTGGTTCAGTCTCAGCCTGAGCTTTCTGAGCCTGAGTTTCCTCAGGACGAGGAAGATGATGGGTTACAGATTTCTGAACATGTTCCGGTTAGTGAGACAAATGAAGCAGACGGTGTTGATTCGGAAGAAGAGACGGCATTTCTCTTCCCCAGAGAAAAGAATGTGGTTTTAGAAAGATAGCGAAACTTCAGAGCTCCAGGTGAGGGTTCCTTCTGGGAGCTCAGGGCCTCTTGATTCCCAGGGTGACCAGGCCCAACAGGGCAAAGATAATGAGCTATCCATCCTTGAAGATAGTGGAGACTTGATTAGACAGGACCGTTTACAATTAAGAGTTTGCAGAAGCAAACGCCTTGCCGACAAACGTGAAGCTAGAGGTCAATGTAATGCTTTCATGTTGGGAAAACATATTTAATGATCCGATCGAAGGGCATTCTTTGTCAGTCCAATGTCGCTTTTACCCTTTTAACTTCTGTGGAATTACCTTGGCTTTTGCGGAAAGCTTCTGGCTCCTTGGGACTTGGGAAAACATATTTAATGATCTGAAGGGCATTCTTTGTCAGTCCAATGTCGCTTTTACCTTGTTAACTTCTGTGGAATTACCTTGGTGAATCTATCCCGAGTTGCGACACTCTCCCAGCGGTTTCATGTAGATGTTAAAAAGCATGGGGGACAGAATGGATCCTTGCAGGACCCCATAGGTCAATGGCCAGGGGTCTGAGCAGGAGTCCCCCAGCTTCACTGACTGGGAACGACCCTCCAGGAAGGACTGGAGGCACAGGAGAACCATACCCCCAAGTCCCATCCAGTGAGTCTCTCCAGAAGGATACCATGGTCGATGATATCGAAAGCCGCTGAGATATCAAAGAGAACGAGCAGGGTCACACTCCCCCTGACCCGTTCCCCGCAGAGGTCATCCACCAAGGCCACCAAAGCCATCTCGGTACTGTGCCCAGCACATCAAGCGTCAGTGTTGAGTCCAGGAGGACTCCCAAACTACAGACCTGTGACTTCAGGGGGAGTGCAACCCCGTCCAGTACAGGTTGCCACCCAATACCCCAGTCAGACGGGCGACTGACCTGGAGGACCTCTGTCTTGTCAGCTTGTTCGTCCTCATCCAGATTGTCACAGTGGCCAGGTACTGGTCCAGTATCCCCGGGGCTTCCTTGGAGTCTGGTGGAAATGAGTAGTGGAGTTGGGTGTCATCTGCGTAGAGATGACACCGTACTCCAAAACTCCGGATGACCTCTCCCAGCGGTTTCATGTAGATGTTTAAAAGCATGGGGGACAGAATGGATCCTTGTGGGACTCCACAGGTCAATGGCCAGGCGGGCGACTGACCTGGAGGACCTCTGTCTTGTCAGCTTGTTCGTCCTCATCCAGATCGTCACAGCGGCCAGGCACTGGTGGAAATAAGCAGTAGAGTTGGGCGCCATCTGCGTAGAGGTGGCACCGTACTCCAAACCTCTGGATGACCTCTCTGTTGTGGTTCACTCTCAGCCTGAGCTTTCTGAGCCTGAGTTTCCTCAGGACGAGGAGGATGATGGGTTACAGATTTCTGAACATGTTGCGGTTAGTGAGTTGTAATTTCAGGGCCGTCTTCAAGGGTAGCCCCACGTAGAGTGCATTGCAGTAGTCTAGTCTAGAGGTAACTAAGGCATGGACCACCGTGGTCAAGTCAGACTTCACGAGGTATGGTCGTAGTTGGTGCACGAGCTTTGATTGTGCGAAGGCCCACCCGGACACCGCCGACACCTGCGCCGAGTCCAGGAGGACTCCCAAACTACAGACCTGTCACTTCAAGGTAAGTGCGACCCCGTCCAGTACAGGTTGTCCAGGTCAGACGGGCGACTGACCTGGAGGACCTCTGTCTTGTCAGCTTGTTCGTCCTCATCCCGATCGTCACAGCGGCCAGGCACTGGTGGAAATGAGTAGCGGGAGTTCTGATCTCTAATGCTAAGCAGGGTCGGCCCCGGTTCAGATTTGGATGGGAGTCCGCCAGTGGATAGTAGTTCAGAGGCAGAACTACCATAAGGATTCCTTGCCGAAGAGGAAACCCTTGGTCGAAATGCACTAAATGCACCTGGATCCCTTCTGATCTCTAATGCTAAGCAGGGTTGGCCCTGGTTCGGATTTGGATGGGAGTCCGGCGGCGGATACTAGGTCGGAGGCAGAAGTATCATAAGGATTCCTTATTATTTTATACGATATTATTATTATTATTATTATTATTATTATTATTATTATTATTATCATTTGAAATGCACTAAATGCACCTGATCCCTTCTGATCTCTAATGCTAAGCCAGGTCGGCCCCGGTTCGGATTTGGATGGGAGTCCGCTGGCGGGTACTAGGTCGGAGGCAGAACTGTCATAAGGATTCCTTACTATTTTATATGATATTAATATTAATATTATTATTCGAAATGCACTAAATGCATCTGATCCCTTCTGAGCTCTAATGCTAAGCCGGGTCTGACCCGGTTCGGATTTGGATGGGATAATAATAATTATTATTATTAGTAGTAGTATATAGCAAATGGGTTTTAATTCCTCAAAGCCAATGCATGCAACAGATGATTTGACAGGATATATTATTAGTAGTAGTACTAGTGGTAGTAATAGTAGCAGTATAGTATATATTACATTATTTTATATGATATGATGATGATGATGATGATGATTATTATTATTATTAAGAAATGGGTTTTAATAATTCAAAGGCCATGCATCCAACAGGTGACTTGACAGGATATATTATTATTATTATTATTATTATTATTATTATTATTATTATATTAGTAGATATTATACTATTATTTTATATATTATTATTATTATTATTATTATTATTTAGCAAGTGGGTGTTAATACCTTAGAGGCCGTGCATTTAAAAGGCTACTTGACATGATATTATATTATAATTATTATTATTATTATTATTTAGCAAATGGGTTTTAACACCTTAAAGGCCATGCATTCAACAGGCAACTTGACAGTATATATCATTATTATTATTATATTATATTAGTATATATTAGTATATATTATATAATAATAATAATAATTTAGCAAATGGGTTTTAATACCTTAAAGGCCATGCATTCAACAGGTGTCTTGACAGGATATATCATTATTATATTATATTGTATTAGTATATGTTATATTATTTTATATTATTATTATTATTATTATTATTATTATTATTATTATTTAGCAAATGGGTTTTAATACCTTAAAGACCATGCATTCAACAGGTGACTTAATAGGATTTATTATTATTATTATTATTATTATTATTATATTAGTAGATATTATACTATTATTTTATATGATATTATTATATTAGTATATAGGATAGTATTAGTATATATGATATTATTATTTTATATGCTATTATTAGTTAGCAAATGGGTTTTAATACCTTAAAGGCCATGCATTCAACAGGTGACTTGACAGTATATATCATTATTATATTATATTAGTATATATTATTATATATAATAATAATAGTAATAATAATAATAATAATAATAATAATTATTATTATTATTATTATTATTATTATTTAGCAAATGGGTTTTAATACCTTAAAGGCCATGCATTCAACAGGTGACTTGACAGGATATATCATTATTATATTATATTAGTATATATTATATTAGTATATATTATTTTATATTATTATTATTATTATTATTTAGCAAATGGGTTTTAATACCAGGTATCCTTTTTTTGCTCCTTCTTCCAAAATATCTCCGAAGGCCCTGAAAAACATACACCGCCAATCAAGCTCGATCCGAGATACGTCGACACGCCTGGTTTGCGTGTAGAGGGGAGAGGCCCGGGCGGATGCCCAACGGGGAAGAGAAACCGAAACATTTCTGGGAGAAGCCCCACTCATAATTTGCAAAGCGTCGCAAGGGAAACCGGGCGCGATGTCTTAATTACGGGGTGGCACAGAGCGCTTTCTTTGCCGAGAGGGCGAAACCTTTGCAAAGCCTTCGGGAAACGTGAGACCGAGAAAGGGAGATGGTTGAAAGCCATAGAATTCACGTACGCTGACGATACCGCAGTCTTTGCCCATTTGGAGGAAGAGCTGCAAGCTACAGCTTGACGGCGTAATGCTGGGAAATTATCAACATGGGTTTAGACTTGTTTCATCCCCGTCTTAGTTCTAGAAACCTATATCCAAACACAATTCTCACTGTAACCTATATTATTTTAAATGTATTTGTTATTTTATACACATACAATATATATATGTATATATTTATTATAACATATATTAATTGTATATTAAATGAACATTTATATAGTATTAAATAACCTATATTATTTTAAATGTATATATTTCTATTATTGCATTATATATTTTATGATATTTCTTATTATTATTTTCTATTATTGAATTTTCTATTTTAATATTATATTTCCTATTATATATTTTAATATTACATTTCCTATTATTTTCTATTATTGCTATATTTTTATATTATATTTTATATTATTGCAATATATATTTTAATATTATATTTCCTATTATTGCATTTTCTATTTTAATATTATATTTCCTGTTACTTTCTATTATTGCAATATATATTTTAATATTATATTTCCTATTATTAATTTCTATTTTAATATTATATTTCCTATTATTTTCTATTATTGCATTTTATATTTTAATATATTTCCTATTATTTTCTATTTTTGCAATATATATTTTATTATATTTCCTATTATTATTTTCTATTATTGCATTTTCTATTTTAATATTATACTTCCTGTTATTTTCTATTATTGCAATATATATTTTAATATTACATTTCCTATTATTGCATTTCCTATTTTAATATTATATTTCCTATTATTAATTTCTATTTTAATATTTTATTTCCTATTATTATTATTTTCTAATATTATTTCCTCTCTCTCTCTCTCTCTCTCTATATATATATATAGGAAATAATATTAGAAATGAATAATAATAATAGGAAATATAATATTAAAATAATATTAAAATATAACATTACAATTTGCCTATGTTTTTTGTCCATATGCATGTATGTACACACATGGCCATATAACAATATATGCAATATATATATTGTATACTCATATACATATGAGTATATGGACATACTCATATGTATTTCATATTATGGGATGTATCTGCGTCGGAATAAAAAAAAATGCTGATTTCCGTTCTCAATTATTTATTTTATTGCAAAACCACATCGATGAGGATATATACAGGGTTAAAGTGCCGTCCGGACGTCGGCCGGAAATGTGCAAAAAAAAATTCCCAGGAGATTCGGAAGGGAGCCCAAGAGGCACCACCTGAACCCTCCTGGCAGATGGCCATTCAAGCTGGAGTCTCTTTGCTCTTTGGGGAGCTACCAAGGCCTCCACAAAGGTGCCGGCGGCTGGGCGGTGGGCAGCGGCGGAGGACTGGCCGTCCACGCATGGGGGTCGCAGGCCGTGCAGAGGTGCGCCAAGAGGTCGCGGCAGGCGCATTCGGGGAGCAGGAGCGAGAGGCGAGAGAGGCACGCGTGGAAGCCCAACTGGAAGGCCCCGTCGTCGTTGGCCCCGCCTGCGGGTCACAAACATCGTAGCATGTCATATGAAATCTGTTGGTGTACCGTCCACCCCGCTGCTCAACAGTCTCCCTGCCTGAGTGAGCTGGTGTGGTCTCAGGTCTGGTGTTGAAGTCCCAACATCTAGTTGTGCTAGGTGACTTCAACATCCATGCCGAGACTGCCCTGTCTATAATCTATACCATGAATCATCATATCATACCATATACCATAATAATGTAATAGAATATCATATACCACATATGGTATATATATCATATGGTATGTATAATCTATACCATATATAATATATACCATATGGTATATATAATCTATACCATAAGTCATCATATCATACCATATATCATAATAGTGTAATAGAATATCATATACCACAATAGCATTACATCATATGGTATATATAATATATACCATAAATCATCATATCATAATACTGTAATATCCATAATACTGTAATAGCATACCATATGCCATAATACTGTAATAGAATATCATATACCACAAGAGTGTTACATCATATGGTATATATAATCTACACCATAAATCATCATATCATACCATGTACCATAATCGCGTAATAAGGTATCATATGCCACAATAGCGTTACATCATATGGTATATATAATCTATACCATAAATCATCGTATCATACCATATATCATAATACTGTTATATCATACCATATACCATAATAATGTAATAGAATGTCATATACCACAAGAGCGTAACATCATATGGTATATATTGTCTATACCATAAATCATCATATCATACCATATACCATAATAGCGTAATAGAATATCATATACCACATATGGTATATATATCATATGGTATGCATAATCTATACCATAAATCATTATATCATACTATATACCATAATACTGTTATATCATACTATATACCATAATAGCGTAATAGAATATCATATACCACAATATCATTACATCATATTGTATATATAACATATACCATAAGTCATCATATCATACCATATATCATAATAGTGCAATATCAGGCCATATATCGTAATAGCATATCATATACCACAAGAGCATAGTATCGTATCCTATACCATAATAACATGATATAGGATATACCATAATATTGCAGTAGCATAAAAAATATATACCACAATATTACGTAATACTAATACATTAAATATTAAAAATTAATATCAAAAATATTTAAAACATTTTAAAAGTAATAGAATATCATATACCACAAGAGCGTAATATCGTATCCTATACCATAATAGCATGATGTCGGATATACCAAATAGTGTAGTAGCATATTATATACCGTAATAGGGTGATAACCATATATTATTGTCATATCATAAACATAATAGTGTGGAAAGCACATACCATTACAGCGCAATATATAATGTACCATAAGAGTGTAATATATCATACACCATAATACTGTAAGAGTATAATATATCATATGCCTTAACAGCGTAATATATCATATACCACAAGAGCGCAATATCGTATCCTATATCATAATAGCATGATATAGGATATACCATAATATTTTATTTATTTATTTCCTATATTTATACCCCACCCGTATATACTATATATATACACACACACTATATATATACCATATAGTATATAGTATAGTATATGTATACAATATATATAGTATAGTATAGTATATGTATACAATATATATATACTATACTATATAGTATAGTGTATATATATACAATATAGCATAGTGTATACATATATATATATATATATATATATATACACACAATAATGTAGTAGCATTTCATATATCATAATAGGGTGATATCATATATCATAATATTTCCATATCATAAATTGTAATAGCGCAAGAGCATACCCTATACCATAACAGTGTAATACCATTTCATACACCATAATAGCATATGTCATAATAGTGTAATATATTGTAACATATCCTATACCATAATAGCAGAATAGCATAATAGTGTAATATATGTAATCCATAACACGATAGCGCAATATATGTAATCCATAACACGATAGCGCAATATATGTAATCCATAACACGATAGCGCAATATATGTAATCCATAACACGATAGCGCAATATATGTAATCCATATAATCCATAACATAATAGTGCAATATATATTATCCATAACATAATATTGTAACAAATATAATCCATAACAGCATATCATATAATAGCATAATATCATATACCATAACAGCGTACAAACATGATATACCATAATATATATAATGTACCATAAGAAAGTAATATATCATACACCTTAATAATGTAAAATGTACCATAGTAGCATAATATACCATATGCCATAACAGTGTAATATATTGTAGCATATCATATACAATAATAGCATAGTTTCATATATACCATAATACCGTAATATATCATATACCACAATAACATATCATATACCATAATAGCGTAATAGCAGATCATATACCATAATAGCGTAATATATCCTATACCATAATAATATATCATAGACCGTCATAGTATAATATACCATAATAGCATAATACATGATAGTATATCATATACCATAATAGAGAACTAGCAGATCATATACCATCATAGCATAATACATAGAATCATAGAATCAAAGAGTTGGAAGAGACCTCATGGGCCATCCATGATTTGAATATTGCATTCAAATCACCCCTGACAGGTGGCCATCCAGCCTCTGTTTAAAAGCTTCCAAAAAAGCTCCCTCCACCACACTCCGGGGCAGAGAGTTCCAATGCTGAACGGCTCTCACTCCGAAATGACTTCCCTGCAGGTGTTGGCTATTTGTTTGAATTCTTCTTTGGTGATTTCTCCCTTTTTTCACTTCTTGTGCATGTCTCTTTTGTGTTTTATCACAGTTAGAAGTTCTTTGGACATCCATTCTGGCTTCTTTGCACTTGTCCTATTTTTTTCTCTTTGTTGGCACAGTTTGCAATTGCACCTTGAGTATTTCACCCTTGACACACACATAATAGCATATCATATACCATAACAAAATAATAGCAGATCATATACCATCATAGCTTAACATATACCATAATAATATATCTTAGATCGTCATAGCATAATATACCATAATAGTGTAATACATAATATCATATACCATAACAGAGTAATAGCAAATCATATACCATCATAGCGTAGTATATCACATACAACAACATATCATAATAGATTATATACCATAATAGCATATCATATATAATAGTAATATATGATATACCATAACAGCAGAATATATGATATTCCAAACTTAGACTATTATTATTATTATTATTATTATTATTATTATTATTATTAGGGGTCACTCACCGGAGGCCGAGGGAGGGGCCGGAAGGTCTTGCAGGAACTGGACGGTCATCTCGAGGATGTCGGCCTTCTCCAGCTTGGAAAAGCGGGAGCCCTGCAGCAGAGACACCCAAGGTTATCACACCCAGAATCCCCCATTTTTAATTATTACTACTATTATTATCACTATTACAACTACTATCATAATTATTACTATCCACATTACAATTATTATTACTATTATTATTACAGTTATCACTACTGCAACTACTATAATCACTGCAATTACTACTATTATAACTACTATTATTGCTATAATTATTACTACCACTATTGTTACTATTGCAATCATTATTACTACTGCTATAATCATTCTGCTAGTACTATCCCTGCTATTATACTTACTATAATTATTACTATTATTACTGTTGCAATCATTGCTACTATTGCTATTACTACTACTTTTACGATAGCAATTATTATTACTACTGTTACTACTGCAATGATTACTACTATTCCAATCATGGCTCCTGTTGCTATGGCTACTATTGTAACTTCTGCAGTTACTATTGCATTATTACCACTGTTACTATTATTGTTACTATTGCATTCATTATTCCTGGTATTATTACAATTATTATTACTATTGCAGTCATTGCTTCTAATATTACTATTGCAATTGATATTGCTGCTACTATTATTGCAACGGTTGCTAACAGTCACAACGATTTCAACCACGGTTACAACTATCCGTGACCTGGCCACGACTACCCGAGACCTGCCCGTGACTATCGAAAACTTGTCCCGCTCTCGACTACCCGAGACCCACCCGCGACGACCTGAGACCCGCCCGTGACTACCCACGACTACCGAAGACTCGTCCTGCTCACGACTACCCGAGACCCACCTGCGACTACCCGCAACTACAAAAGATTCATCCCGCCCGCGACTACCCGAGACCTGCCCGTGACTACCGAAGACTCGTCCCACTCACGACTACCCAAGACCCACCTGCGACTACCCACAACTACTGAAAACTTGTCCCGCCCACGACTACCCGAGACCTGCCCACGACTACCGAAGACTCGTCCCGCTCATGACTACCCGAGACCCACCTGCGACTACCAAAGACTCGTCCCGCTCACGACTACCCGAGACCCGCCCTTGACTACCTGAGACTCGCCCACGACTACCCGTGACGACCGAAGACTCGTCCCGCCCACGACTACCGAAGACTCATCTCGCTCGCGACTCCTGAAGACTCGTCCCGCTCGCGACTACCGAAGCCCTGCCCGCAACTACTCGAGACCTGCCCATGACTACCGAAGACTCATCCCGCCCGTGACTACCCAAGACCCACCTGTGACTACCCGAGACCTGCTTGCGACTCCCAAAGCCCGGCTCGCGACTAAAGAAGCCCCGTCCGCGACTACCCGAGACCTGCCCACGACTACCGGACTCGTCCCGCTCATGACTACCCGAGACCCACCTGCGACTACCAAAGACTCGTCCGTTCACGACTGCCCGAGACCCGCCCGCGACTACCTGAGACTCGCCCACGACTACCAAAGACTCGTCCCGCCCATGACTACTGAAGACTCATCCCGCTCGCGACTACTGAAGCCCCATCCGCGTCTACCCAAGACCTGCCCATGACTACCCAAGACTCGTCCCACCTGCGACTACCCAAGACCCGCCTGCGACTACCCGAGACCCGCCTGTGACTACCCGAGATCCGCTCGTGACTATTAAAGCCCCGCTCGCAACTACCGAAGACTCGTCCTGCTCACGACTACCTGAGACCCGCCCTGCTCTTGACTACCTGAGACCTGCCCGCGACTACCAAAGACTCGTCCTGCCCGCGACTACCCAAGACCCGCCCACAACTATCAAAGACTCGTCCCCCCCATGACTACCTGAGACCCACTTGCGACTACCAAAGCCCCACTTGCAACTACCAAAGACTCGTCCCGTTCATGACTACTGA
>NW_026844811.1:4304827-4306579 GCF_025583915.1 Anolis sagrei ordinatus
AAACTTGGACATAATAATAATAATAATAATAATAATAATAATAATAATAATTGCAGTGGAGGCTTTTGCCCAGGAGGTGGGGATCCAGCCTTGCTTCCAAAAGACAAAAGGTCAACTCCAGAATGGGATCCCTTCGCTGGAAGGAAACCCAAAGCTGCCGGAAGGGATCCAGTGTCTGCCTGGGAATCGATCCCACCATCTAGAGGCCCAGGATCCAGATTTGGCCCAGAGAGGCCCTTGAACATACAGAGGCATACAGAGGCACTTTTGCACCCCTGGCAAAACAGAAGGGTACCGCAACCGCTTACTCTGCGTAATGGACGCGCCACCCCTGGGCGGGGTATATATACATTAAAAAATTATTAAAAAATTATTTCCTTATTATTATTTATTTTGCAGAGGCCAAATAATCCTGGTCACCCGTATTGCGGTCATAAATGTAATAATAACAATAATAATAAAGTAAAATAATACATGTAATAATAAAAAATAATAGAGTAAAATAATAATAAATAGAGTAAAATAAAAATGGAATAATAATAAGAGTAATATAATAAAGGTAATAATAACAATAATACATAGAGTAAAATGATACATGTAATAATAAAAATAATAACAATAGAGTAAAATAATAAAAGTCTTAATAATAATAATAATAATAATAATAATAGAGTAAAATAATAATAAATGTAAGAATATAATAAATAGAGTAAAATAATAAAAGTAATAATAATATGAGTAATCTAATAAAGGGAATAATAATAATACAGTAAAATAGTAAATGTAATAATAATAAGAGTAATATAATAAAGGTAATAATAACAATAAGACATAGAGTAATATAATAAAGGTAATAATAAAAATAATAACAATAGAGTAAAATAATAAAAGTCTTAATAATAATAATAATAAAAAATAATAATAAATGTAAGAATATAATAAATAGAGTAAAATAATAAAAGTAATAATAATAAGAGTAATATAATAAAGGGAATAATAATAATACAGTAAAATAGTAAATGTAATAATAATATGAGTAATATAATAAAGGTAATAATAACAATAAGACATAGAGTAATATAATAAAGGTAATAATAAAAATAATAACAATAGAGTAAAATAATAAGTCTTAATAATAATAATAGAGTAAAATAAAATGGAACAATAACAATAATACATAGAGTAAAATAATAAAAGTATTAATAATAATAGAGTAAAATAATAATAGAGTAGAATAATAAATGTAATAATAACAACAATAATAAAGTAAAATAATACATGTAATAATAAAAATAATAATAGAGTAAAATAATAAAAGTAGTGTTAATAATAGAGTAAAATAAAAATGGAATAATAATAAATAGAGTAATATAATAAATGTAATAATAAAGTAAAATAATACATTTAATAAAATAATAATAAATAGAGCAAAATAATAAATGTAATAATAACAATAATACATAGACTAAAATAATTATTTTCCTTATTATTATTTATTTTGCAGAGGCCATCCTGGTCACCCGGATTGCGGTCATCGTATCGGTCATTGCTGCCGCAGCGGCTTTGCTGTGCCTCGTCGGCGGGTGCCAATACTTCCAATGTTTATGGGCCGGCATTGCAAAGCAGCGTTGCCTTATCTCCTTTGTGGCCCTCTCCCTCTTGGCAGGTAACAACAACAACAATGCTTCCCTTCGGGAAGGCAAGATTCCAGCGAGCTTAAAACAAGCTGTGATAAAACCGCTGTTGAAGAAA
>NW_026844811.1:4306679-4320519 GCF_025583915.1 Anolis sagrei ordinatus
TCCCAGGGTCCCATAGTATTATAATGGTGTCCCATAGAAACTACAACTCCCAGGGTCCCATAGTATTATAATAGTGTCCCATAGCATTAAAACGATGCCAAATTGCATCAGTTCCACAACAAAGTTGTCTTAGAGGGGATTTCCTGCATTACAAGGCTTGGGGCCTTGGGAAACTATAACTCCCAGGGTCCCATAGCATTATAATGATGTCAAGCTACATTGGTTCTAGTCTGGGAGAGGCTTTATAGATGGATTTCCTACATAAGAAAAGTCAGGACCTTGGAGAACTACAAGAGTGTGTGTGGAAAAGACAGGACCTTGGAAAACTACAACTATTTCTCTGTGTGTGTGTGTCTTCTAGGTCTCCCTGAAAATCCCCGGCTTCCCCAGTTTCGAATACGGCGCTTCGCTGTGGCTCGCCATGGCCGGGAACCTGTCTGCTTTCTTCGCCGCCGGCGCGTCGTACTTGGAAATGGCCTCTGGCGCTACGTCTCCCAGTGCGAGTCCGGGCAAGCTGCTTCCTGGGAACACCGCTTGCACTTACGTCTGATTGACAGGGAATATAATTATGGTCATAATAATAAACAACATAATGAGTTATTATGGCTGTCTTCTTTCTGTGGATGGGTAAACAACAACAACAACAACAACAACAATACATAGAACAAAATAATAAATGTAATAATAACAATAATAATAATAATAAAGTAAAATAATACATGTAATAATAAAAATAATAATAAAATAATAAAAGTATTAATAATAATAGAGTAAAATAATAATGGAATAATAATAGAGTATGTAATAATAACAATAATAATAAAGTAAAATAATAAAAGTATTAATAATAATAGAGTAAAATAATAATAAATAGAGTAGAATAAAAATGGAATAAACAGTGTAAAATAATAAATGTAATAATAACAATAATACATAGAGCAAAATAATAAATGTCTTAATAATAATAATAATAGAGTAAAATAATAATAAATGTAAGAATAGAATAAATAGAGTAATATAATAAAAGTAATAATAACAATTATACAGTAAAATAGTAAATTTAATAACAATAAGAGTAATATAACAAAGGTAATAATAACAATAATAATAAAGTAAAATAATAAATGTAATAATAAAAATAATAATAGAGTATAATAATAATAAATAGAGTAAAATAAAAATGGAACAATAACAATAATAATGAAGTAAAATAATAAAAGTATTATTAATAATAGATTAAAATAATAATAAATAGAGTAAAATAAAATGGAATAATAACAATAATAAATAGAGTAAAATATGACATGTAATAATAAAAATAATAACAAAGTAATAAAAGTATTAATAATAATAGAGTAAAATAATACAAGTATTAATAATAGAGTAAAATAATAATATAGTAAAATAATACAAGTATTAATAATAGAGTAAAATAATAATATAGTAAAATAATACAAGTATTAATAATAGAGTAAAATAATAATAAAGTAAAAATGGGATAATAATAAATAGAGTAAAATAATACATTTAATAAAATAATAATAAATAGAGCAAAATAATACATGTAATAATAATAGAGTAAAATAATAAAAGTATTAATAATAATAGAGTAAAATAATAACTAGAGTAAAATAATAAATGTAATAATAATAGTAATATAATAAAGGTAATAATAACAATAATACATAGAGTAAAATAATACATTTAATAATAAAAATAATAATAGAGTAAAATAATAATAAATAGAGTAAAATAATAAATGGAATAATAATAAGAGTAATATAACAAAGGTAATAATAACAATAACAATAATAATAACAATAAAAATAATTATAATTATAATAATACAATAATTATAATAAATAGAGCAAAATAATAACAATAACAATAATTATAATAACAATGACAATAATATAATAATAATAATAATAATAATAATAAATAGAGCAAAATAATAAATGTAATAATAACAATAGTAATAATAAAGTAATAAAATACATATAATAATAAAAATAATAAGAGAGTAAAATAATAATAGTATTATTAATAATAGAGTAAAATAATAATAAAGAGGAGAAGAAAGAGAAAAAGGAGGAGAAAGGAAGAAAAAAGACAAAGAGGAGAAAATGAGAAGAAAGAGTAGGCGAAGTAGAAGAAGAAAGGAGAGGGAGAAGGAGATGTGCAAGAAAAAGGGGAAAGAGGAGAAGAAAGAAAAAGAGGAGGAAGAAGAGAAGGAGAAGAAAGAATATAAGAAGGAGAAGGAAATAAAGGAAAAAGTGCAGGGAAGGAGAAGGAGAAAGAAAAGGAACAAAGAAGAGAGAAAAGAGGAGGAGAAAGAGTTGGAGAAGAAGGAGAAGACAAAGAGAAAGGAGGAGGAGAAAAATGAAAAGAAGAAGTTAAGAGAAGGAAAAGAAGGAGAGGAAGGGGGGAGGAAGAGACTCTTCTCTTCTTCTTCCTTTTCTTCTTTTCTTCTTCCTCTTCTTCCTCCTCCACCTCCTCCTTTCCTCTTCTCCTCCTCCTCCTCCTCTTCCTCCTTCTCTTCTTTTCTTCTTCCTCTTCTTCCTCCTCCACCTCCTCCTTTCCTCTTCTCCTCCTCCTCTTCCTCCTTCTCTTCTTTTCTTCTTCCTCTTCTTCCTCCTCCACCTCCTCCTTTCCTCTCCTCCTCCTCCTCTTCCTCCTTCTCTTCTCTTCTTCTTCCTTTTCTTCTTTTCTTCTTCCTCTTCTTCCTCCTCCACCTCCTCCTTTCCTCTTCTCCTCCTCCTCCTCCTCTTCCTCCTTCTCTTCTTTTCTTCTTCCTCTTCTTCCTCCTCCACCTCCTCCTTTCCTCTTCTCCTCCTCCTCTTCCTCCTTCTCTTCTTTTCTTCTTCCTCTTCTTCCTCCTCCACCTCCTCCTTTCCTCTCCTCCTCCTCCTCTTCCTCCTTCTCTTCTCTTCTTCTTCCTTTTCTTCTTTTCTTCTTCCTCTTCTTCCTCCTCCACCTCCTCCTTTCCTCTTCTCCTCCTCCTCCTCCTCTTCCTCCTTCTCCTCTTCTTCTCCTTTTCTTCCTTTTCTTCTCCTCTTCTTCCTCGTCTTCTTCTTTCTCCACCTCCTCCTCTTCTTCTTCATCTTTTTTCTCTTCTTCCTCCTCCACTTCCTCCTCTTTTTCTTCTTCCTCCTCCTCTTCTTCCTCTTCTTTTTCTTCATCCTCCACCTCCTCCTCTTCTTCTCATCTTCCTTCCTTCTCCTCCTCTTCCTCCTCCTCCTCCTCTTCTTCTTCCTCTTCCTCCTCCTCCTCTCTTCTTCCTCCTCTTCTTACTCCTCCCCCCCTCCCCCCCAGCTGCCTGCCTGGCCTTAACCCGATCCCTTGATTGACAGCCGGGGCGAGGGGGCGGTCCCTGTGGCGGCGGAGGGGGGGGCGTGGCTTCCTTCCCAGAAGGTTCCCACCAGACGGCGAGAGGAGAGGGATGCGGGGCGGGCGCGGGTCCGGCTCCTCCGTCCATCTCCATCTCCTCCTGGTTCTCCTTCTCCTGTGATCCTCGCGTGGGCATGGCCTCCTCCTCGGTGGCCCCTTCTCCTTCCTCTCCTTCCTCTCCTTTCTCTCCCTCGGAGCGGGCTCTGCAGGCGGCGCGGCAGGGCGACGTGGAGGCGCTGCGGGCGGCGCTGGGCGAGGCGGGGGCGGCGACGGCGGGGCTGCGGGACCCTCTGGGGGCGTCCCCGGTGCACCACGCGGCCCGCGCGGGGAGGCTTCCGTGCGTGCGCTTCCTGGTGGAGGAGGCCGCGCTGGCCGGGAACGGGCGCGCCAGGAACGGAGCCACCCCCGCGCACGACGCCGCCGCCACCGGCAACCTGCCCTGCCTACAGTGGCTCCTCCACCACGGAGGCTGCCGGGTACAGGTGAGTGCGCCAGGGATGGGTTCGGGGGGCTTGGGAGGCTTTGGGGGGGGGGGCTTCTGCGCCTTGGAAAAGGTCCGCGTTTAGGGGTCTTTGGAGACTCCCCGGTGAGCCTTGGAAAGGTCCGGGTTTGTGGGTCTTGGGAGACTTTTGGGGGGCTTTCTGCGCCTTGGAAAAGTCTGAGTTTGGAGTCCATTGGAGACTTTTGGGGGGCTATATGCGCCTTGGAACGGGCTGAGTTTGGGGAGCTTTTGGGGATCCCTTTTGCGCGTTTGGGGAGCTTTTCTGCGCCGTGGGAAGGTCTGAGTTTGGGGGTCTTTGGAGACTCCTCTTTCGCGCTTTTGGGGAGCTCGGTGCGCCTCGGAAAGGCCCGAGTTTGGGGGTCTTTGGAGACTTTTGGGGAGCCTTATGCGCCTCGGAAAGGAGTCTCCAAAGGACTCCAAACACGGACCTTTTCCAAGGCGCAGAAAGCCCCCCAGTTTGGGGGTCTTTGGAGACTCCTCTTTTGAGCTTTTGGGAAGCTTTGTGCGCCTTGGAAAATTCTTAGTTTGAGGGTCTTTGGAGACTTGTGGGGAGCTCTTCCTGCGCCTGGGAAAGCAAGTTTGGGGAACTTTTGGGAATCCCTTTTGGGGAGCTTTGTGCGCCTTGGAAAAGGTCCGCGTTTGGGGGTCTTTGGAGACTCCTCTTTTGCGCTTTTGGGGGACTTGGTGCGCCTTGGAAAAGTCTGGGTTTGGGGGTCTTTGGAGACGTACGTTTTGGACTTTTGGGGAGCTTTCTGCGCCATGGAAAGGCCTGAGTTTGGGGTCCTTTGGAGACTTTTGGGGAGCCTTATGCGCCTCGGAAACGTCCGCGTCTTTGGAGACTCCTCTCTTGCGCTTTTGGGGAGCTTTCTGCGCCTTGGAAAAGGTCCGCATTCAGGGGTCTTTGGAGACTTCTTTTTTGCGCATTTGGGGAGTTTGGTGCGCCTCGGAAAGGGCTGAGTTTGGGGGTCTTTGGAGACTTATGGGGAGCCTTATGCGCCTTGGAAAAGGTCCGCATTTAGGGGTCTTTGGAGACTTCTCTTTTGCGCTTTTAGGGAGCTTTTCTGCGCCATGGGAAAGTCTGTGTTTGGGGGTCTTTGGAGACGTACGTTTAGGACTTTTGGGGGGCTTGGTGCGCCTCGGAAAGGCCTCAATATGGGGGGCTTCTTTGCGCCTTGGAAAAGGTCTGAGTTTGGGGGTCTTTGGAGACTTCTCTTTTGCACTTTTGGGGAGTTTGGTGCGCCTTGGAAAGGTCCGCGTTTGGGGAGCTTTTGGGGATCCCTTTTGGGCTCTTGGGGAGCTTTGTGCGCCTTGGAAAGGTCCGGGTTTTGGGGGTCTTCGGAGACTTTTGGAGACCCCTTTCAGCTTTTTATGCGCCTTGGAAAACGTCCGCATTTAGGGGTCTTTGGAGACTTTTGGGGGGCTATATGCGCCTTGGCAAAGGCCCGCGTTTGGGGAGCTTTTGGGAATCCCTTTTGAGTTTTTGGGGAGCTCGGTGCGCCTTGGAGAGATCCGCCTTTGGAGACTTCTCTCTGCGCTTTTGGGGAGCTTTGTGCGCCTTGGAAAGGTCTCAGTTTGGGGGGGCTTCTTTGCACCTTGGAAAAGGTCTGAGTTTGGGGGTCTTTGAAGACTTTTGGGAAGCTCTCTGCGCCTTGGAAAAGGTCCGCGTTTGGGGTCCTTTGGAGACTCCTCTTTCGCGCTTTTGGGGAGTTTGGTGCGCCTTGGAAAGGCCCAAGTTTGGGGGTCTTTGGAGACTTTTGGGGAGCTTTGTGTGCCTTGGAAAGGGCTCAGTTTGGGGGGCTTCTTTACACCTTGGAAAAGGTCTGAGTTTGGGGGTCTTTCGAGACTTCTGGGGGGCTATATGCGTCTTGGAAAAGGTCCGCGTTTGGAGTCCTTTGGAGACTTCTCTTTTGCGCTTTTGGGGAGCTTCTTTGCACCTTGGAAAGGCCTGAGTTTGGGGAGCATTTGGGAAACCCTTTTGAGCTTTTGGGGAGCTTTGTGCGCCTTGGAAAAGTCTGGGTTTCCGATGTCTTTGGAGACGTACGTTTAGGAGTTTTGGGGGGCTTTGTGTGCTTAGGAAAGGTCCGCATTTAGGGGTCTTTGGAGACTTTTGGGGGGCTTTCTGCGCCTTGGAAAAGTCTGTGTTTGGGGGCCTCTGGGGGAGCCTTTTCCCGCTTTTGGGGAGCCTTATGCGCCTTGGAAAAGGTCCGCGTTTGGGGGTCTTTGGAGACTTCTCTTTCGCGTTTTTGGGGAGCTTGGTGCGCCTCGGAAAGGTCCGCGTTTGGAGTCCTTTGGAGACTTCTTTTTTGCGCTTTTGGGAAGCTTGGTGCGCCTTGGAAAGGCCTCAATTTGGGGGGCTTCTTTGCGCCTTGGAGAAGCCTCAGTTTGGGGGCCTCTGGGGGAGCCTTTTCCCGCTTTTGGGGACCTTTATGCGCCTTGGAAAGGGCTGAGTTTGGGGGGCTTCTTTGCGCCTTGGAAAAAGCCTGAGTTTGGAGACTCCTCTTTTGCGCTTTTGGGCAGCTCGGTGCGCCTTGGAGAGATCCGCGTTTGGGGAGCTCTTTCTGGGCTTTTGGGGGGCTATATGCGCCTTGGAAAGGCTTGAGTTTGGGGACCTTGCCCCCCAAAAGCGCAAAAGAGGAGTCTCCAAAGGCCCCCAAACTCAAGGCAGAGAAAGAGCCCCCCAAACTGAGGCCTTTCCAAGGCGCACAAAGCTTTCCAAAGGCGCAAAACATAAGTCTCCAAACGCGGACCTTTCCAAGGCGCATAAAGCTCCCCAAAAGCGCAAAAGAGGTGTCTCCACAGGCCTCCCAATGCGGACCTTTCCAAGGCCCTTTTGACCTTTTGGGGAGCTTTGTGCGCCTTGGAAAACTCCGCATTTGGGGAGCTCTTTGCGCCTTGTGCCCCTTGGAAAGGGCTCAATTTGGGGGGCTTCGTTGCTCCTTGGGAAAGGTCCGCGTTTGGAGTCCTTTGGAGACTTTTTTTTGCGCTTTTGGGGAGTTTCGTGCGCCTTGGAAAGGCCTGAGTTTGGGGAGCTTTTCTGCGCCATGGGAAAGTGAGTTTGGGGACCTTTTCGGAAACCCTTTTCAGCTTTTGGGGAGCTTGGTGCGCCTTGGAAAGGTCCGCATTTAAGGGGTATTTGGAGACCCCTCTTTTGCGCTTTTGGGGAGCTTGGTGCGCCCTGGAAAGGCCTGAGTTTGGGGGTCTTTGGAGACGTATGTTTTGGACTTTTGGGGAGTTTGGTGCGCCTTGGAAAGGCCTGAGTTTGGGGAGTTTTCTGTGCCATGGGAAGGTCTGAGTTTGGGGGCCTTTTGGGAATCCCGTTTGAGCTTTTGAGGAGCTTGGTGCGCCTTGGAGAGATCCGCGTTTGTGAGACTTTGGAGACGTCTCTTTCTGCGCCTTGGAAAGGCCTGAGTTTGGGGGGGGGGCTTCTTAGCGCCTTGGAAAAGGTCTGAGTTTTGGGGCCTTTTGGAGACTCCTCTTTTGCGCTTTTGGGGAGCTTTTCTGCGCCATGGGAAGGTCCGCGTTTGGAGACTTACGTTTTGCGCCTTGGAAAGGCCTCAGTTTGACGGACTCTTCCTCTGCCTTGAGTTTGGGGCCTTTGGAGAAGCCTTTTTGCACTTTTGGAGAGCTTTATGCACCTTGCAAAGGTCCGAGTTTGGAGCCTTTGGAGACTTACGTTTTGGACTTTTGGGGAGCTTTGTACACCTTGGAGAGATCCGCAATTCGTGAGCTCTTTTTTTGAGCCCTTGGAAAGCTTTGTGCGCCTTGGAAAGGCCTCAGTTTGGGGGCCTGTAGGGAAGACCTTTTGCACTTTTGGGGACCTTTACTCATCTTGGAAAGGTTCGAGTTTAGAGGCCTTTGGGGGACCTTTTCTTTGCACTTTTTGGGAGGCTTTTTACGCATTTGGGAAGCTCTGCGTGCCTTGGAAAAGTCTGAGTTTGTGGCCTTTGGAGACTTCCGTTTTGCGCCTTTGGGGAGCTTGGTGTGCCTTGGAGAGATCCTCATTTGGGAAGCTCCCTTTGCACCTTTGGAAAGCTTTGTGCGCCTTGGGAAGGTCTGAGTTTGGGGGCATTTTGGGGAGCGCTTTTGGGGAGCTTTGTGTGCCTTGGAGAGATGCACCTTTGGGAAAGGCCAGAGTTTGGGAGGCTTCTTTGCGACTTGGAAAACTCTTAAATTTGCGGGCCTTTTGGGAAACTTATTTGCACTTTTGGGGAGCTTGGTGCGCCTTGGAAAGGCCTGACTTTGGGGAGTTTTTTGTGCCTTGGGAAAGTCCGAGTTTGGGGGCCTTTGGGGGAGCTTTTCTTTGCTCTTTTGGGGAGGCTTTTTGCACGTTTGGGAAGCTCTGCGTGCCTTGGAAAAGTCTGAGTTTGTGGCCTTTGGAGGCTTCTGTTTTGTGCTTTTGGGGAGCTTTGTGCGCCTTGGAAAGGCTGAGTTTGGGGAGTTTTTTGTGCCTTGGGAAGGTCCGAGTTTGGGAGCCTTTGGGGGAGCTTTTCTTTGCACTTTTGGGGAGGCTTTTTGCACATTTGGGGAGCTCTGTGTGTCTTGGAAAAGTCTGAGTTTGTGGCCTTTGGAGGCTTCTGTTTTGTGCTTTTGAGGAGCTTTGTGTGCCTTGGAAAGCCTGAGTTTGGGGAGTTTTTTGTGCCTTGGGAAGGTCCGAGTTTGGGGGCCTTTGGGGGAGCTTTTCTTTGCTCTTTTGCGCGTTTGGGAAGCTCTGCGCGCCTTGGAAAAGTCTGAACTTGTGGCCTTTGGAGACTTCTGTTTTGCTCCTTTGGAAAGTTTTATGCACCTTGGGAAGGTCTGAGTTTGGGGAGCTTTTGGGGAACGCCTTTGAGCTTTTGGGGAGCTTTGTGTGCCTTGGGAAGGTCCGAGTTTGGGGGCCTTTAGGGGACCTTTTCTTTGCAAAAGGGGAGGCTTTTTGCACGTTTGGGAAGCTCTCAGTGCCTTGGAAAAGTCTGAGTTTGGGGAGTCCTTTTGAGCTTTTGGGGAGCTTTGTGTGCCTTGGAAAGGTCCAAGTTTAGGGCCTTTCGAGACTTCTGTTTTGCGCTTTTGGGAAGATTTGTGCATCTTGGAGAGATGTGCGTTTGGGGAGCTCTTTTTGTGCCTTTGGAATGCTTTCTGCCCCTTAGAAAGGCCTTTGGGGGAGCTTTGTGTGCCCCTCAAATGTCCGAGTTTGGGGACCTTTTGGGGAGCTATCTTCGCACTTTTGGGGGAGTTCTGTGTGCCTTGGAGAAATCCGCGTTTAGGGCCTCTGGAGATTTCTGTTTTGCGCTTTTGGATAGCTTTATGCACCTTGGAAAGGTCCAGGTTTGGGGACCTTTTGGGGAAGCCCCTTTTTGTGCTTTTGGGGAGCTTTATGTGCCTTGGAAAGGTCCGAGTTTGGGGAACCAAACTCTGTTCGCCTTGGAAAGGTCTGATCTTGTGGCCTTCTGTTTTGCAATTCTGGAAAGCTTTGTGCGCCTTGGAAAGGTCCGAGTTTGGGGGTCTTTTGGGGAGCCTTCTTGTGCACTTTTGGAGAGCCTTTTTGCATTTTTGGGGAGCTCCACACGCTTTAGGAAAGTCCCAGCTTGGATATCTTTTGGGAAGGTATTGTCGAAGGCTTTCATGGCCGGAAACACTGGATTGTTGTGAGTTTTTCAGGCTGTATGGACATGTTCCAGAAGCATTTTCTCCTGACATTCGCCTGCATCTATGGCAGGTATCCTTTTGGGGCGCTTCTTTGCGCTTTTGGGGAACTTATACACCTTGGAAAGGCCTGAGTTTGAGGACCTTTTGGGAAGTCTTTTTGTGTGCTTTCGGGGTACTCTTTTGTGCGTTTGGGGAGCTTTATGGGCCTTGGAAGCATCTGAGTTGGTAGACCTTTTGGGAAGCCTTTTTGGGGTACCTTTTTGCATGACTGGGGAGCTTTAAACACCTTGGAAAGGCCTGAGTTTGGGGACCTTTTGGAAAGCCTTTTTGTGTGCTTTTGGGGTACTTTTTTGCATGTTTGGGGAGCTTCATGGGCCTTGGAGGCATCTGAGTTTGGGGACCTTTTGGGAAGCCTTTGTGTGCTTTTGGGGTACTTTTTTGTGCGTTTGGGGAACTTTATACACCTTGAAAAGGCCTGAGTTTGGAGACGTTTTGGGAAGCCTTTTTGTGTGTTTTCTGGGTACTTTTTTGTGCGTTTGGGGAGCTTTATGGGCCCTGGAAGTGTCCGAGTTTGGAGACCTTTTGAGAAGCCTTTTTGTGTGCTTTCGGGGTACGTTTTTACGTGTTTGGGGAGCTTTATGGCCCTTGGAAGCATCCGAATTTGGAGACCTTTTGGGAAGTCCTTTTGCGCTTTTGGGGAGCTCTACACGCCTTGGAGAGATCCCTATTTGGGGCATATCAGGGCTTCTGTTTTGCACTTTTGGGGAGCTCTGCGCACCTCGCAAAGGTCTAGATTAGGGGACTTTCTGGAAAGCCTTTCTGCACTTTTGGGGAGCTCTGTGCACCTTGGAAAGGTCCGAGTTTGGGGGCCTTTCAAGAAACTATTTTTGTGCTTTTGGGGAGCTCTGCGTGGCTTGGAGAGATACCCATCTTTGGGCATTTCTGTTTTGTGTTTTTGGGGAGCTTCGTGCATCTGCGTTTGGGAAGCTCGGTGCACCTTGGAAAGGTCCGTGTTTGGGGGGGCCGTTTGGGAAGCCTTTCTGCACCTTGGAAAGCTCTGAATTTGGGGGCCTTTTGGGAAGCCTTTGGAGACTCCTACACTTTTGGAGGAGTTTTCTGCACCTTGGGGAGGTATTATATCTTATATATTTTATATACAATATATATAAAACTCTTGTGTGCCTTTGAGAGAGCTCTGAGTTTCAGGCTGTTGGAGACTTTGGGAAGCTTTGTGTGCCTTCGAGAGCCTTGCACTTGGGGCCTTTGGGGTGTTTGGAAGGTGGCCTTTGGAAACGTTGGGGTTCCTTTGGGGAGGTTTGGAGACCCTGACGCTTTTGGACATGAGTTTTGGGACCTTTGGAGACTTCTGCGGAAGACTGTCACCAGTTTACCATTTCATGATACTGAATTGTTGCAAAATGCTTTTGGGCATCTTGGAGAGGTTTTGGGGGGCTTTGGAAACTTGGGGGACCTTTTGGAGATCCTTTTCCATCAAGGCACGAAGGAGTGCAGCTCCATGCTTTCTGTCCATCCATCCATCTCTGCATCTATCTATCTGTCTGTCTATCCATCCATCCATCCATCTGTATCTGTCTGTCTGTCCATCCATCCATCTCAGTATCTGTCTATCTGTCCGTCCGTCCATCCATCTCTCTCTCTATCTATCCATCCATCCATCTCAGTATCTGTCTATCTGTCTGTCTGTCTGTCTGTCTGTCTGCCCATCCATCTCTCTCTATCTCTCTTTCTCTCTCTCTCCATCCATCCATCTCAGTATCTGTCTATCTGTCTGTCCGTCCATCCATCTCTCTCTCTATCTATCCATCCAACCATCCAACCATCCATCCATCCATCTCAGTATCTGTCTATCTGTCTGTCTGTCTGTCCACCCATCCATCTCTCTCTATCTCTCTCTCTCTCTCCATCCATCCATCTCAGTATCTGTCTATCTGTCTGTCCGTCCATCCATCTCTCTCTCTATCTATCCATCCATCCGTCCAACCATCCATCCATCCATCCATCTCAGTATCTGTCTGTCTGTCTGTCCGCCCATCCATCTCTCTCTATCTCTCTTTCTCTCTCTCTCTCTCCATCCATCCATCCATCCATCCATCCATCTCAGTATCTGTCTATCTGTCTGTCCGTCTCTCTCTCTCTCTCTCTCCATCCATCCATCCACCTCAGTATCTGTCTGTCTGTCTGTCTGTCTGTCTACCCATCCATCTCTGTATATATCTATCTGTCTGTCTGTCTGTCCATCCATCCATCTCTATCTGTCTGTCCATCCGTCCATCCATCCATCTCAGTATCTGTCTATCTGTCCGTCCATCCATCCATCCATCCATCCATCCCTCTCTCTCTCCATCCATCTCTGTATCTATCTGTCTGTCTGTCTGTCTGTCCGTCCGTCCGTCCGTCCGTCCGTCCGTCTGTCCATCCATCCATCCATCCATCCATCTCAGTATCTGTCTATCTGTCTGTCTGTCTGTCTGTCCATCCATCCATCTCTCTCTCTCTCTCTCTCTCCATCCATCCATCTCAGTATCTATTTGTCTGTCTGTCTGTCTGTCTGTCTGTCCGTCCGTCCGTCCATCCATCTCTTTCTCTCTCTCTCTCTCTCTCTCTCCATCCATCCATCTCAGTATCTGTCTGTCTGTCTGTCTGTCCATCCATCCATTCCTCTCCTTCTCTCTCTCCATCCATCCATCTCTGTATCTATCTATCTGTCTGTCTGTCCATCCATCCATCCATCTCTGATCTATCTGTCTGTCTGTCTATCCATCCATCCATCCATCCATCCATCCATCTCAGTATCTATTTATCTGTCTGTCTGTCTGTCCATCCATCTCTTTCTCTCTCTCTCTCCATCCATCCATCTCAGTATCTATCTTCCTGTCTATCCATCCGTCCATCACAGTATCTGTCTATCTACCTACCTACCTACCCATCCATCCACCCACCCATCCCTGTCTGTCTGTCTGTCTGTCTGTCCGTCCGTCCGTCCGTCCATCCATCCATCCATCCATTTCTGTGTCTGTCTGTCTGTCTGTCTGTCTGTCCATCCGTCCATCTCTCTCTCTCAGTCCATCCATCCATCTCAGTATCTATCTGTCTATCTATCTATCTATCTATCTATCTATCTATCTATCTATCTATCTATCTATCGATCTATCTATCTATCTATCTATATCTATCTATCTATCTATCTACCTACCTTCCTACCCATCCATCCATCCCTCTCTCTCCATCCATCCATCTCTGTATCTATCTGTCTGTCTGTCCATGCTGTGGAATTCTGGGAGTTGTAGTTTGGTGAGTCTCTGGCCACCTTTGCTTTTGGAGAGGACTCCCATGACCAGTGATGGTTTGATTCCATCATTGGTGGAGTTCAGAATGACAAGATCAACCCCACCAGGATTGTGTTGCATGTCAATCTGCATTAATTCCTTGGTGTAGAGAGGTGGACATTTGGCACACATGGGATACCTTTGCATGGGGTGCATAACGTGGTCCTGTATCCACAAAGGGAGACACAATCTGATCCCTCCCGACAGATGGCCATCCAGCCTCTGTTTAAGGAGACTCCACTGAACTCCCAGGCAGTCCAGAATTGGAAGGGATCCCCAAAGGTCACCTAGTCCAAACCTTTATCCAGCCACAAAGGGAGGCACAATCCGATCCTTCTCGACAGATGGCCACCCAGTCTTTGTTGTTGTTTCGAAAGGTTTGCAGAAGCCTCCTGCCACCCTTACTCTCAAGCCGCTTTCCACAAACAATCTGTTACCAAAATGGCGAAGGAACGGCTTGAGGGAGGAGAGCCATTGTTTGCTTACATGTTTGTTTATGCTGCTCAGACAACAAGAGTGCCTCTGAGCATGCATAAAGGGCCCCTCCAGCCTCCCTCCCAACTCTGTGACTTCTTGTAGCTATTGATTTGTCATTATTACTTACGGATTATTATTTTTAATTAGTAGCGTTGACGTTTCATTCTGTGTCCGCATTGTATTGACGTTGTTGTTGTTACGAAATCTCCCTCATATAGGAGACGTGCTGTGTGCCTTTTCCTATTCAGGGCCAGTTCTTATTTCAGCATGTTTAAGGTAATTAATCTATCTATCTATCTCTTCAATTATCTATCTATCTATCTATCTATCTATCTATCTATCTATCTATCTATCTATCTATCTCTTTGATTATCCATCCAACCATCCTCCTAGCAATCTGTCCATCCATCCATCCGTCCATCCATCTATTCATCTGTCCATCCATCCATCCATCTATCTATCTATCTATCTATCTATCTATCTATCTATCTATCTATCTATC
>NW_026844811.1:4320619-4340619 GCF_025583915.1 Anolis sagrei ordinatus
TAGCTATCTGTCCATCCATCCATCCATCCATCCCTCTATCTGTCTATCTATCTGTATGTCTGACTGTCCATCCATCCATCCATCCATCCATCCATCCATCCATCCATCCATCCATCCATCCATCCGTCCGTCTATCTGTATATCCATCCCTGTATCTATCTGTCTATCTGTGTATCCATCCATTCATCTCTCTGTCTCCATCCATCCATCTATCTCTGAATCTTTTTATCCTATCTATCTATATGTCTCTCCTCTGTGTGTGTGTATCTTTCCACCCATCCATCCATCTATGTATTTATCTATATCTATCCATCTATCTATCCATTCATCTCTTTCTCTCTCTCTCTCTCTATCAATCCATCCATCCATCCATCCATCTATCTTTCTACCTATCCATCTATCTATCTATCTTATCTATCTTATCTTTATCCATCCATCCATCCATCTATTCATCCATCTATCCTCTCTCTCTCTCTCTCTCCATCCATGTATGTATGTATTTATCTACGTATCTATCTATGTATCTATGCATTCATCTATCTATCCATTCATCCATCCCCCCCTCTCTATCAATCCATCCGTCCATCCATCAATCCAACTATCTATCCTATCTATATTATCTCTACCTATCTATGCTATGGTATGCTATTTTCGGAACCTTCTTATTTTCTTACAAGCATTTATTTCTTCTGGCTATTTACTATGATGGTTCTCTCCCTCTCTCTCTGTGAGCTCTCAAGATTTGGGTTTGGAAAACAATCTGGACACCTGGGAATTTTAATGAGCAGCCAGATAGGGAATTGAAGGATAGGCGGCTGGAGATAGACAGCAAACTCAGTGTTTACGTCACTCTGAAATACTTCGTCGGATAAGGGGTGAATGTGGGGGAAAGCAAAACTAGTTTCTGAGTTTTGGGATATAAGGTTTGCTTCAAGGGGAAACCTGTTAGATCAGGCAATGTTTGGAAATCAAGTTCATGTGCCATGGAAATCCTGTTCATGGGGTCTTGTATCTGTGGAGAATTTTAGCCTTTTGGATTGTCTTTGCTTCCTGTTGATTCCTGTCTGGATAAACACTGCCTTAGAACCTTCTTATTTTCTTACAAGCATTTATTTTTATCATTTTCTTATTTTCTTACATTTATTTTTATTACATTTATTTTTATTTTACATTTATTTTTATTACCTTCTTATTTTCTTACAAGCATTTATTTTTATTACTTTTTGGAACCTTATTTTCTTACAAGCATTTATTTTTATTACTTTTTAGAACCTTCTTATTTTCTTACAAGCATTTATTTCTATTACTTTTCGGAACCACATTATTTTCTTACAAGCATGTATTTTTATTACTTTTCGGAACCTTCTTATTTTCTTACAAGCATTTATTTTTATTACTTTTCGGAACCTTCTTATTTTCTTACAAGCATTTATTTTTATTACTTTTTAGAACCTTCTTATTTTCTTACAAGCATTTATATTTATTACTTTTCGGAACCTTCTTATTTTCTTACAAGCATTTGTTTCTATTACTTTTCGGAACCTTCTTATTTTCTTACAAGCATTTATTTTTATTACTTTTCGGAACCTTCTTATTTTCTTACAAGCATTTATTTTTATTACTTTTCGGGACCTTCTTATTTTCTTACAAGCATTTATTTCTATTACTTTTCGGAACCACCTTATTTTCTTACAAGCATTTGTTTCTATTACTTTTCGGAACCTTCTTATTTTCATACAAGCATTTATTTTTATGACTTTTCGGAACCACCTTAGTTTCTTACAAGCATTTATTTTTACTACTTTTTGGAACCTTCTTATTTTCTTACAAGCATTTATTTCTATTACTTTTCGGAACCACCTTATTTTCTTACAAGCATTTATTTCTATTACTTTTCGGAACCACCTTATTTTCTTACAAGCATTTGTTTCTATTACTTTTCGGAACCTTCTTATTTTCATACAAGCATTTATTTCTATTACTTTTCGGAACCTTCTTTTCTTACAAGCATTTCTTTTTACTACTTTTCGGAACCTTCTTATTTTAAAGTCTTCTCTCCTTGTCTCTCCCCCAGGACACAGACCACTCGGGGGCAACAGCACTGCACCTGGCCTCCCGCTTCGGGCACCACGAGGTCATCGAGTGGCTCCTGCGCGTTGGGGGCAGTGACCCGCTGGCGGCCACGGACACGGGCGCCCTGCCCGTCCACTATGCCGCCGCCAAGGGGGACTTCCCCTCCCTGCGCATTCTCATCGCCCACTGCCCCAGGTAGGAACTCCCGCCGGGGGGGGGGGGGTCAGGCTAGATGGCTTTCGGAGGGCCCCCCTCGCACTTTCAGGATTCGTTCTCACTTAATGCGGACCCTACAAATGGGTTTTCTAGGGCTGAGAGAATACAACTTGGTCATTCCATGGATTTCTATGGCCAGGCAGGGATTCCAACCCAGATCTTTCTATTAATGATCAATATTAATGATAAATGATAAATACATTTATGTCACCATACCAAACCAAAACACCAAAGCTTGTCATAATAAAACTCTATGTAGTAAGTTAATAATTCAATTAATAACTAGGGTAAAACTACTATTTTATTTTACTAAATAACAAACCATAATAAATATAATAAAAATATTATATAATAATATAAAGTAGTAAAATAATAATAATATAATAGTAAAATAATAAAATATAATAATATAGTCTTATTTACTAAGTATAGATTCGATTCCCCTATCACTATAATCCCAGTGTTCCTTACTTTCTCCATTGGCACCATAAACATATGGGGACCATTCCATCCTAGATTTCATGTGTTTCCTCCGCCACAGACATCCCAGTGTTCCTTACTCTCTCCATTGGCACCATGAACATGTCCAAGAGCCCTGCCAATGTCCTCCACAAGCAACTCACTGTCCACCACCCAAGGGAAGGCTTTCATACAGGGACAATTCCATCCTAGATGTTATGTGTTTCCTCCAGCACAGACATCCCAGTGTTCCTCACTCTCTCCATGGACACCAGGAACATGTCGAAGAGCGCTGCTAATGTCCTCCCCAGACACCATACTGCCCACCACCCAAGGGAAGGCTTTCATATGGTGACCATTCCATCCTAGATTTCATGTGTTTCCTCCACCACAGGCATCCCAGTGTTCCTTACTCCCTCCATTGGTGCCATGAACATCTCCAAGAGCCCTGCCAATGTCCTCCCCAAACACCACACTGCCCACCACCCAAGGGAAAGCTTTCATACAGGGACAATTCCATCCTAAATCCATGTGTTTCCTCCACCACAGACATCCTAGTGTTCCTTACTCTCTCCATTGGCGCCATGAACTCTCTCCATTGGCACCAAGAGCCCTGTTAATGTCCTCCCCAAACACCACACTGCCCACCACCCAAGGGAAGGCTTTCATCCGGGGACAATTCCATCCTAGATTTCATGCGTTTCCTCCACCACAGACATCCCAGTGTTCCTTACTCTCTCAATTGGTGCCATGAACATGTCCAAGAGCCCTGCCAGTGTCCTCCACCAACACTACACTGCCCACCACCCAAGGGAAGGCTTTCATATGGGGACAATTCCATTGTAGATTTCATGTGTTTCCTCCACCACAGGCATCCCAGTGTTCCTTACTCTCTCCATTGGCACCATGAACACATCCAGGAGCCCTGCTAATGTCCTCCCCAAACACTACACTGGCCACCACCCAAGGGAAGGCTTTCATACGGGGACAATTCATTCCTAGATTTCATGCGTTTCCTCCACCACAGACATCCCAGTGTTCCTTATTCTCTCCATTCGCACCATGAACACGTCCAAGAGCCCTGCTAATGTCCTCCCCAAACACCACACTGCCCACCACCCAAGGGAAGGCCTTCATACGGGGACCATTCCATCCTAGATTTCATGTGTTTCCTCCACCACAGACATCCCAGTGTTCCTTACTCTCTCCATTGGCACCATGAACACATCCAAGAGCCCTGCTAATGTGTTCAATCTAATACAATATACAATATAAATAACTATAATACATTATATCGATTAGATCATGGATGGAATGATAACATATTGCAATGTATAGTGACCAGTGGAGAGAATCAGAAACACTGGGATGTCTGTGGGGGAGGAAACGCATGCAATATAATAATAATAATAATAATAATAATAATAATAATGTAAAAAGGGAAAATAAATAAAATATGTAAAATAACAAACTATAATATATAAAATAAAATATAAGTAAAATATGTGATTAAGAGAATCAGAAACACTGGGATGTCTGTGGGGGAGGAAACACGTCAATATAATAGTAATAATAATAATGTTAAAAATAAGAGAAAATAAAATATGTAAAATATTTTTTTAAATATATAAAATAAAATATAATAAGTAAAATATGTGATTAAGAGAATCGGAAACACTGGGATGTCTGTGGAGGAGGAAACACATGCAATATAATAGTAATAATAATAATAAGAATAAGAGAAAAATAAAATATGTAAAATAAAAATTATAATATATAAAATAAAATATAATAATTAAAATATGTGATTAAGAGAATCAGAAACACTGGGGTGTCTGTGGGGGAGGAAACACATGCAATATAATAATAATAATAATAATAATAATAATGTTAAAAATAAGAGAAAATAAAATATGTAAAATAAAAATTATAATATATAAAATAAAATATAATTATTAAAATATATGATTAAGAGAATCGGAAACACTGGGATGTCTATGGAGGAGGAAACACATGCAATATAATAGTAATAATAATATATAAAAGAATGAATAGAATATGTAAAATAAAAAATATAAGATATAAAATATAATAAGTAAAATATGTGATTAAGAGAATCAGAAACACTGGGATGTCTGTGGGGGAGGAAACACATGCAATATAATAGTAATAATGTAAAAATAAGAGAAAATAAATAAAATAAAAAATAAAATAAACTATAATAAGTAAAATATGTGATTAAGAGAATCAGAAACACTGGGGTGTCTGTGGGGGAGGAAACACATTTAATAATAATAATATAATAATATTAATAATAATGCAACTCGTGGATTGTGGGCATTGCAATAGATGCAATAGATGGGATTTTTTTGTGTATTCAAACTGAGCTGCTTATCTTTGCAAACGAAACCGTCGGGTGTGTTTGTGGGTTTGCATTGTGTGCCTTTATCGCACCCCGAAACAAAGGCCGGGCTTCAGACCTGGATGGAAATACGGCTTCCTTTTTTTGGCCGCAACACAGCGGCCTTTGTCTCCGTTATGCAAACAGATTATCAATCAGCAAACGAGAGGAAAGCCACCTTCAAATAAGTAAAATATGTGATTAAGAGAATCAGAAACACTGGGATGTCTGTGGGGGAGGAAACACATGCAAAATAATAATAATAATGAACGCATATGAGCCGTAAAGTAGGGGCCAAACTGCACCCTTTCCACAGTGTCATTCGACTTTCGGATCCTGGGAAACTACAGCTCCCAGGCACACTGGGTGCAGCGCCTCAAGACCTTGGCCCGCACTTAAAAACAATCAGCGCCGACAAAATGACCACCAAAAAGGTCATCCCACTGGGACCTGCACACGTTATTTGCCAATACATTACACAAGGGTCTTGGGAAACTACAGCTCCCAGGAGCCCATCGCAGATCGAATTATACCATAATGTATCTTATACCATAATAGCATAGTACATAATAGCAGATCCTATACCATCATAGCGTAATAGCAGATCCTATACCATCATAACTTAATATATCCTATACCATAATAATATATCATAGACCGCCATATACCATAATAGCAATGACTTCCCTACAGGTGTTGACTATTTGTTTGAATTCTTCTTTAGTGATTTCTCCCTTTTTCCACTTCTTGTGCATGTCTTTTTTGTGTTTTAGCGCAGTTAGAAGTTCTTTGGACATCCATTCTGGCTTCTTTGCACTTTGCACCTATTTTTTCCTCTTTGTTGGCACGGTTTGCAATTGCGCCTTGAGTATTTCACTCTTGACACACACATAATAGCTTAATATATCATATACCATAATAATGTATCATATACCATCATAGCATAATATACCATAATAGCATAATACATAGAATCATAGAATCAAAGAGTTGGAAGAGACCTCATGGGCCATCCATGATTTCAATATTGCATTCAAATCACCCCTGACAGATGGCCATCCAGCCTCTGTTTAAAAGCTTCCAAAGAAGGAGCCTCCACCACACTCCGGGGCAGAGAGTTCCACTGCTGAACGGCTCTCACTCCGAAATGACTTCCCTACAGGTGTTGGCTGGCTATTTGTTTGAATTCTTCTTTGGTGATTTCTCCCTTTTTCCATTTCTTGTGCATGTCTTTTTTTGTGTTTTAGCGCAGTTAGAAGTTCTTTGGTTCTTTGAAATCATATATGATAATCTTGTCATATCATAAACCATAATAGTATAAGAGCATACTATATACCATAATAGTGTAATATATCATATACCTTAACAGCGCAATATATAATGTACCATAAGAGCGTAATATATCATATACCACAATATAAGATATACCATAATAGTGTAATATACTGTAACATATCCTATACTATAATAGCATAATAACATTGCATATGCCATAATAGTGTAGTATCATATTCTATACCATAATATTGTGATATATGATATACCATAACAGGGTAATATATAAGAGCATATCATATAATAGCATAATATCATATACCATAATAGCATACAAACATGCTGAACGGCTCTCACTCCGAAATGACTTCTCTACAGGTGTTGGCTATTTGTTTGAATTCTTCTTTGGTGATTTCTCCCTTTTTCCACTTCTTGTGCAGGTCTCTTTTGTGTTTTAGCACAGTTAGAAGTTCTTTGGACATCCATTCTGGCTTCTTTGCACTCTGCACCTATTTTTTCTCTTTGTTGGCACAGTTTGCAATTGTGCTTTGAGCATTTCACTCTTGACACACACATAATAGCATATCATATACCATAACAAAGTAATAGCAGATCATATGCCATCATAGCTTAACATATACCATAATAATATATCATAGACCATCATAGCATAATATACTATAATAGCATAATACATAGAATCATAGAATCAAAGAGTTGGAACTGACCTCATGGGCCATCCATGATTTGAATGTTGCATTCAAATCACCCCCGACAGATGGCCATCCAGCCTCTGTTTAAAAGCTTCCAAAGAAGGAGCCTCCACCACACTCTGGGGCAGAGAGTTCCACTGCTGAACGGCTCTCACTCAGAAATGACTTCCCTACAGGTGTTGGCTATTTCTTTGAATTCTTCTTTGGTGATTTCTCCCTTTTTCCATTTCTTGTGCATGTCTTTTTTGTGTTTTAGCGCAGTTAGAAATCATATGGTTCTTTGAAATCATATATGATAATCTTGTCATATCATAAACCATAATAGTATAAGAGCATACTATATACCATAATAGTGTTATATATCATATACCTTAACAGTGCAATCTATCCAAACGTATCTCGGCCTATCAGCCCACCAGGACCCTAAGATCTTCTGGGGAGGCCCTGCTCTCTATCCCGCCTGCTTCACAGGTGCGGCTGGCGGGGACGAGAGACAGGGCCTTTTCTGTGGTGGCCCCTCGGCTTTGGAACGCCCTCCCCATAGAGGTAAGATCAGCCCCCTTGCTGATGGTGTTTCGAAAAAGATTGAAGACATGGATGTTCAAACAAGCATTCGGTTAATCCGGTGCAATGAATTTGATGATCAAAGGACTGGTAATCACAGACGATGAAATTGGATTGCGATTTTAGTTAAGAGATGCATTGGATTGTTATTGGTGGCCCAATACTGTGTACTGTGTATGTGTTTTTATGCCTTTTAAATTGAATATTGTTGTTTATTGTAGTGTTGTAAACCGCGTTGAGTCACCAATTTAGGCTGAGAAACAGCGGTATACAAGCGCAGTAATAAATAATAAATAAATAAATATATAATGTACCATAAGAGCGTAATATATCATATACCACATTATAAGATATACCATAATAGTGTAATATACTGTAACATATACTATAATAGCATAATAGTATAATATGATATGTAATATCATATTCTATACCATAATATTGTGATATATGATATACCATAACAGGGTAATATATAACAGCATATCATATAATAGCATAATATCATATACCATAATAGCATACAAACATGCTGAATGGCTCTCACTCGGAAATGACTTCCCTACAGGTGTTGGCTATTTGTTTGAATTCTTCTTTGGTGATTTCTCCCTTTTCCCACTTCTTGTGCATGTCTTTTTTGTGTTTTAGCACAGTTAGAAGTTCTTTGGACATCCATTCTGGCTTCTTTACACTTGTCCTATTTTTTCTCTTTGTTGGCACAGTTTGCAATTGCGCCTTGAGTATTTCACTCTTGACACACACATAATAGCATATCATATACCATAACAAAGTAATAGCAGATCATATACCATCATAGCTTAATATATCATATACCATAATAATGTATCATAGACCATCATAGCATAATACATAAAATCATAGACTCAAAGAGTTGGAAGAGACCTCCTGGGCCATCCAGTCCAACCCCATTCTGCCAAGAAGCAGGAATATTGCATTCAAAGCACCCCTGACAGAGGGCCATCCAGCCTCTGTTTAAAAGCTTCCAAAGAAGGAGCCTCCACCACACTCTGAGGCAGAGAGTTCCAATGCTGAACGGCTCTCACTCCGAAATGACTTCCCTACAGGTGTTGGCTATTTGTTTGAATTCTTCTTTGGTGATTTCTCCCTTTTTCCACTTCTTGTGCATGTCTTTTTGTGTTTATACCATCATAGCATAATACATAGAATCATAGACTCAAAGAGTTGGAAGAGACCTCGTGGGGCATCCAGTCCAACCCCATTGTGCCAAGAAGCAGGAATATTGCCTTCAAAGCACCCCCGACAGATGGCCATCCAGCCTCCAAAGAAGGAGCCTCCACCACACTCTGACGCAGAGAGTTCCACTGCTGAACGGCTCTCATATAATAATATTTATTTATTAATTATTTATTACTGCGCTTGTATACCACTGTTTCTCAGCCTAAATTGGCGACTCAACGCGGTTTACAACACAACAACAATCAACAATATTCCGTTTAAAAAGCATAAAAACACATACACAATACACAATATTATTGGGCCACCAATAACAATCCAATGCATCTCTTAACTAGAATCGCAATCCAATTTCATCATCTGTGATTACCAATCCTTGATCATCAATTTCATTGCACCGGATTAATCGAATGTTTGTTTGAACATCCATGTCTTCAATCTTTTTCGAAACACCATCAGCGAGGGGGCTGATCTTACCTCTATGGGGAGGGCATTCCAAAGCCGAGGGGCCACCACAGAAAAGGCCCTGTCTCTCGTCCCCGCCAGCCGCACCTGTGAAGCAGGCGGGATAGAGAGCAGGGCCTCCCCAGAAGATCTTAGGGTCCTGGTGGGCTGATAGGCCGAGATACGTTCGGATAGATAGGTTGGGCCAGAACCGTTTAATAAGGATAATAATAGATACAATAATCAATATAAATAAATATAAAGGCAATAAATAGTAAACATATTGTAATAATAAATATAATAAATATATAATATAAATATAATAAGTAATTAACATAATAATATAATGTAATTTAAATGTAAATATAATAAATAATAAATATAATAATATAATGTAAATGTCAAAATAATAAATAATAAATATAATATAATAATATAATAATATAATTAATTTCTAAAAATAAAATAAATACAAATAAAATAGTTTTAATAATAGTAAATACAATATATAAAAATACAAATAAATAATTAGTAAATATGAACAATAAATATAATATAATAATATAATGTAATATAAATGTAAATATAATAAATAATAAATATAATATAATAATATAATGAATATAATAATATAATTTCTAAAAATGAAATAAAAATAATAAATACATAAATAAAGTAATAAAATAATATAGTTTTAATAATAATAAATACAATTTATAAAAATACAGGTAAGTACGATAAATAATTAGTAAATATAAACAATAAATATAATATGAGTAATAAATATAACTAATATGTAATATAAATATAATAAACAATAAATATAATATAATATAATAAATATAATAATGTAAATGTAAATATAATAAATAATAAATATAATATATAATATAATTAATTTATGAAAAATAAAATAAAATATCATACATAAATAAAAATAATAAAATAACATGGTTTTAATAACTACAATAATAAATATAATATATAAAAATACAAATAAATGCAATAATTATATAATATAATAAATATAATAATGTAATTAATTTATGAAAAATAAAATAAAATATCATACATAAATAAAAATAATAGAATAACGGTTTTAATAAGAATAATAATAAATATAATATATAAAAATACAAATAAATGCAATAATTATATAATATAATAATATAAGTAATTTATGAAAAATAAAATAAATATAATACCTAAATAAAATTTTTTCATAAATTAATTGTATTATTATATTAATTATATTATATTTATTATTAATCCACCGTTTAGCCATAACAATAACAACAACAACAACAACAACAACAACACCCTTTGCCTTCCCCAGCTTTAACCACCACCAGCAATCATGCTTTTGCAAGGCCTCAGTCGTTTTCCCCGTGGGAACTCTCCGGCGCCTTAATTCCCCGCCTTGATCCCGTGTATTTATAGTCTCCTGATGGAAAATGGGATTAAGGCCCCGTCCGTCCGTTAATCGGCCCCAGGAGCGACCTGCTTTCGTGGCCAGTGGCCGTTCTCTACGCACAAACTCAGTACAATGGGATTCCGGGAGCTGCAGTTTCCCAAGGGCCTTATTGGTATAGACACTATAGAACAAATGGAGTGAGTTGGGGTTCTATAGTGTCAAGGTCCTTGGCATCGACACTATAGAATCAATGGAATTGTAGTTTCCCAAGGGCCTTAGTCTTTACGCTATAGCACAAATGGAGTGAGCTGTAGTTTCCCAAGACCCTTAGCAGTAACACTATATAATGAGTGAGTTGTAGTTTCCCAAGGCTCTTACCATTGACACTATAGAGTGAGTGAGTTGTAGTTTCCCAAGGCCCTTAGCATTGCCACTATAGAATCAATAGAATTGTAGTTTCCCAAGGGCCTTAGTCTTTATGCCATAGAACAAATTGAGTGAGTTGTAGTTTCCCAAGGCCCTTAGCATTGACAGTATGTAATCAATTGAATTGTAGTTTCCCAAGGGCCGGAGCCTGGACACTATAGAATGAATGGAGTGAGTTGTAGTTTCCCAAAGGCCTGAGCCTGGACACTTTAGAATCAATGGAATTGTAGTTTCCCAAGGCCCTTAGCATTGTCACTATAGAGTGAGTGTGTTATAGTTTCCCAAGGCACTTCGCATTGACTATACAATGAAAGGAGAGTAGTTTCCCAAGGCCCTTAGTCTTGATACTATAGAACAAATAGAGTGAGTTATAGTTTCCCAAGGGCCTGAGCCTAGATACTATAGAATGAATGGAGTGAGTTGTAGTTTTCCAAGGCCCTTAGCATTGACACTAAAAAATCAATGGAATTGTAGTTTCCCAAGGGCCTTAGTCTTTACACTATAGCACAAATGGAGTGAGTTGTAGTTTCCCAAGGCCCTTAGCAGTGGCACTATATAATGAGTGAGTTGTAGTTTCCTAAGGATCTTACCATTGACACTATAGAGTGAGTGAGTTGTAGTTTCCCAAGGATCTTACCATTGACACTATAGAGTGAGTGAGTTGTAGTTTCCCAAGGCCCTTAGCATTGACACTATGCAATGAATGGAGATGTCCTTTCCCAAGGCCCTTAGTCTTGATACTATAGAACGATTGGAGGGAGTTGTAGTTTCCCAAGGGCCTTAGCATTGACACTATAGAATCCATGGAATTGTAGTTTCCCAAGGCCCTTAGCATTGTCACTTTAGAGTGAGTGAGTTGTAGTTTCCCAAGGCACTTCGCATTGACACTTTAGAGTGAGTGAATTGTAGTTTTCCAAGGCCCTTAGCATTGACACTAAATAATCAATGGATTGTAGTTTCCCAAGGACCTTAGTCTTTATGCTATAGAACAAATGGAGTGAGTTGTAGTTTCCCAAGGGCCTGAGCCTAGACACTATAGAATGAATGGAGGGAGTTGTAGTTTCCCAAGGCCCTTAGCATTGACACTATAGAGTGAGGGAGTTGTAGTTTCCCATGCAATGGGATCCTGGAAGTTGTAGTTTCCCAATACCTTGTCAATTTATGGATGCGAAGATGCTGCTTAACAACAACAACCACAACAAGTAACATTTTCAGTATCAGAATATTTACATATTCCAGTATATTTAAATATATTTAAATAAATGGTGCTAAATATTCGGGTGGCTCTTAAAGGGACCGCTCCCTTCTCTGAACCACAGATTAGCCCGGAGAGGTAAATACACGTCAGGTAAGTGGATTATGGGATGTATTTCGAGCAGGTGGCCTCAGGACGATGGTTTGGCTCAGCAGAACCAGAATAATAATAATAACAATAATAACAATAATAATAATAATAATAATAATAATAATAATAATGGAAGGCACTATGTTATTATTACACATTTGTTTTTATATTATTAGTATTGTTTTATTATTTTATATTATTTTAATTTAAATTTAAATTTTATTTTATAATAATAATAATGGAAGGCACTTTCTCTAGTATATATAATAATATATTATGTTTAGTTTAGTATTATTACTATTATAATATATTTATATTATATAGTTATAATCCATTGTTTTTATTTTTTACTTTCATATTATTATTTTTATTATACATTTGTTTTTATATTATTAGTATTTTTATTATTTTATATTTTTTCATATTGTTATTATTATTTTACATTTGTTTTTATATTACTAGCATTGTTTTATTATTTTATATTATTTTATATTAAACATTTCTTTTTATATTATTAGTATTTATTTATTCTATATTATTTTATATTTTTGTTATACATTTGTTTCTATATTATTAGCATTGTTTTATTATTTTATATTATTTTATTGTTATTAAACATTTCTTTTTATATTATTAGTATTGTTTTATTATTTTATATTATTTTATATTATTATTATACATTTCTTTTATCTTAGTATTGTATTATTATTATTATTATTATGCCTTTGTTTTTATATTATTAGCATTGTTTTATTATTTTATATTTATATTATTATTATTATTATTATACATTTCTTTTTATGTTATTAGTATTGTTTTATTTTATATTATTTTATATTATTATGCATTTTTATGTGATTTTTATTGTTTTATTATTTTATATTATTTTGTATTTTTATTATTACACATTTGATTTTATGTTATTAGTATTGTTTTATTATTTTTATATTTTATATTTTGTTTTATTATTATTATTAATATAGATAATATAATATAAAATAATATAATAATATATTATTTTATTATTATTATAATATTGTTTTATTATTCTATTTTATATTGTTACTATTATACATTTGTTTTTATATTATTATACTAGCTTGGGGACCCGGCGTTGCCCGGGTTATTAGAGAAAGTGGGTAATGGTGGTTCTGTATGCCAAGTTTGGTCTTTATTGGTCTTTGGATAATGGCAGCATTATTTTCAGGAAGTGAGTGAAGGTACTTGAAGTCCCATCATCCATGGGCCATCCTCCTATAAACAGCAGCAGGATATAGAGTGGGTCATGGGGGCTCTGTGTGCCAAGTTTGGTCTTTATCAGTCATTAGATGAGGGTGTCAGTGGTGTCAGTAAGTGAGTGAAGGTACTGCAAGTCCCATCATCCAAAGTCCATCCCCTTTCAAACTGCAGCAGGATGTAGAGTGGATCATGGGGGCTCTGTGTGCCAAGTGTGGTCTTGATTGGTCATTAGAAGAGGGTTGCAGCAATCTTTGGAAGGGAGTGGAGGTACTTGAAGTCCCATCATCCATGGTCTGTCCTCCTCCAAACTCCAGCAGGATGTAGAGTGGGTCATTGGAGCTCCATGTGGCAAGTTTAGTCTTGATGAGTCATTGGCAAGGGTCTCAGTGGTCTCAGGAAGTGAGCAAAGGTACTGCAAGTCCCATCATCCATCTCCAATTTTTTTCCAAACAACACCAGGACGTAACGTGGGTCATGAGAGGTCTATGTGCCAAGTTTGGTCTTGATCCATCATTGGATGAGTTTGCAGAGGTCTCAGAATGTGAGTGAAGGTACTGGAAGTTCCATCATCCATGGTCCACCCTTCTCCAAAACTGCAGCAGGATGTAGAGTGGGTCATGGGGGCTCTGTGTGCCAAGTTTGGTCTTGATTGGTCATTAGATGAGTTTTGCAGCAGTCTTGGGTAGTGGAGGTACTTGAAGTCCCATCATCCATGGTCTGTCGTCCTCCAAAGTGCTCCAGGATGTAGAGTGGGTCATTGAAGCTCCATGTGCCAAGTTTAGTCTTGATGAGTCATTGGCGAGGGTCTCAGTGGTCTCAGGAAGTGAGTGAAGTGACTGCAAGTCCCATCATCCATTGTTAAATTCTTCCAAACCACACCAGGATGTAGAGTGGGTCATGCTGGGTCTCTGTGTAAATTGTGGTCCTGATCCATCATCGTTGGCAGTTGTAATGGTCTTAGGAAGGGAGTGCAGGTATTGCAAGTCCCATCGTCCATGGTGCATCCTCTTTCAAACTGCACCTGGATGTACAGTGCGTCATGGAGACTCAGTGTGCCAAGTTTGGTATTTATCGGTAATTGGATGAGGGTTGCAGTGGTCTGAAGAATTGAGCAATGGTACTGCAAGTCCCATAATCCACGGTCCATCCCCGGCCAAACCACACCAGGACGTAAAGTGGGTCATGAGAGGTCTATGTGCGAAGTTTGGTCCTGATCAGTCATTGGATGAGGTTAACAGCGGTCTCAGAATGTGAGTGGTGGTACTGCAAGTCCCATCATCCATGGTTCATCCTCCTCCAACCTGCAGTAGGATGTAGAGTGGGTGATGGGGGCTCTGTGTGCCTATTTCGGTCTGTATTGGGAGTGTTCTGACCCAGCCCCCTTTGGCCTTTCCTTTCCTCTCTTTCTCATCTCGGAATGTTGGATTTGAGGCTGGCCAATCAGAGACCATATGCAAATTTCCTTCTGTCATGCCCCGTTTCTGCCATGAACCCTCTTCTCCACCAGGGGCTCCTATTGAAGCTGGCCAATCAGAGACCATATGCAAATAGCACCACAGCGGCAGCCACTCAGAACGCTGCCACATACACCGCCCTCCCTTCCTCTGTCCGATACAAACACTCTTCTTTATTATATACTAGCTTGGGGACCCGGCGTTGCCCGGGTTATTAGAGAAAGTGGGTAATGGCGGTTCTGTATGCCAAGTTTGGTCTTTATTGGTCTTTGGATAATGGCTGCATTATTTTCAGGAAGTGAGTGAAGGTACTTGAAGTCCCATCATCCATGGGCCATCCTCCTACAAACAGCAGCAGGATGTAGAGTGGATCATGGGGGCTCTGTGTGCCAAGTGTGGTCTTGATTGGTCATTAGAAGAGGGTTGCAGCAATCTTCGGAAGGGAGTGGAGGTACTTGAAGTCCCATCATCCATGGTCTGTCCTCCTCCAAACTGCACCAGGATGTAGAGTGGGTCATTGGAGCTCCATGTGCCAAGTTTAGTCTTGATTAGTCATTGGCGAGGGTCTCAGTGGTCTCAGGAAGTGAGCAAAGGTACTGCAAGTCCCATCATCCATCTCCAATTTTTCCAAACAACACCAGGACGTAAAGTGGGTCATGAGAGGTCTATGTGCCAAGTTTGGTGTTGATCCGTCATTGGATGAGGTTTGCAGAGGTCTCAGAATGTGAGTGAAGGTGCTGGAAGTCCCATCATCCATGGTCTGTCCTCCTCCAAACTGCAGCAGGATGTAGAGTGGGTCATGGGGGCTCTGTGTGCCAACTTTGGTCTTGATTGGTCATTAGATGAGTTTTGCAGCAGTCTTGGGTAGTGGAGGTACTTGAAGTCCCATCATCCATGGTCTGTCGTCCTCCAAACTGCTCCAGGATGTAGAGTGGGTCATTGAAGCTCCATGTGCCAAGTTTAGTCTTGATGAGTCATTGGCGTGGGTCTCAGTGGTCTCAGGAAGTGAGTGAAGTGACTGCAAGTCCCATCATCCATTGTCAAATTCTTCCAAACCGCACCAGGATGTAGAGTGAGTTATGCGGACTCTCTGTGTAAATTGTGGTCCTGATCCATCATTGTTGGCAGTTATAATGGTCTTAGGAAGGGAGTGCAGGTATTGCAAGTCCCATCGTCCATGGTGCATCCTCCTTCAAACTGCACCTGGATGTAGAGTGCGTCATGGAGACTCAGTGTGCCAAGTTTGGTATTTTTTGGTAATTGGATGAGGGTTGCAGTGGTCTGAAGAATGAGCATTGGTACTGCAAGTCCCATAATCCACGGTCCATCCCCAGCCAAACCACACCAGGACGTAAAGTGGGTCATGAGAGGTCTCTGTGCGAAGTTTGGTCCTGATCAGTCATTGGATAAGGTTAACAGCGGTCTCAGAATGTGAGTGGTGGTACTGCAAGTCCCATCATCCATGGTTCATAGTCCTCCAAAGTGCAGTAGGATGTCGAGTGGGTGATGGGGGCTCTGTGTGCCTATTTCGATCTGTATTGGGAGTGTTCTGACCCAGGCCCCGGCCTTTCCTTTCCTCTCTTTCTCATCTCGGAATGTTGGATTTGAGGCTGGCCAATCAGAGACCATATGCAAATTTCCTTCTTTCATGCCCCGTTTCTGCCATGAACCCTCTTCTCCACCAGGGGCTCCTATTGAAGGTGGCCAATCAGAGACCATATGCAAATAGCACCGCAGCGGCAGCCAATCAGAACGCTGCCACATACTCCTTCCTCTGTCCGATACAAACATTCTCTTTTATTATATATATAGATTATTTTATATTATTTTATTATTATTATTATTATTCCTGTTTTTACCATTAGCATTATTATATTATTATTATTTCAATATTTATTAATAATTATAATAATTATATTATTATTTCAATATTTGAAATACATAGTGGTGCAGACTACGAGGCTAAGGGCCTTGGGGAAACTACAACTCCCAGCATCCCATAGAATACGCAGCTCATGGATGGATAGATCCTTGTTGTGGTTGTGGTTGTTGTTGTTGTTGTGGTTATGGTTGTTGTTGTTGTTGTGGTTGTGGTTGTGGTTGTTGTTCTCAATGGAGTGAGCTGGGTCCGGGCTTTCCTTTCCGAAGGCAGGCAGGCAGGTAGGCAGGCGTCCTCGGCAGGTAAGCCGCCCAGGTGAGTCCCTGCATTATTGATGGCGCGCCAGGTGAGGAGGAGACAGGACGGCGTCCCGCGCCACCGGATCCCTCGACGCTTTTTCTTTCACAGGGAGCAGACCGGGTTTCCAGCATCTCCCCTGTAGGCTTGAATACAGTATGGGAGTTGTAGTTCGCCAAGGTCCATGGGATACCGGGAGTTGTAGTTCGCCAAGGTCTGCTCCAGGAATCTAGGGGTTGTGGTTCACTAAAGTCTATGCGATCCTGGGTGTTGTAGTTCGCCAAGGTCTATGGGATATTAGGAGTTGTAGTTCGCCCACACCTGCTCCAGGTCTATATGATCCTGGGAGTTGTGGTTTGCCAAGGTCTATGGGATCCTGGGAGTTGTAGTTCACCAAGATCTGCTCCAGGAATCTGGGAGATGTGGTTCACCAAGGTCTATGTGATCCTGGGAGTTGTAGTTCGCCGAGGCCTATGGGATATTAGGAGTTGTAGTTCACCCACACCTGCTCCAGGTTTATGTGGTTTGCCAAGGTCTATGTGAACCTGGGAGTTGTGGTTTGCCAAGGTCTATGTCATCCTGGAAGTTGTAGTCTGCAAAGATCTCTGGAATCCTGGGAATTATAGTTTGCAAAGGTCTATGGAATTCTGAGGATTGTAGTTCGCCAAGGTCTACAGGACATTGGGAGTTGTAGCTTGCCAATATCTGCTCCAGGAATCTGGGAGTTGCAGTTCACAAAGGTTTGTGTGTTCCTGGGAGTTGTAGTTCATGATCATGGGAACTGTAGTTTGCAAAGGTCTATGGGATTCTGGGGGGTTGTCGTTCGCCAAGGTCTGTGGGGTACTGGGAGTTGTGGTTCATGAAGATCTGCTCCAGGAATCTGGGAGTTGTGGTTCACCAAGGTCTATGTGATCCTGGGCATTGTAGTTCACCCAGGCCTATGGGATATTAGGAGTTGTAGTTCACCCACACCTGCTCCAGGTCTATGTGGTTTGCCAAGTTATATGTGATCCTGGAAGTTGTAGTTTGCAAAGGTCTATGGAATTCTGGGGCTTGTAGTTCGCCATGGTCTACGGGACACTGGGAGTTGTAGTTCAAGATCTGCTCCAGGAATCTGGGAGTTGTAGTTCGCCAAGGTCTGTGGGATACTGGGAGTTGTAGTTCATGAAGATCTGCTTCAGGAATCTGGGAGTTGTGGTTCACCAATGTCTATGTGATCCTGGGAGTTGTAGTTCGCCAAGGCCTATGGGATATTAGGAGTTGTAGTTCACCCACACCGGCTCTAGGTCTATGTGGTTTGCCAAGGTCTGTGTGATCCTGAAGTTGTGGTTTGCCAAGGTCGATGTCATCCTGGGAATTGTAGTTTGCAAAGATCTCTGGAATCCTGGGAGATTGTAGTTTGCCAAGGTCTACGGGACATTGGGAGTTGTAGCTTGTCAAAATCTGTTCCAGGAATCTGGGAGTTGCAGTTCACAAAGGTTTGTGTGTTCCTGGGAGTTGTAGTTCATGATCATGGGAGTTGTAGTTTGCAAAGGTCTATGGGATTCTGGGGGGTTGTCGTTCGCCAAGGTCTGTGGGGTACTGGGAGTTGTGGTTCATGAAGATCTGCTCCAGGAATCTGGGAGTTGTGGTTCACCAAGGTCTATGTGATCCTGGGAGTTGTAGTTCGCTAAAGTCTATGGAATTCTGGGGGTTGTAGTTCACCAAGGTCTGTGGGATACTGGGAGTTGTGGTTCACCAAGATCTGCTCCAGGAATCAGGGTTGTGGTTAGCCAAAGTCTGTGTGATCCTGGTTCACAAAGGTATTCAATGGGATCTTGAGAGTTGTAGTTCACCAAGGTCTATGGGAACTTGGAGTTCACCAAGGTGTGCTGTGGGACCCAGGGAGTTGTAGTTCATAAAGGTCTTCTATGGGAATCTGGGAGTTGGATTTCATCAAGATCTACTATGTGATCCTGGGAGTTACAGTTCACCAAGGCCTGCTATGGGATCATGGGAGTTGTTGTTTCCCAAAGGCCTGATATGGGGATCCTGGGAGTTGCAGTTCACCAAGTTCTGCCACGGGAACGAGAGAGTTGTAGTTCAAAGTCTACGACATGATCCTTGGAGCTGTAGGTCACCAAGGTCTGCAAATGGCATCCTGGGAGTTGTAGTCCAAGATCTGCCACATGATCCTGGGAGTTGTAGTTCACCAAGGCCTGCAGATGGCATACTGGGAGTTGTAGTTCACCAAGCTCTGCCACAGGAATCTGAGAGTTGTATTCAAGGTTTGCCACATGATCCTGGGTGTTGTAGTTAACCAAGGTCTGCAAATGGCATCCTGGGAGTTATAGTTCAAGGTCTGCCACATTATCCTGGGAGTTGTAGTTCACCAAGTTCTGCAAACGGCATCCTGGGAGTTATAGTTCAAGGTCTGCCAAATTATCCTGGGAGTTGTAGTTCACCAAGTTCTGCAAACGGCATCCTGGGAGTTATAGTTCAAGGTCTGCCACATTCTTCTGGGAGTTGTAGTTCACCAAGGTCTGCGAATGGCATCCTGGAAGTTGTAGTCCAAGGTCTGCCACATGATCCTAGGAGTTGTAGTTC
>NW_026844811.1:4350619-4358119 GCF_025583915.1 Anolis sagrei ordinatus
AAGCATAGGATTCTAGACTTGGGAGAAACCTCGCAAAGGAAGGCACCATTCGATCCCTCCCGACAGATGGCCATCCAGCCTCTGCTTAATAATATTGATTACAATAATAATATGATATATATTAATAGATGGCTTCTGCATAATAATAATAATAATAATGAGAGGAATAGGATCCTAGACTTGGGAGAAACCTCGCAAAGGAAGGCACCATTCGATCCCTCCCGACAGATGACCATCCAGCCTCTGCTTAATAATATTGATTACAATAATAATATACTATATCAATAAAGGGCTTCTGCATCATCATCATAATAGCAATAGAAGCATAGGATTCTAGAGTTGGAAGAGATCTTGCAAAGAAAGGCACCATTCGATCCCTCCCGGTAGATGGCCATCCAGCCTCTGCTTAATAATATTGATTACAATAATAATATAATAATATTGATTACAATAATAATATAATATATTGCTTCTGCATCATCATCATCATAACAACAACAGAATCTGGCAAAGGAAGGTACCATTCGATCCCTCCCAACAGATGGCCATCCAGCCTCTGCTTAATAATATTGATTACAATAATATAATAATAATATTGATTACAATAAATAATATAATAATATTGATTACAATAATAATACACTATATTAATAGAGGGCTTCTGCATCATCACCATAATAGCAATAGAAGCATAGGCTTGTTGAGTTGGAAGAGATCTTGCAAAGAAAGGCACCATTCGATCCCTCCCGGCAGATGGCCATCCAGCCTCTGCTTAATAATATTGATTACAATAGTAATATAATAATATTGATTACAAAAATAATATAATATATCAATAAAGGGCTTCTGCATCATCATCATAATAGCAATAGAAGCATGGGATTCTATGCTTCTATTGCAAGGGAAGGCACCACCCAATCCCTCTCGACAGAGGGCCATCCAGCCTCTGCTTAATAATATTGATTACAATAATAATATGACATATTAATAGAGGGCTAATGCATAATAATAATAATAATAATAATAATGAGAGGAATAGGATGCAAGACTTGGGAGATACCTCGCAAAGGAAGGCACCATCCGATCCCTCCCGACAGATGACCATCCGGCCTTTGCTTAATAATATTAATAATAACAATAACAATAATATATATATATTAATAGAGGGCTTCTGTATTGTCACCATAATAACAACAGAAGCATAGGATCCTTGAGTTAGAAGAGATCTCGCAAGGGAAGGCACCATCTGATCCCTCCCGACAGATGGCCATTCAGCCTTGTCTTATTATTATTATTATTATTAATAATAATAATAATAGATAGATAGCCTTTGCATTCTACTACTACTCCTCCTCCTACCAATAATAGAATCCTAGAGTTGGAAGAGACCCCATCCCCAAAGGGAAGGCACCACCCGATCCCTCCCGACAGATGGCCACCCAGCCTCTGCTTAGTAATATTAATTATAATAATAATAATATAATATATTACTAGAGGGCTTCTGTATCATCATCATCATAACGATAGAAGCATAGGATCCTTGAGTTAGAAGAGACCTCGCAAGGGAAGGCACCATCCGATCCCTCCTGACAGATGGCCACTTAGCTTCTGCTTAATATTATTATTATTATTATTAATAATAATAATAATAATAATAATAAAATATATTAATAGATGGCTTCTACATAATAATAATAATAATAAATATATAAATAATAATAATATATAAATAAATAATAATAAATAAATAATAAATAAATAATAATAATTATAATAAATAATAATAATAGAAGCCTAGGATCCTTGTGTTGGAAGGGACTGGGGGTCTTTCTGGGGGTCTCCATATGGGGCTGGTGGACGCCAGATGGGCCTGCCTTTTATTTAAACCCCCCCTCGCGCGGATTAAGCGCCGCAGCGGATGCAGTTGGCCCCAAAGGGTTTAGGATTGGGGTCCCATTGCCCTGATTAGCGGATCAGAGGGAGAGATTAGCCCTAATTAAACATTCATTAAAGAGGAGCCTTCCTTGCATGCGTTTACATCGCCATCAGCAGCTTCGGCTTGCCTGTTTGCAAAAAGAAAAACATTGCAAAAAGAAAAACATTGCAGAAAGAAAAACATTGCAAAAACATTGCAAAAAGAAAAACATTGCAAAAATATTGCAAAAAGAAAAATATTGCAAAACAAATAATATTGCAAAAAGAAAAGCACTGCAAAAACATTGAGAAAAAAGAAAAATATTGCAAACGGAAAAACATTGCAAAAAGAAAAACATTGCAAAAAGAAAAATATTTCAAAACAAATAATATTGCAAAAAGAAAAACATTGCAAAATAATATTGCAAAAAGAAAAGCATTGCAAAAACATTGAGAAAAAAGAAAAACATTGCAAACGGAAAAACATTGCAAAAAGAAAAACATTGCAAAAGAAAAAACATTGCAAAAACATTACAAAAAACATTGCAAAAGAAAGAACATTGCAAAAAGGAAAAATATTGCAAAAAGAAAAATATTGCAAAAATAAAAATATTGCAAAATAAAAATATTGCAAAATGAAAACATTGCAAAAAGGAAAAAATTGCAAAAAGAAAAATATTGCAAAGAGAAAAATATTGCAAAAAGGAAAACATTGCAAAAAACATTGCAAAAAGAAAAATATTGCAAAAAAAAACACTGCAAAAGAAAAAATATTGCAAAAAGAAAAATATTGCAAAAGAAAAATATGGCAAAAAGGAAAACATTGCAAAAAACATTTGCAAAAAGAAAAATATTGCAAAAAAAATTTCAAAAGAAAAATATAGCAAAAAGGAAAACATTGCAAAAAACATTGCAAAAGGAAAAATATTGCAAAAAGAAAAATATTGCAAAAAAGAAAAATATGCAAAAAGAAAAAACATTGCAAAAACATCGCAAAGAGAAAAATATTGTAAAAAGGAAAACATTGCAAAAGAAAAATATTGCAAAAAGGAAAAATATTGCAAAAAGGAAAACATTGCCAAAAGGAAAATATTGCAAAAAGGAAAACATTGCAAAAGGAAAAATATTGCAAAAAGGAAAAATACTGCAAAAAACATTAAAAAAAAAAACATTGCCAAAAGGAAAATATTGCAAAAAGAAAAACATTGCAAAAAGAAAAATCCAGTGCATTTATAATTATAGTAATATAATTAATAGTCGTAATAATACTAATGTAACATTAAAAATAAAATATTTTTGTAAATATATTTATGCAATAAAATAATATAATTTTATATAAGAATATATTATATAATTGTATTGTATTACATTAAAATAATCATATATAGACACCCAGTTAACTGGAACACAAGCAATAAATATAATAATAATAATAATAATAATAATAATAATAATGACTTCTAGTTAAACGAAACAATAATAATAATAATAATAATAATAATAATAATAATAATGATTCCCACTTAATAGTAATAATAGCAATAATAATAATAATGACTCCCACCTAACCGGAACACAAGCAATAATAATAATAATAATAATAATAATGGCTCCCACCTAACCAGAACACAAGCAATAATAATAATAATGACTCCCAGTTAACTGGAACGCAAGCAATAATAATGATAATAATAATAATGACTCCCACTTAATTGGAACACAAGCAATAAATATAAATATAATAATAATAATAATAATAATAATAATAATAATAATAATGACTCTCAGTTATCAGGAACACAAGCAATAAAAATAATAATAATGACTCACAGTTAACCGGAAGACAAGCAATAAATATAATAATAATAACAACAAAGACCCAGTTAACTGGAACACAAGCGATACATATAATAATAATAATAATAATAATAATAATAATAATAATAATAATGACTCTCAGTTGACCGGAACAGAAGCAATAAATACAATAATAATAATAATAATAATAATAATGATGAAGACTTACCTAGCATTAGCATAACATTAGCATAATATTAACATTACATCCTATTAACCTAGTATTAGCATAATATTAGCATAACGTTAGCATTAACATTGACCTAACATTAGCATAACATTATCATCAAGCTAACAGGAACACATTAGCAGTAGCCTAACATTAACCAATATTAGCATAACATTAGCATAACTATCATTAGCCTAACATTAACCCAATATTGAACATTAGCATAACATTAGCATAACTACCATTAAGCTAACATAACATTAGCCTAACATTAACCCAACATTAGCGTATTATTAACATAACATTAGCATCTTATTAGCATAACATCACCATCAAACTACCACCAGCATTAGCCTAACCCGATCTTGACTATTAGCATAATATTAGCATAATTATCATTAAACTAACATTAGCCTAACATTAACCCAACATTAGCCTATTATTAACATATCTCATTAGCATAATATTATCATCAAAATAACACCACTAGCATAAACCCAACCTGATCTTGAACATTAGCATAATATTAGCATAACTATCATCAAGCTAACAGCATTAGCCTAACATTAACTCAACATTCAACATTAGCATAACATTAGCATAGCATTAGCATGATGATCATTAAGCTAACATGACATTAGCCTAACATTAACCCAACATTAGCCTATTATTAACATAATATTAGCATCTCATTAGCATAACATCACCATCAAACTACCACTAGCATTAACCTAACCCGATCTTGAACATTAGCATAACATTAGCATAATTATCATTAAGATAACATAACATTAGCCTAACATTAACCCAACATTAGCCTATTATTAACACAACATTAGCACCTTATTAGCATATCATCAAACATAATCAGCATTAGCCTAACATTAACCCGATATTGAACATTAGCATAATATTAGCATAACATTAGCATAACTATCATTAAGCTAACATCAGCATTAGCCTAACATTAATCCAACATTCAACATTAGCATAACATTAGCATAACATCAGCATGACTATCATTAAGCTAACATAACATTAGCCTAACATTAACCCAACATTAGCCTATTATTAACATAACATTAGCATCTCATTAGCATAACATCACCATCAAACTACCACTAGCATTAGCCTAACCCGATCTTGAACATTAGCATAATATTAGCATAACTATCATTAAGCTAACATAACATTAGCCTAACATTAACCCAACATTAGCCTATTATTAACACAATATTAGCATCTCATTAGCATATCATCAAACATAACCAGCATTAGCCTAACATTAACCTGATATTGAACATTAACATATTAGCATAACATTAGCATAACTATCATTAAGCTAACATTAGCCTAACATTAACCCAACATTAGCCTATTATTAACACAACATTAGCATCTCATTAGCATAACATCACCATCAAACTACTACTAGCATTAGCCTAACCCGATCTTGAACATTAGCATAATATTAGCATAATATAACATTAGTTTAATATTAACCCAACATTAGATTAGCCTATTATTAACATAACATTAGCATCTCATTAGCATAACATTATCATCAAAGTAACACAACCAGTATTAGCCTAACATTAACCTGACATTAACCTAATATTAGCATGTTACCATAATTAGCATAATTATCATTAAGCTAACATTAGCTTATCATTAGCCCAACATTAGCCTATTATTAACATAACATTAGTATCTCATTAGCATAACATTATCATCAAAATAACACAACCAGCGTTAGCGTGACCTTAACCCGACATCAACCTAATATTAGCATGTTAGCATAACATTAGCATCTCATTGGCATATCTTAAACTAACCTGTATTATTAAGCTGACATGACATTAGCATAAAATTAGCATAATATTATCATCCAACACAACATTAGCCTTACACTTTGTACTGGTCCTGGATTGTAATCAAGTGTTGTTGTTGTACATTAGCATTTGCATTAGCCTATTGTTACCTGATATTAGCATCTCATTAGCATATTCCTTCCCTGCTGTCTGTCCTGCTGCAGTTCCTGGTTGTTGTTGTTGTACATTAGCATTTGCATTCACCTGTTATTACCTGATATTAGCATGATATTAGCATCTCATTAGCATATTCCTTCCCTGCTGCCTGTCCCGCTGCAGTTCGGTGAGTGCGCAGACCAAGAACGGGGCCACGCCCCTCTACCTGTCCTGCCAGGAGGGACACCTGGAGATCATCCAGTACCTGGTCAAGGACTGTGGGGCTGACCCACACATCCGGGCCAACGACGGCATGACCCCGCTCCATGCCGCCGCGCAGATGGGACACAACACCGTCATCGTCTGGCTGGTGAGTGGGCCGGGAAACCCCCGTCTCCCCTCCAAGAACCGTCCCAGGCTGGCCCTGCTTAGCACACAGCATCACAGAGGGATTCCCCATTGGCTGGTGGAGACTGTGCATTGCTTAGGGTTTTCTTCGGCAAGCAAGACCCATTGATATACAGCCCGCCGGACTCCCATCCAATTCTCGTCCCGGGCCAGCCCTGCTTAGCACACAGCATCACATAGGGATTCCCCATTGGCTGGTGGAATCCCTCTCTGATGCTGTGTGTATGCAATTCTTCAGGAAGCAAGACACATAGGCTTTGTCGGACTCCCATCCAAGTCCCGTCCTGGCCTGGCCCTGCTTAGCAAAATAATAATAATAATGTATTGTCGAAGGCTTTCATGGCTGGAATCACTAGGTTCTTGTGGGTTTTTTCGGGCTATAGAGCCATGTTCTAGAGGCATTTCTCCTGACGTTTCGCCTGCATCTATGGCAAGCATCCTCAGAGTTGAGAAGGTCTGACCTTCTCAACCTCTGAGGATGCTTGCCATAGATGCAGGCGAAACGTCAGGAGAAATGCCTCTAGAACATGGCTCTATAGCCCGAAAAAACCCACAAGAACCTAATATAATAATAATAATAATAATAATAATAATAATAATGGAATCCTAGAGTTGGGAGAGACCCCACAAAGGAAGACACCAGTCAATCCCTCCTGATAGATGGCCATCTGGGCTCTGCATAATAATAATAATAATAATAATAATAATAATAATAATAATAATGGTAATAATAGTAATAATAATGATAATAATATAATAATAATGTTCGCAGCTTGGGTGTGACCCTGGATTCATCTTTGAGCCTGGATCCCCAGGTTTCAGGGGTGACCAGGGGAGCATTTGCACAGCTTAGGCTCGTGCGCCAGCTGCGCCCGTACCTTGGGAAGTCTGACTTGGCCACGGTGGTACACGCTCTGGTCACATCCCGCCTTGACTACTGCAACGCTCTCTACGTGGGGCTGCCCTTGAAGACGGCCCGGAAGCTTCAGCTAGTCCAGCGCGCGGCAGCCATGTTACTAACGGGAGCGGGACGCAGGGAGCACACAACGCCCTTGTTGTCCCAGCTCCACTGGCTGCCGATTTGCTACCGGGCCCAATTCAAGGTGCTGGTGTTATCCTACAAAGCCCTAAACGGTTCCGGCCCAAAATACCTTTCGGACCGCATCTTGGCCTATAAGCCCACGA
>NW_026844811.1:4365619-4378119 GCF_025583915.1 Anolis sagrei ordinatus
TTAGGAGCGGGGAATTCATCCATCCATCTCCTGTCTCTTCCAACTGGTAATCTATCTATCTATCTATCTATCTATCTATCTATCTATCTATCTATCTATCTACTATCAATCTATCTATCTATCTATCTATCTATCTATCTATCTATCTATCATCTATCTATCTATCTAGCAAAGGAAGACAAAGCCAAAAAGGCTGCCTGAGTACCTTGCCTTCCCTTTGTAAACAAATAGAGTCTCGCCATTAGGAGCGGGGAATTCATCCATCCATCTCTTGTCTCTTCCAACTAGTAATCTATTTTTCTATCTATCTATCTATCTATCTATCTATCTATCTATCTATCTATCTATCTAGCAAAGGAAGACAAAGCCAAAAAGGCTGCTTGAGTACCTTGCCTTCCCTTTATAAACAAATGGAGTCTCACCATTAGGAGCGGGGAATTCATCCATCCATCTCCTGTCTCTTCCAACTGGTAATCTATCTATCTATCTATCTATCTATCTATCTATCTATCTATCTATCTATCTACTATCATCTATCTATCTATCTATCTATCTATCTATTCTATCTATCTATCATCTATCTATCTATCTAGCAAAGGAAGACAAAGCCAAAAAGGCTGCCTGAGTACCTTGCCTTCCCTTTGTAAACAAATAGAGTCTCGCCATTAGGAGCGGGGAATTCATCCATCCATCTCTTGTCTCTTCCAACTAGTAATCTATTTTTCTATCTATCTATCTATCTATCTATCTATCTATCTATCTATCTATCTATCTAGCAAAGGAAGACAAAGCCAAAAAGGCTGCTTGAGTACCTTGCCTTCCCTTTATAAACAAATGGAGTCTCGCCATTAGGAGCGGGGAATTCATCCATCCATCTCTTGTCTCTTCCAACTGGTAATCTATCTATCTTATCTATCTATCTATCTATCTATCTATCTATCTATCTATCTATCTATCTACTATCATCTATCTATCTATCTATCTATCTATCTATCTATCTATCTATCTATCATCTATCTATCTATCTAGCAAAGGAAGACAAAGCCAAAAAGGCTGCCTGAGTACCTTGCCTTCCCTTTGTAAACAAATAGAGTCTCGCCATTAGGAGCGGGGAATTCATCCATCCATCTCTTGTCTCTTCCAACTAGTAATCTATTTTTCTATCTATCTATCTATCTATCTATCTATCTATCTATCTATCTATCTATCTATCTAGCAAAGGAAAACAAAGCCAAAAAGGCTGCTTGAGTACCTTGCCTTCCCTTTATAAACAAATGGAGTCTCGCCATTAGGAGCGGGGAATTCATCCATCCATCTCTTGTCTCTTCCAACTGGTAATCTATCTATCTATCTATCTATCTATCTATCTATCTATCTATCTATCTATCTACTATCATCTATCTATCTATCTATCTAGCAAAGGAAGACAAAGCCAAAAAGGCTGCCTGAGTACCTTGCCTTCCCTTTGTAAACAAATGGAGTCTCGCCATTAGGAGCGGGGAATTCATCCATCCATCTCTTGTCTCTTCCAACTAGTAATCTATTTTTCTATCTATCTATCTATCTATCTATCTATCTATCTATCTATCTATCTATCTAGCAAAGGAAAACAAAGCCAAAAAGGCTGCCTGAGTACCTTGCCTTCCCTTTGTAAACAAATGGAGTCTCGCCATTAGGAGCGGGGAATTCATCCATCCATCTCTTGTCTCTTCCAACTAGTAATCTATTTTTCTATCTATCTATCTATCTATCTATCTATCTATCTATCTATCTATCTATCTATCTAGCAAAGGAAGACAAAGCCAAAAAGGCTGCCTGAGTACCTTGCCTTCCCTTTGTAAACAAATGGAGTCTCGCCATTAGGAGCGGGAAATTCATCCATCCATCTCTTGTCTGTCTATCTATCTATCTATCTATCTATCTATCTATCTATCTATCTATCTATCTTATCTATCTATCTATCTATCTATCTATCTATCTATCTATCTATCTATATCTACCTGTCTGTCTGTCTGTCTGTCTGTCTGTCTGTCTATCTATCTGTGTATATTTCAATCCATCCATCTCTTAGGAATTTCGACCAGATGCCTTTGGGGTCTCTTCCAACTAGTAATCTATCTATCTATCTATCTATCTATCTATCTATCTATCTATCTATCTATTAGGCATGTGCAAAACAATCGGAAAGTGTCATAATTCGGACGAGTTTCGTATGATTCATACTTACGGCATGATATCCGACGCACACACACAGTTTGCGTCCAAAATTAGGAATTCAAAATTGAACCCATACTTTTTTTGTTTTAGTTTTATAAGTCTCGGAAGGCTCCCGAAGTCATATTCAGTGCAAGGAAGCAAAGCAAAGGAAAGCAAAGCCAAAAAGGCTGCCAACTCTATCTATCTATCTATCTATCTATCTATCTATCTATCTATCTATCTAAGGAAAACAAAGCCAAAAAGTCTGCCTGGGTACCTTGCCTTCCTTTTGTAAACAAATGGAGTCTCGCCATTAGGAGCAGGGAATTCATCCATCTCTTGTCTCTTCCAACTAGTAATCTTTCTATCTATCTATTTATCTATTAGGCATGTGAAAAAAATCGGAAGGTGTCATAAGTCGGATGTGTTTCGTATTATTCATACTTAGGACATGATATCTGACGCATACGTGCAGTTTGCGTCCAAAATTAAGAAAGCAAAATTGAACCCATACTTTTTTTGTTTTAGATTTGTAAGTCTTGGAAGGCTCCCGAAGTCATATTGAGTGCAAGGAAGCAAAGCAAAGAAAAACAAAGCCAAAAAGGCTGGCTGTGTGCCTTTCCTTTCCTTTTGTAAACAAATGGAGTCTCGCCATTAGGAACGGGGGGGAAAGAGGGGGAGAGAACTAAAACAAAAACTTTTTTTGTTTTAGTTTTGTAAGTCTCGGAAGGCTCCCGAATCAGTGCAAGGAAGCAAAGCAAAGGAAAACAAAGCCAAAAAGGCTGCCTGAATGCCTTTGTTTCCTCTGTAAACAATGGAATCTCACCATTAGGAGTGGGGGGAAAGAGGGAGAGGGAACTAAATTTAGTTTTGTAAGTCTCGGAAGGCTCCCGAAGTCATATTCAGTGTAAGGAAGCAAAGCAAAGGAAAACAAAGCCAAAAAGGCTGCCTGAGTGCCTTCCCTTCCCTCTGTAAATTAATGGAATCTCGCCATTAGGAGCGGGGGAAAAGAGGAAGAGGGAACTAAAACAATTTTTTTTTGTTTTAGTTTTCAAGTCTCAGAAGGCTCCAGAAGTCAGTGCAAGGAAGCAAAGCAAAGGAAAACAAAGCCAAAAAGGCTGCCTGAGTGTAAACAAATGGAGTCTCGCCATTAGGAGTGGGGGGAAAAGACGGAAAGGGAACTAAATTTAGGTTTGTAAGTCTCTGAAGGGTCCCAAAGTCATATTCAGTGCAAGGAAGCAAAGCAAAAGAAAACAAAGCCAAAAAGGCTGCCTGCCTTTTCTCTGTAAACAATGGAATCTCGCCATTAGGAGCGGGGGAAAAGAGGGAGAAGGAACTAAATTTAGTTTTGTAAGTCATATTCAGTGGAAGGAAGCAAAGCAAAGGAAAACAAAGCCAAAAAGGCTGCCTGCCTTTCCTCTGTAAACAATGGAATCTCGCCATTAGGAGCAGGGAAAGCAGGGAGCAGAGTTTGCTGGGAGCTCTGGGAAGCATTGATCCATCTTTCCTTTTCTTGCAGAGCGTGGAGCACCGCGTCCTGTCCCGCGACCCCTCCACGGAGCTGGAGTTCAAGCAGCCGGACTCGGGCCTCTCCTCGCCCAACACCACCATGTCGGCCCCCCAGGCCCACTTTGAGCTGGGCTCCCCCAGCAGCACTCTCTCCAACTACGACTCCTGCAACTCCAGCCACTCCAGCACCGGGGGCGGCGGCGGCGGGAAGCGCAGCAGCGGAAGCGGACAGGCGGCCCGTAGGCATCGACCCCTCCCCGCAGAGGGCCAGCCTCTCCCATACCGATTAGCAGTCCATACAGAGAAGGAAGGCTATTCAATAGGGATCATACAGTTTGGAGGGTCCCCTAAAGACCATCCGGTCCACCCTTATTATTCTGCTAGGGTTAAAAGGCACCCACCGATCCCTCCCGACAGAGGACCATCCATCCTAATTAGTTATAATATATTATACTAATATAATATAATATCAATATATTATATATAATATAATATCAATATATTAGTAGTTTTATGGAGAAGGAAAACTTAGAGTCATAGAATCCTATAGTTGGGAGGGGACCCTAAAGGCCATCTAGTCCATCCCTGTTATTGTATCCGGGATTAAAAGGCACCCACCAATCCCTCCCGACAGAGGACCATCCATCCTAATTAGTTATAATATATTATACTAATATAATATAATATCAATATATTATATATAATATAATATGAATATATTAGTAGTTTTATGGAGAAGGAAGACTTAGGGTCATAGAATCCTATAGTTGGGAGGGGACCCTAAAGGCCATCTAGTCCATCCCTATTATTGTATTATTATTATTATTATTATTATTATTATTATTATTATTTTATTGTATTATTATTATTATTATTACTGTATTATTATTATTATTATAGTAGTTTTATGGAGAAGGAAAACTTAACGCCATAGAATCCTATAGTTGGGAGGGGACCATAAAGGCCATCTAGTCCACCCCTATTATTCCACCAGGGATTAAAAGCACCCACTAATCCCTCCCGACAGATGGCCATACAGTCTCATACTTGTTAGTTTTATGGAGAAGGAAAACTTAAGAGTCATATGATCTCAGAGTTGGGAGGGGACCCTAAAGGCCATCTAGTCCATCCCTATTATTGTATTATTATTATTATTATTATTATTATTATTATTATTATTATTATATTTTTATTATTATTACTACTGTATTATTATTATTATTATTATTATTATTATTATTATTATTATTATCATTATTATTATTAAAAGCACCCACCAATCCCTCCCAACAGATAGCCATCCAGTCTCATTGATATTAGTAGTTTTATGGAGAATGAATCCTATAGTTGGGAGGGGACCCTAAAGGCCATCTAGTCCATCCCTATCATTGTATTTTATTTTTATTATTATATTATTATTGTTATTATTATTGTATTATTATTATTGTATTATATTATTATTATTATTATTATTGTATTATATTATTATTATTGTATTATTATTATTATTATTATATTTTTATTATTTTATTGTATTATATTATTATTATTACTACTGTGTTATTATTACTGTATTATTATTATTATTATTATTATTATTATTATTATTATTATTATTGTATTATTATTGATCCCTCCCAACAGATGGCCATCCAGCCCTCATAGCTATGGAAAAGTAAGACAGGATTTTATCTTATAGTTGGGAGGGGACCCTAAAGGCCATCTAGTCCACCCCTATTATTATATTATTGGTATTATTATTATTATTATTATTATATTATATTATATTATATTATATTTTTATTATTTTATTGTATTTTATTATATTATTATTATATTATTTTTATTATTACTGTATTATTAGTATTATTGTATTATTATTACTGTATTATTATTACTGTATTATTATTATTATATTATTTTATTTTATTTTTATTATATTATTGTATTTTATTATAATTATTGTATTATTATTACTGTATTATTATTATTATTGTATTATTATTGATCCCTCCCAACAGATGGCCATCCAGCCCTCATAGCTATGGAAAAGTAAGACAGGATTTTATGAGTCTTATCTTGTAGTTGGGAGGGGGCCCTAAAGGCCATCTATCCCACCCCTATTATATTGCCAGGGATTAAGAGCACCCTCAGATCCCTCCCAACAGATGGCCACCCAGTCCCATAATTAGTAGTAGTTTTATGGGGAAGGAAGACTTAAGAGTCGTAGGATCCTAGAGTTGAAAAAGGGGTCCCTAAAGGCCATCTAGTCCAACCCTATTATTTTTCCAGGGATTCATAGCATCCACCGATCCCTCCCAACAGATGGCCACTCTGTTCTCATAGTACTTTTATGGAGAGTCATAGAATCCTATATTTGGGAGGGAGGGAGGGGCCCCTCAAGGCCATCCAGTCCAACCCTATTATTCTGCCAGGTATTCAAGGCACCATCCAAGCCCTCCCGATAGATGGCCATCTAGTATTATATCACTATTAATACTATATTATTATTATTATTATTATCATTATCATTTTATATTATTATTATTTTATATTATTATTATTATTATATTATATATATATTATATTATTATTGTTTTATTATTTTATATTATTATTATATTATTATATATTATTATTATATATTATTATTACTGTTATGGAGAAGGAAGACTTAGCCATAGAATCCTGGAGTTGAAAAAGATGTCCCTAAAGACCATCCTATTATTAAAAGCACCCACCGATCCCTCCCGACAGATGGCCACCCAGTCTCCTCGCTATTAATACTTCTATGAAGAAGGAAGGGCGCCCCCTGGTGGGCTTCAGGAAACTGCACTGGCCATTGAAAGACAAGCGCCAATCAAAAGATTAATAAATAAGATCGAAGTGTTGTGAAGGTTTAGAAATGTTGGAGCGAAGGATAGATAGAGAGATAGAAAGAAGAGATAGAAGAGATAGATAGATAGATAGATAGATAGATAGATAGATAGATAGATGGATGGATAATACAAAAGAGGCAAGGGCCATCCAGTCCAACCAGACTATAGACACACATAGATAGATAGATAGATAGATAGATAGATAGATAGATACATACATACATACATACATATATACATACATAGATGTATAGATTGATCAATGGGTGGATGGATGGATAGATAGATCGATAGATCGATCAATGGATGGATAGATAGATAGATCAATGGATGGATAGATAGATTGATTGATTGATCAATGGAGAGATAGATAGATAGATAGATAGATAGATAGATAGATAGATCAATGGATGGATGGACTGATGAATAAATAGATAGATGGATGGATAGAGCAATTGATTGATAGATGGATGGATGGATGGATGGATAAATAGATAGATAGATAGATAGATAGATAGATAGATAGATCAGTGGATGGACGAGATAGATGGATGGATGGATGGATGGATGGATGGATGGATGGATAGGTAGATGGATAGATGGACGGACGGACGGACAGACAGACAGATAGATAGATCGATCCATGGATAGGTATGTAGATAGATAGATAGATAGATAGATAGATAGATAGATAGATAGATCGATCAGTGGATGGATGGATGGATTCATAGATAGATAGATAGCTGGATGGATGGATGGATGGACAGATTAATAAATAGATGGATGGATAGAGCAGTTGATTGATAGATGGATGGATGGATGGATGGATAGATAGATAGATAGATGGATGGATGGATGGATGGATGGATGGATGGATGGATGGATGGATGGACGGACAGACAGACAGATAGATAGATCGATCCATGGATAGGTATGTAGATAGATAGAGACAATGGATGGATGGATGGACTGATGAATAAACAGATAGTTGGTGGATAGAGCAATTGATTGGATGGATGGATAGATAGATAGATAGATAGATAGATAGATGGATAGATAGGATAGATAGATAGATAGATAGATAGATAGATAGATAGATAGATATAGATCGATCAATGGATGGATGGATAGATAGGTAGGTAGGTAGATCAATGGATAGATAGATAGATAGAGATAGTGGAATGTTTGAGAGATGGATGGATGGAGAGATAGATAGACAGACATACAGATGGACGGATGGATGGAAAGATGGGAAGATAATAGATGGATGAATGGATGGATGGATAGCTGGATGTATGGATAATCAGATAGATAGATAGATATAGATAGATAATCAGACAGAGAGAGAGAGAGGAAGATAAATAAATAGATGGATAAATGGATGGATGGATGGATGGATGGATGGATAGATAATCAGATAGATCAGATAGATAGATGGATGGATGGACGGACGGACGGACGGACAGACAGACAGACAGATAGATAAAGAGCAATGGATGGACAGATAGACAGATAGATAGATAGATAGATAGATAGATAGATAGATAGATCAATCAATGGATAGATGGAAGATAGATAGATAGATAGATAGATAGATAGATAGATAGATAGATCAATGGATGGATGGATGAATAAATGGATGGATGGATGGATGGATAGAGCAATTGATAGATAGATAGATGGATGGATGAATGGATAGATAGATAGATAGATAGATAGATAGATAGATAGATAGATAGATAGATCAATGTATGGATAGATGGATGGATGGGTGGGTAAGTAGTTAGGTAGGTAGAGCAATGGATAGATAGATCGATGGATAGATGGATGGATGGATAGATAGACTGATCGATGGATAGAAAATGGATAGATAGAGTGATCGATGGATAGGTATGTAGATGGATGGATGGATAGATAGATAGATAGATAGATAGATAGATAGATAGATAGAGTCGTGGATCCTAGAGTTGGAAGAGACCCCAAAGGCCATCCAATCCAACTCCCACATAGATAGATAGATAGATAGATAGATAGATAGATAGATAGATAGATAGATAGATACATACATACATACATACATACATACATACATACATAGATGTATAGATTGATCAATGGGTGGATGGATGGATAGATAGATCGATAGATCGATCAATGGATGGATAGATAGATAGATCAATGGATGGATAGATAGATTGATTGATTGATCAATGGAGAGATAGATAGATAGATAGATAGATAGATAGATAGATAGATAGATCAATGGATGGATGGACTGATGAATAAATAGATAGATGGATGGATAGAGCAATTGATTGATAGATGGATGGATGGATGGATGGATAAATAGATAGATAGATAGATAGATAGATAGATAGATAGATMRRTRGATRGATCASKRGATRGATCACGAGATAGATGGATGGATRGATGGATGGATGGATGGATGGATGGATGGATGGATGGATAGGTAGATGGATAGATGGACGGACGGACGGACAGACAGACAGATAGATAGATCGATCCATGGATAGGTATGTAGATAGATAGATAGATAGATAGATAGATAGATAGATAGATAGATCGATCAGTGGATGGATGGATGGATTCATAGATAGATAGATAGCTGGATGGATGGATGGATGGACAGATTAATAAATAGATGGATGGATAGAGCAGTTGATTGATAGATGGATGGATGGATGGATGGATAGATAGATAGATAGATGGATGGATGGATGGATGGATGGATGGATGGATGGATGGATGGATGGACGGACAGACAGACAGATAGATAGATCGATCCATGGATAGGTATGTAGATAGATAGAGACAATGGATGGATGGATGGACTGATGAATAAACAGATAGTTGGTGGATAGAGCAATTGATTGGATGGATGGATGGATGGATAGATAGATCAATGGATAGATAGATTGATCGATGGATAGGTATGTAGATAGATAGATAGATAGATAGATAGATAGATAGATATAGATCGATCAATGGATGGATGGATAGATAGGTAGGTAGGTAGATCAATGGATAGATAGATAGATAGAGATAGTGGAATGTTTGAGAGATGGATGGATGGAGAGATAGATAGACAGACATACAGATGGACGGATGGATGGAAAGATGGGAAGATAATAGATGGATGAATGGATGGATGGATAGCTGGATGTATGGATAATCAGATAGATAGATAGATATAGATAGATAATCAGACAGAGAGAGAGAGAGGAAGATAAATAAATAGATGGATAAATGGATGGATGGATGGATGGATGGATGGATAGATAATCAGATAGATCAGATAGATAGATGGATGGATGGACGGACGGACGGACGGACAGACAGACAGACAGATAGATAAAGAGCAATGGATGGACAGATAGACAGATAGATAGATAGATAGATAGATAGATAGATAGATAGATCAATCAATGGATAGATGGAAGATAGATAGATAGATAGATAGATAGATAGATAGATAGATAGATCAATGGATGGATGGATGAATAAATGGATGGATGGATGGATGGATAGAGCAATTGATAGATAGATAGATGGATGGATGAATGGATAGATAGATAGATAGATAGATAGATAGATAGATAGATAGATAGATAGATCAATGTATGGATAGATGGATGGATGGGTGGGTAAGTAGTTAGGTAGGTAGAGCAATGGATAGATAGATCGATGGATAGATGGATGGATGGATAGATAGACTGATCGATGGATAGAAAATGGATAGATAGAGTGATCGATGGATAGGTATGTAGATGGATGGATGGATAGATAGATAGATAGATAGATAGATAGATAGATAGATAGGTCGGTGGGTGGGTGGTTGGATGGATGGATGGATGGATGGATGGATGGATGGATGGATGATATAGATGGATGGATGGATAGATAGATGGATGGATGGATGGATAGATATATAGATGGATGAATAGATAGATGGATTCTGAACCACGTCAACTCTGCAGGGTGGATGTCCACTTCCGCTCAGCTTCTCTCCCTCTCCTTCTGCAGGAATCCCGGAGACGACCATCTCGGACATGCAGACCTACATGGACCTGCTGAACCCAGAGGTGGGGCCGGGGGGCAAGAAGGGGGCGGAGTCTTCCGGGGGGTCTGCCCCGCCTCCCCCGCCGCCCACCTTCCCGGCCCCCCCGCCGCCCTCCTCCTGCCCGGACCCCAAGGGGCCCCCTCCGCCCCCGGGGTACCCGGCCCCCAGCCCCCCCGAGGAGGCCCAGCACACCGCCGAGATCTACGTCCAGGCCAAGAACAACCTGCGGCACGTGGAGAGCGAGGCGCTCAAGAGAGAGGTCAGGGCTCACCCTCCACTCCGCTCCCCTCGCTTGGCTTTCCTGTTTGCGCGTTTGCTTGCCATTTATACCTTTTCAAACTGACATATATATATATATATATATATATATATATATTCCATGTAGTGGCACATAAATATAGATCTGTAAGGAGAGGCATGTAATTAATAATAATAATAATAATAATAATAATGAATTAATACTTAATATTAAATATAATAAATATATTATTGCTTGTTATTACTATTAAAGTTACCATTAATAATAATAATAATTATATCGTCTACTTGTTTGTTATTATTATTATTATTAGAAATAAATAATAATTAATATTAAATATAATATATTATTGCTTCTATATAATTATTACCAATAAATTAGTATTATTAATGTATTAATAATTAATAATAATGAATTAATATTAATATTAAATATATTATTGCTTGTTATTAGTATTAATATTATAAATAATAATAATAATAATATAATTTATATGGTCTACTTGTTTGTTATTATTATTAATATTAGAAATAAATAATAATTACTATTAAATATAATGAATATGTCATTGCTTCTATATAATTATTACCAATAAATTATTATTATTATTAATGTATAAATAATTAATAATAATGAATTATTAATTTTAATATTAATAATTTTAATAATAATTTTAATACTAATGTATAAATAATTAATAATAGTGAATTAATAATAATTAATTATTAATTTTAATATTAATATTAAATATAATAAATATATTATTGCTTGTTATTACTATTAATGTTACTAATAATAATAATAAATATAATTTATATCTTCTACTTGTTTGTTATTATTATTAATATTAGAAATAAATAAAATTAAATATAATGAATATATAATTTCTTCTATATTATTATTACCAATAAATTATTATTATTATTAATGTATTAATAATGAATAATAATACTTATTAATATTAAATATAATAAATATATTATTGCTTGCAACTACTATTAATGGATGCATAGACAGATGGAGGGATTGATTGATGGATGGATGGATAGATAGATAGATAGATAGATAGATGCATAGATAGATGGAAGGATTGATGGATGGATGGATGGATAGATAGATAGATAGATAGATAGATAGATAGACAAACAGGGGGAGTGTGTTCCTGTTGGTGCTGCTTGACCTCTCAGCGGCCTTCGATACCGTCGACCACGGTATCCTTCTGGGACGCCTCGCGGGGATGGGTCTTGGAGGTACTGTTTTGCAGTGGCTCCGGTCATTCCTGGAGGGTCGATCTCAGAAGGTGTTGTTGGGGGACACCTGTTCAACCCCACAACCATTGTCTTGTGGGGTTCCTCAGGGCTCAATATTGTCTCCCATGTTGTTTAACATCTACATGAAGCCGCTGGGGGAGATCATCCGGAGTTTCAGGGTACGGTGTCATCTGTACGCGGATGATGTCCAACTCTGTCACTCCTTTCCACCTGCTACTAAGGAGGCTGTCCAGGTCCTGAACCGGTGCCTGGCCGCTGTGACGGTCTGGATGAGGGCAAACAAATTGAAATTGAATCCAGACAAG
>NW_026844811.1:4388119-4405619 GCF_025583915.1 Anolis sagrei ordinatus
CAATATCAATACTAATAATCATCATCATCATTATTCTAATAACAACAATATCAATACTAATAATCATCATCGTCATTATTCTAATAACAACAATATCAATACTAATAATCATCATCATCATTATTCTAATAACAACAATATCAATACTAAAAATCATCATCATCTTTATTCTAATAACAACAATATCAATACTAATAATCATCATCATCTTTATTMTAATAACAACAATATHAATACTAATAATMATCATCATCTTTATTCTAATAACAACAATATCAATACTAATAATCATCATCWTCTTTATTMTAATAACAACAATATCAATACTAATAATCATCATCATCWTTATTCTAATAACAACAATATCAATACTAATAATCATCATAATCTTTATTCTAATAACAACAATATCAATACTAATAATAATCATCATCTTTATTCTAATAACAACAATATCAATACTAATAATCATCATCATCTTTATTCTAATAACAATATCAATACTAATAATCATCATCATCTTTATTCTAATAACAACAATATCAATACTAATAATCATCATCATCTTTATTCTAATAACAATATCAATACTAATAATCATCATCATCTTTATTCTAATAACAACAATATCAATACTAATAATCATCATCATCTTTATTCTAATAACAACAATATCAATACTAATAATCATCATCATCTTTATTCTAATAACAATATCAATACTAATAATCATCATCATCTTTATTCTAATAACAACAATATCAATACTAATAATCATCATCATCTTTATTCTAATAACAACAATATCAATACTAATAATCATCATCATCTTTATTCTAATAACAACAATATCAATACTAATAATCATCATCATCTTTATTCTAATAACAATATCAATACTAATAATCATCATCATCATTATTCTAATAACAACAATATCAATACTAATAATCATCATCATCTTTATTCTAATAACAACAATATCAATACTAATAATCATCATCATCTTTATTCTAATAACAACAATATCAATACTAATAATCATCATCATCTTTATTCTAATAACAACAATATCAATACTAATAATCATCATCATCATTATTCTAATAACAACAATATCAATACTAATAATCATCATCATCTTTATTCTAATAACAACAATATCAATACTAATAATCATCATCATCTTTATTCTAATAACAACAATATCAATACTAATAATCATCATCATCTTTATTCTAATAACAATATCAATACTAATAATCATCATCATCTTTATTCTAATAACAACAATATCAATACTAATAATCATCATCATCTTTATTCTAATAACAACAATATCAATACTAATAATCATCATCATCTTTATTCTAATAACAATATCAATACTAATAATCATCATCATCTTTATTCTAATAACAACAATATCAATACTAATAATCATCATCATCATTATTCTAATAACAACAATATCAATACTAAAAATCATCATCATCTTTATTCTAATAACAACAATATCAATACTAATAATCATCATCATCTTTATTCTAATAACAACAATATCAATACTAATAATCATCATCATCTTTATTCTAATAACAACAATATCAATACTAATAATCATCATCATCTTTATTCTAATAACAACAATATCAATACTAATAATCATCATCATCTTTATTCTAATAACAACAATATCAATACTAATAATCATCATCGTCTTTATTCTAATAACAACAATATCAATACTAATAATCATCATCGTCTTTATTCTAATAACAACAATATCAATACTAATAATCATCATCGTCATAATTCTAATAACAATAATACTGATAATAGCCATGATAATGGTAATCATGATAGTAATAACAACCATAACAATAGTTGTAAAAATATCAATACTAATAACCATCTTCATTATTCTAATAACAACAATATCAATACTAATCATCATCATCATAATTCTAATAACAATAATACTGATAATAGCCGTGGTAATGGTAATACAGATAATAATAACAACCGTAATAATAACAATAATTATAAAAATATCAATACTAATAATCATCAACAACAACAATACTAATAACCATAATAATAACAACAACAATAATAATAATAATAATAAAAAACAATACTGATAATAGCCGTGATAATGGTCATAATGATAATAATAACAACATTAATAATAATAACAATAATTATAAAAATATCAATACTAATCATCATCATCAACAACATAATACTAATAACCATAATAGTAATAATAAAAATAATAATAGTCATAAGAATACTAATAATAATCATAGTCGTAATGGTGATACACATAATAATAGTCATTATATTGTAATAATAATTGCTAAATGCCTTGAGAGTTGTAGTTTCCTGAGGTCTAAGGGTGTTTCACTCAGTTGTAGTTTCCCAAGGATACTTCCTGAAAGTTGTAGTTTCCTAACGCAATCACTCAATGAGACTCTGGGAGTTGTAGTTTTCTAGGGATGTATCGACCAATGCAGTGGGACCCTGGGAGTTGTAGTTTCCTATGGAAACTTCCTGGAAATTGTAGTTTCCTAAGGCATCGCTCAATGTAATGGAACTCTGGGGGTTGTCGTTTTCTAGGGATGTATCGACCAATTCGATGGGACCCTGGGAGTTGTAGTTTCCTAAGGATACCTCCTGAAAGTTATCGTTTCCTAAGGCATCACTCAATATAATGGAACTCTGGGAGTAGTCGTTTCCTAAGCATGTATCGACCAATGCAGTGGGACCCTGGAAACAGTAGTTTCCTAAGGATACCTCCTGAAAGTTGTAGTTTCCTAAGGCATCACTCAATATAATGAGACTCTGGGAGTTGTAGTTTCCTAAGGATGTATTGACCAATGCAATGGGACCCTGGGAGTCATAGTTTCCTCAGGATGCATAGCTCAATGCAACGGGATCCTCGGAGTCATAGTTTTCTAAGGACGTATAGCTCAATGCAATGGGACCCTGGGAGTCGTAGTTTCCCGAGGGTCTCGCAGCACAAATTAAAAGCTAAACGCCTTTGGAAGAAATTAGGAAATGAGAGGCCTAGTTTTTTGCAACCGGATCTCGATTCCTTCGGTAACGAATCCCCGGGTGGCATTTCTAGATCGGGAGTCAGATTTTCGCCCCACTCCTCGTGTGACCAAGGTCCGTTTCCAAGCCCGGGTGTCTCAGGCAGAGCCCGTATTTCGGTATAGTTGGGAGTGTGGGGTCTCTAGAGGTCATCTAGTCCAACCCCTATATTATTATTATTATTATTATTATTATTATTATTATTATTATTGGGAATCAATGACTATTCTAAATTATTATTATTATTATAATTATTATTATTATTAGGAATCAATGACCATTCTAAATAATAATAATAATAATAATAATAATAATAATAATAATAATAATAATAATAATTGTCTAATTGTTGATTGGTCAAGGAAGGAAAGTCCCTTTTCCTGGGTTCATTGATGCAAAGGGCGTTTGCAGAAAAAGAGAGACGTAGTCCTCCGCGCGCGCCGTTGCAAAGTCTTCATTTCGGAGGTTGACCGCTGGCGGCGGATGGAGTTACCGGCCGGTGTCCAGTTGCCCTGACACCGAAGCCAGTGCCATCTCAGGCCGCCTTGGCACCCACTTTGAATTGCGATGGTTCAATGGGAGCTCTAGTTTCCCAAGGTCCTTGGGCTTTTCTGCCTGGTGCCTATGATTTTCCTTCATGGCGGAAGGGGGTTAGACTAGATGATCCATGTAGTCTCTTCCAACTCTGTGATTCAATGATTTTATAATCCTGGAAGCTGTAGTTTCCCAAGGTCCTTAGACTTATCGGGCTGGTGCATCAGTGAGAGGTGGGGAATACATTATTATTATTATTATTATTATTATTATTATTAATTTTGGGAGGTGTAGTTTCCCAAGGTCCTTAGGTGCACAACTGAATTATTGTTCATTTTGGGAGGTGTAGTTTCCCAAGGCCCTTAGATGCACAACTGTGAATTATTATTAATTTTGGGAGGTGTAGTTTCCCAAGGTCCTTAGGTGCATAATTGTGAATTATTACCAATTTTGGGAGGTATAGTTTCCCAGGGTCCTCAGGTGCACAACTTTGAATTAGTATTAATTTTGGGAGGTGTAGTTTCCCACGGCCCTTAGGTGCACAACTCTGAATTATTATTAATTTTGGGAGGTCTAGTTTCCCAAGGTCCTTAGGTGCACAACTGTGAATTATTATTCATTTTGGGAGGTGTATTTTATTTTATTTTATATTATATTATTATTATTTCATATTATTTTATATTATATTTATATATATTATAATTATACATTGTTTTATATCATATTTTAATATTTTATATTTTTATATTATTTTTATTTCATATATATTATAATATGTGTTATGTATTACATATTATTATTATTATTATTATTAATGCTATCATGGGAGCTGTAGTTTCCCAAGGTCTTTTCGCTTCCTGTATTTTATTTCATATTATTTTATATAATATATTTTATATTATATATTTGAAATATATTATATTTTATATATATATATATATATATATATATATATATATATATATAATTATAGATTGTTTTATATCATATCTTATTATTTTTTATATTATTTTATATTTTATTTTATTTCATATTATATATTATTATAATATGTGTTATCTATTATATATTATTATTATTATTATTATTATTATTATTAATGCTATCATGGGAGCTGTAGTTTCCCAAGGTCTTTTCATTTCATATTATATTATTATTATTTCATATTATATATTATTATAATATGTATTATTATTATTATTATTATTATTATTATTATTATTGCTATCATGGGAGCTCTAGTTTCCCAAGGTCTTTTTGCCTCCTGAATTTTATTTCATATTATATTATTATTATTTCATATGATATATTATTATAATATGTATTATATTATTATTATTATTATTATTATTATTATTATTATTATTATTAATGCTATCATGGGAGGTGTAGTTTCCCAAGGTCTTTTCATCTCCTCTGTCCAAGAAGGTTGGTGCATTGCCAAACTGCAAAAAAAAAATAAAAATACAAAGGCAGGAAAGCCCTTCTCTGCAAGCCCCACCTGGTTGGGATGGAGGCCTAATCCGCCCGGCAACTGCTTCCCAGGGAGCTTACCTGTCCTAAAGGTCTGAGCTTTACTTACGGCTGCGAGCGGCCTTTTGATTGGCGGAGGGCCGTGATGTCACCGCAAGGGGGGGCGGGGTGGAGGGAGCAGATAGGCCCCCAGGTAACCGGAGAGGGCGGGTCAAGTGTCCCAGGTGCGCCAAGGCAGGTGTCAGGTAACGCCAACCGAGCGCTCAGGCAGCCGGGCAGGTGTCCTGGGACGCGGCGCTTTCTCCGCACAGGTAAGAGGGGATCAAACCATATATATATATGTATACATCTATGGATCCCTAGGTATGTATAGGCATAAAGGTGCATACAGGTGTGCACACCTGGGACAGGTGAGGCCGAGCACACCTGGTTTGGGGAGTGTATTCCACAAAGGGAGGCATTGTGTCTGACTTTATGGCATGTTTTGAATGCGGTAAAAAGGCTTTGCATTTTACTTACCTGTTGCAAAGTAATTTTGCGGAAGTAATTTGCCCAGGTGTAGTTCCCAGTTATATTGATATATATATATAATTTGGCATGGCCGAGGATGAGTTCCCAAAGAATGGAAAACTGAACTATATTATATTGTATATTATATTGCATTATATTATATTATATATTGCATTATATTATAATATAAATATTATGTATTATTATATATTATATATATTATATTATATGCATTATATTATACATTGTATTATATTAAATTATAAATGTTATGTATTATTATATATTATATATATTATATTATATTATATGCATTATATTATATATTGCATTATATTATATTAGAAATATTATGTATTATTATATATTATATATATTATATTATTATATATTATATTATATGCATTATATTGTATTGTATTATATTAGAAATACTATGTATTATTATATATTATATATAGTATATGCATTATATTATATTATATATTGTATTATATTATATTAGAAATATTATGCATTATTATATATTATATATATTATATTATTATATATTATATTATATGCATTATATTATATATTGCATTATATTATATTATGTTATAAATATAATATATTATAATATAATATAATATAGTTCGGCTTTCCATTCTTTGGGAACTCATCCTCGGCCATGCCAAATTATAATATATTAAATTATATCATATTATATGCATTATATTATATATCGTATTATATTATGAATATTATGTATTATATATATATTACATATTATATTAGATTATATGCATTATATTATATATTGTATTATATTATATTACGTTATAAATATAATATAATATGATATGATATAGTTCAGTTTTCCATTCTTTGGGAACTCATCCTTGGCCATGCCAAATTATATTTTATTATATTATATTATATTATATATTGTATTATATTATAAATATTATGTATTATTATATATTATTATATGTTATATTATTATATATTATGTATTATTTTACACCATATTTTATTATTTTATATTTTTGTATTGTTTTATATTTTATATATTATATTATAATACATAATAATATATAATATAATATAAAATATAAAATAATACAAAAATATATAATAATAAAATATGATGTAAAATAATGTACATCTTATATGTTGTTTTAGATCATATTCTATTATTTTATATTTTTGTATTATTTATATTTTATTTTACTTCATATATATTATATATTATTATAATGTGTTATGTATTATATATATATGTATTATATTATATAATGTATTATATTATAAATATTATGTATTATGTATTATTATATATATGTTATATTATATATTATATATTATTTTAGATCATATTTTATTATTTTATATTTTGTATTATTTTATATATTATATATTATATAATATTATTATGTATTATATATTGTTTTAGATCATATTCTATTATTTTATATTTTTGTATTATTTTATATTATATATATTATATTATATTATATATTATTATATGTTAGGTATTATATAATTATATGTATTATATTGTATGTAATATATTGTATTATATTTTATATCATATTATATATCTTATATCATATTATATATATATAATAATATATAACAGTATAACATAATATAATATGAGATATATAATATAATATAGTATACAATATGATATATAATATAATCTAACATTATATAATATATAGTCTGTATTATTATTATTTTATTATATATATTATTATTATTATCTAATTTTATTATTATTACTATTATTATTATTATATTTTATTATTATTGGGATAGAGTTGGAAGGGAACCCCAAAGGTCATCTAGACTGGTACTATGCAGGAGGACACAGCTAAAGCCCTCCTGACAGATGCCCATCCGACCTCTATGTAAAAGCCTCTGAAGTAAGCAAACCGGCCATTCTTCAAAGCACTCTGTATTGGGATAGAGTTGGAAGGGAACCCCAAAGGTCATCTAGACTGATTCTGTGCAGGAAGACACCACTAAAGCCCTCCCGACAGAGGCTCATTCGACCTCTATGGAAAAACTTCCAAAAAAACGGAGAACCAGCCATTTTTCAAGGTAGTTTGTATTAGGAATACGAGTTGGAAGGGAACCCTAAACTGATGCTGTGCAGAAAGACACAGCTAAAACCTTCCCAACAGAGGCCCGTCTGAATTTTTTATTATTATTATTATTATTATTATTATCCATATTATTATTATTATTATAAAATATGTATTATTATAACATTTTAAGCAAATCGTATTGAATTAGAATGGGAAGGGATGTAGACTGATACTATGCAGAAAGACACAACTAAAACCTTCCCGACAGAGGCCCGTCTGAATTTATTATTATTATAATCATCCATATTATTATTATTATTATTAAATATGTATTATTATAATATTTTAAGCATATTGAATTAGAATTGGAAGGGATGTAGACTGATACCATGCAGAAAGACACAGCTAAAACCTTCCCGACAGAGGCCCGTCTGAATTTTTTATTATTATTATTATTATTATTATTATTATTATTATCCATATTTTTTATTATTATTATTATTAAATATGTATTATTGTAATATTTTAAGCAGATCGTATTGAATTAGAATTGGAAGGGAACCCCAAAGGCGATGTAGACTGATACTATGCAGAAGCTAAAACCTTCCCGACAGAGGCCCGTCTGAATTTATTATTATTATTATAATCCATATGTTATTATTATTATTATTATTATTATTATTATTATTATTATTATTATTATAAAATATGTATTATTATAATATCTTAAGCAGATCGTATTGAATTAGAATGGGAAGGGAATCCCAAAGGTCATCTAGAGCATGATGGGGGGCACAACTAAAGCCCTCCCGACAGAGACCCATCCGACCTCTATAGAAAGACCTCTGAATTAGGCGAACCAGCCTTGGAATAGAGTTGGAAGGGATCCCTCTGCAAGAAGACACCACTAAACCCCTCCAGACAGATGCCCATCTGACTATTTTGGAAATAGAGGTGGAAGGGCACCCTAAAGGTCATCTAGTCTGAACCCCCCGTGTCGTGGACCCATCTTTTAGGCCGACCGTATTGAAATAGAGGTGGAAGGGCACCCCAAAGGTCATCTAGTCTGACCCCCCCCATGCCATGGACCCATCTTTTAGGCTGATTGTATTGAAATGGAGGTGGAAGGGGACCCCAGTATTTGCAGGACAAAGAAACCAGTCATCGAAGTATAGAAGGGAAAGACTCAATGGGAAATGATGGGACGGGGACCCCAAAGGTCATCTAGTCTGACACCAATGTGCCGTGGACCCATCTTTTAGGCTGACCATATTGAAATAGTGGTGGAAGGGTACCCCAAAGGTCATCTAGTCTGACCCCCCCATGACGTGGAACCATCTTTCAGGCTGACCGTATTGAAATAGATGTGGAAGGGCACCCCAAAGGTCATCTAGTCTGACACCCCACATGCCGTGGACCCATCTTTTAGGCCGACCGTATTTGAAATAGAGGTGGAAGGGCACCCCAAAGGCCATCTAGTCTGTCCCCCCGTGCCATGGACCCATCTTTTAGGCTGACCGTATTTAAATAGAGACGGAAGGGTACCCCAAAGGTCATCTAGTCTGACCCCCCCCTGCCGTGGACCCATCTTTTTGGCCGACCGTATTGAAATAGAGGTGGAAGGGCACCCCAAAGGTCATCTAGTCTGACCCCCCCATGCCATGGACCCATCTTTTGAAATAGAGGTGGAAGGGCACCCCAAAGCTCATCTAGTTTGACCCCCCGATGTCGTTGACCCATCTTTCAGGCCGACCATATTGAAATAGAGGCAGAAGGGCACCCCAAAGGTCATCTAGTCTGACCCCCCATGCCGTGGACCCATCTTTTAGGCCGACCGTATTGAAATAGAGGTGGAAGCAGGGGCGGCCTGTCCATTACGCAAAGTAAGCGGTCGCGGTACACATTGTTTTTGCAGGGGCGCAAATGCCATAGCGTTGTATGAGATCCTAACTCTTTGTCATGCAGGAAGGCACAGCTCGATCCCTCCCGGCAGAGGGCCCTCCCAGGACATTCTTCCTTGTCTCTCGAACCCAGAGGACCCACTTCCTCTTTGCAAGGAAGGAGCAAACTCCAAAGTCAAAGCCAGAGTGGAATTTGGCCTCCGTGTGAGTGGGGTGGGGCCCCCAAAGGCCATCTAGTCCAACCCCAAAAGCACAGATGGAATATTATGATTTACAAGCCGAGCCGGTCCTGGCGCATCGAGCGAAACCTCCGTGGCCAGGAGCAGTCCACCTCCACGTCTCCCTATCATGGGGTGGTTTGAGGCCCCAAAGGCTTCCTATAGGTTAATAAGGATAATAATACGCTTTTCTTCGGATATAAAAGATAGCGATGACGGGCGTCTCAAAGCCGCCCTAGATTTGGCTTGAAAGGCATTGCAAGGGTTGGACTAGATGACCTCCGGGGAACCCTTTCCACAGTTCTATGGCCTTATCCAATGCCCCCATCCGTCCTGTTATAATATTATTATTATTATTATTATTATTATTATCTGGAAATTGTCCCAGAATGCAATCCTTCCCTTGGGTGGTGGGTAGTGTGCTGTTGGTGGATGGACATGTTCATGGTGCCAATGGAGAGAGAAAGGAACACTGGGATGCCTGGATGCCTGGTTGAGGAGGCACATATAATCTAGGGTGAAATTGTCCCCGAATGAAAGCCTTCCCTTGGGTGCTGGGCAGTGTGGTGTTTGTGGAGGACGTTGACAGGGACATGTTCATGGTGCCAATGGAGAGAGTAAGGAACACTGGGATGTCTGTGGTGGAGGAAGCACATAAAATCTAGGAGGAAATTGTCCCTGGGAGCTGGGCAGTGTGGTGTTGGTGGAGGACATTGGCAGGGCTCTTGGAGATGTTCATGGTGCCAATGGAGAGAGTAAGGAACAGTGGGATGCCTGTGGTGGAGGAAACGCATGAAATCTAAGATGGAATTGTCCCCGTATGAAAGGCTTCCCTTGGGTGGTGGGCAGTGTGGTTTTGGTGGATGACATTGGCAGGGCTCTTGGATAATGGAGAGAGTAAGGAACACTGGGATGTCTGTGGTGGAGGAAGCACATATAATCTAGAGTGAAATTGCCCCTGAATGGAAGCCTTCCCTTGGGTAGTGGGCAGTTTGGTGTTTGTGGAGTACATTAACAGGGACATGTTCGTGGTGCCAATGGAGAGAGTAAGGAACCCTAGGATGTCTGTGGTGCAGGAAATGCGTGAAATCTAGGATGGAATTGTCCCCGTATCAAAGCCTTTCCTTGGGTGGTGGGCAGTGTGATGTTGGTGGAGGACATTGGAAGGGCTCTTGGAGATGTTCATGGTGCCAATGGAGAGAGTAAGGAACAGTGGGATGCCTGTGGTGGAGGAAGCACATATAACCTAGGGTGAAATTATACCTGAATGAAAGCCTTCCCTTGGGTGGTGGGCAGTGTGGTGTCTGTGGAGGCCATTGACAGGGACATGTTCATGGTGCCAATGGAGAGAAAAGGGAACACTGGGATGTCTGTAGTGGAGGAAGCGCATGAAATTTAGAATGGAATTGTCCCTGGATGAAAGGTTTCCCTTGGGTGCTGGGCAGGGCTCTTGGACATGTTCATGGTGCTCGCTATAACGTATTTAGAATGGCTTGTAGGTCTTCTTCTGAATGCGCACAGACTATGTTATCATCGGCATATTGGAGTTCTATGGGATTGGCTAGTGACTGCTGGAAGAGCACTTTGGTTTTCTTGATGTTCAATGGTTTTCTCGTATGCTTCTGCAAATGTGTTTAGAGTGGCTTGTAGATCTTCTGAATGCGCACAGACTACGTTATCATCAGCATATTGGAGTTATTATTATACATATTTTCACTTTTATTATGTGTATAGATTGCATATTATAATATAATGTAATATTTAATATAATATATAATATGATATATATATCATATTATATATCATATTATATATGATATATAATTATATTATAATTATATTATTATATATGATATATATATGGTGCCAATGGAGAGAGTAAGGAACACTGGGATGCCTGGGATTTCATATTGTATTATAATCATATAAACATATAAATAATAATGATAATAATAATACATTTTATTTATTTACGCAACTTATACATATTTTCACTTTTCTTATGCGTATAGATAGATATAATAATGATGATGATCCATATATATATATTAATAGGATCTTAAGAATGGGATGGGAGCCCCAAAGGTCATCTATACCAGCCCTCTGCCCACTGCAAGGACTGAGATACATTATCATATTAACAATAAGATACATAATAATAATAGTAATAATGAGATACATTATCATAATAATAAGATACATAATAATAGTAATGAGATACATTATATTAATAAGATACATTATCATAATAATAAGATACATAATAATAATAGTAATGAGATACATTATATTAATGAGATATATATAGATACATAATATAATAATAATAATGAGATACATTATCATAATAATAAGATACATAATATAATGAAATATGTTATCATGTTAATAATAAGATACATAATGAGATACCTTGCCATAATAATTACATAATAATAATAATAATAATAATGATCTATGTTATCATAATAATAGATACATAGCCATAATAATGAGATACATTATCATATTAATAAGATACATAATAATAATAATGAGATACATTATCTTAATAATAAGATACATAAAAGTAGTAATGAGATAATTATAATAATAAGATAATAATAGATACATTATCATATGAATAATAAGATACATAATAATAATTAGATACATTATATTAATAATGATACATATTAATAATAGTTACATTATCATAATAAGATAATAATAATGAGAACAATTATATTAAGATACATAATAATAATGAGATGCATAATAATAATAAGACACATAAAAATAATAATGAGATATTTATCATAATAATAAGATACATAATAATTATGAGATACATTATCATATTAATAATAAGATACATAATAATAATAATGAGATACATTATCATATTAATAGTAAGATATATAATAATGAGATACATTATCATATTAATAATAAGATACATAATAATAATAATAATAATAATAATAATAATAATGAGATACATTATTTGTAAGCCGCTCCGAGCCCCAGGGGAGTGGCGGCATATAAGTTCGAATAATAAATAAATAAATATTACTAATAAGATAAATAATAATAATAATGAGATCATTATCATAATAATAAGATACATAATAATAATAATAATAATAATAATAATGAGATACATTATCATATTAATAATAAGGAGACATTGTCATGGAGTGATGATGATGATGATGCATAAAGGATGATAACGATGGTGATAATGCATCTCAGTCCTTGCAGTGGGCAGAGGGTTGGTATAGATGACCTTTGGGGCTCCCGTCCCTTCATTTCCCATTGAGTCTTTCCCTTCTATACTTCGATGACTGGTTCCTTGTAGTCCTGCAATGGCCATTGGGTTGATGTCCGGAGAAAAGCGCCAGCTTCGGAGTGTGTTCTTTACGTCGTCTGCATTAACCAAATCCTGGCTTTGCATTAAGCCCATTTGCCCCAAAGGGCCCCTTTGTTTCCTTAAGGGCCACGAGAGAGAGAACGGGATAAGCTGTCCACGTTAATCCTCCAGACCGCTGTTGCTGAATCCAAATCTCTCTGTTTTGGATTTTGGGGACGGGAAATTCACTTTATTCCTCCCAAAACTGGCTCCAAAAAAGTAACTTTTCAAAAAAGTAACTTTTTCATCTGACACCGCCGTTGCTTGGACCCAAATCTCTCTGCTTTGGATTTTGGGGACAGGAAATCCATCATATTCCTCCAAAACTGGCTCCAAAAAAGTAACTTTTCCAAAAAGTAACTTTTTCATCTGACACCGCTGTTGCTTGGACCCAAATCTCTCTGCTTTGGATTTTGGGGGTGGGAAATCCACTTTATTCCTCCCAAAACTGGCTCCAAAATGTAACTTTTTCAAAAGTAACTTTTGTATCTGACATTGTCCTTGCTCTATAGTTGTGAACATTATTTTTTGCAATTATTATGACTATTATTTTTTTGCAATTATGATTACTATTATTTTTTGCAATTATTATTACCATTATTATTTTGCAATTATCATTACTATTATTTTTTGCAATTATTATTATTATTATTTGCAATTATTATTACTATTATATTTTTTGCAATTATTATTACTATTATTTTTTCACATTTATTATTACTATTATTTTTTGCAATTATTATTACTATTATATTTATTGCAATTATTATTACTATTATTGTTTTGCAATTATTATTACTATTATATTTTTGCAATTATTATTACTATCATTTTTTGCAATTATTATTACCATTATTTTTTGCAATTATTATTACCATTATTTTTGCAATTGTTATTACCATTATTTTTTGCAATTATTATTACTATTATTTTTTTGCAGTTATTATTACTATTATTTTTTGCAATTATGATTACTATTATTTTGCAAATCTTATTACTATTATTTTTTGCAGTTATTATTACTATTATTTTTTGCATTTATTATTACTATTATATTTTTTGCATTATTACTATTTTTGCAATTATGATTACTATTATTTTTTGCAATTATTATTAATATTATTTTTGACAATTATTATTACCATTATTTTTGCAATTATTATTATTATTATTATTATTTGCAATTATTATTACTATTATTTTTTGCAATTATTATTACTATATTTTTTTGCAATTATTATTACTATTATTTTTTGCTGCTTCAGTTCTGTGGAATGGGCTTCTGCTGGGAGACGTAGCACACCGGGGTCCTTGTGCCCAAGTCCTTTGTGTGCTAAAACTCCCTTTTTGGGGTCTCCTCTCCTTCAGCTCACTTCGCTGGAAGGCAGCCCCGAACTCCGCCGCGTCGACTCGAGCCGGAAATCCCGGAACTTCAACAAGCAGCCCAGCACCGGAGACTACTACAAACACCTGGGGAGCGCCGGGGAGCAAGGCAGCATGGCGCACAGCGAGGAGGTGAGATGTAGTTCCCCTGGGAGACGTACTTTCCCCAGGAAATTATACTAGAACTCCCATTTCCCTGGGAGTTGTAGTTTTCCTGCATCCAGAGAGCACTCCCAGTGAAACAGTAGGTCCCAGGAAAACTACAACTCCCAGGAAAATGGGAGTTATGGTATAATAGTCTCCCTGGGATATGTGGTTTTTCCTGGGAGGTTGTAGTTTTCCCTGGGAGTTGTAGTCTTGCTGCACGTTAAAGTTTTTTTTTTGCTGAAAACTATAGTTTCCCTGGGAGTTACAGTTTCCCTGAGAATTATAGTTTCCAGGGAATTATAGTTTTCCTGAGAGTTATAGTTTCTGAGGAGTTATAGTTTCCCTGAGAGTTATAGCTTCTGGGGAGTTTTAATGTCCCTGAGAGTTATAGTTTCTGGGGAGTGATAGTTTCTGGGGAATTAAAGTTTCTGGGGAATTATAGTTTCCCTGAGGGTTATAGTTTCTCCAAGAGTTATAGCTTCTGGGGAGTTATAGTTTTCCTGAGAGTTATAGTTTCTGGGAAGTTATAGTTCCCCTGAGAGTTATAGTTTCCAGAGAGTTATAGTTTCCAGAGAGTTATAGTTTCCCTGAGAATTATTGTTTCCTTGAGAGTTATAGTTTCTGGGGAGTTATAGTTTTCCCGAGAGTTATATTTTCTGGGGGGTTATAGTTTCCTTGAGAGTTAAAGTTTCTGGGGAGTTATAGTTTTCCCGAGAGTTATAGTCTCTGAGAGTTATAGTTTCCCTGAGAGTTATAGTTTCTCCAAGAGTTATAGCTTCTAGGGAGTTTTAATGTCCCTGAGAGTTATAGTTTCCCTGAGAGTTATAGTTTCTCCAGGGGTTATAGCTTCCGGGGAGTTATAGTTTTCCTGAGAGTTATAGTTTCTAGGGAGTTATCGTTATCCTGAGAGTTATAGTTTCTGGGAAGTTATAGCTCCCCTGAGAGTTATAGTTTCCAGAGAGTTATAGTTTCTGGGGAGTTATAGTTTTCCCGAGAGTTATATTTTCTGGGGTGTTCTAGTTTCCTTGAGAGTTATATTTTCTGGGGTGTTACAGTTTCCATGGGAGGTGTAGTTTCTGGGGAGTTCTAGTTTCCTTGAGAGTTATAGTTTCTGGGGAGTTATAGTTTTCCCGAGAGTTATAGTTTCTGGGGAGTTATAGTTTCCTTGAGAGTTATATTTTCTGGGGAGTTCTAGTTTCCATGGGAGGTGTAGTTTTCCGCTGACACTGTCCCCTCTTCCTCCTCCTCTTCCTCCTCGCAGGCCTCTCTCCTGTCCAAGGAGGACGCTGTGCAGCAGAACGGCAGCCCCGCCTCGCCCCCTCCCTCCCCTTCGCCCTGTTCCTCGGAGGGGCAGGCGCCCCCCTCCCCCACGGAGGAGCCCCCACCACTGCCCCCACCGCCCCCTCCCCCACTGCCCGAGGGGGGCTGCCCTCCGCCCCCACCGCCCCCTCTCCCGGCGGCAACGGGATCAACAGCGGGGTCCGAGAACCAGCACCCCCCCGCGGCCCCCGGGCAGAGGCGCTCCTCCTCCTCCACCGGAAGTAAGTCTCTCAGGGGGGGGGCACCCCGATTGGGGGGTCTCGGGGCAGGAAAGACGGGCATTGGGGAGCATCTAAGGGGAATCAAAGGGGGCATCCTCGGGCATCAGAAGGGTCATCTCGGGTCACCAAATTGGGGGCATCAAGGAGGGTCTTAAGAGGTCATCTCAGGTCATCAAAGGCATCAAGGAGGGTCCTTAGGGGTCATTTTGGGTCATCAAAGGGGCATTAAGGTTTTTTGTGGTCATCAAGCAGTATCTTTAAGGGTCATCTCAGCTCATCAAAGAGGGTCTTTAGGGGTCCTCTCAGGTCACCATATTGGGGGCATGAAGAATGGTCTTAAGGGGTCATCTTGGGTCATCAAAGGGGCATCTGGGAGGGTCTTTAAAGGTCATCTCAGGTCATCAAAGGCATCAAGGAGGGTCTTTAGGGGTCATCAAAGAGGGTCTTTAGGGGTCATCTCAGGTCATCAAAGGGGCATCAAGGATGGTTTTGGGGGGTCATCAAGGAGGATCTTTAAGCGTCATCTCAAGTCATCAAAGGAGCATCAAGGAGGGTCTTTTGGGGTCATCTCAGGTCATCAAAGGGGGCATCAAAGAGGGTCTTTAAGGGTCATCTCAGGTCATCAAAGGGGCATAAAGGATGGTTTTGGGGGGTCATCAAGGAGGATCTTTAAGCGTCATCTCAAGTCATCAAAGGAGCATCAAGGAGGGTCTTTTGGGGTCATCTCAGGTCATCAAAGGGGGCATCAAAGAGGGTCTTTAAGGGTCATCTCAGGTCTTCAGGGGCATCAAGGATGGTCTTTAAGAATCATCTCAGGTCACCAAAGGGGCATCAAGGAGGGTTTTTAGGAGTCATCTCAGGTCAACAAAGGGGCATCAAGGATGGTCTTTAAGGGTCATCTCAGGTCACCAAAGGGGCATCAAGGAGGGTCCTAAGGGGTCGTCTCAGGTCATCAAAGGCATCAAGGAGGGTCTTTAGGGGTCATCTCGGATCATCAATGGGGCATCAAGGAGAGTTTTTAGGGGTCATCAAGGAGTATCTTTAAGGGTCATCTCAGGTCATCAAAGAGGGTCTTTAGGGGTCATCAATGGAGCATCAAAGGGGCATCAAGGAGGGTCTTTAGGGGTCATCTCAAGTCATCAAAGAGGGTCTTTAGGGGCCATCTCAAGTCATCAAAGGGGCGTCAAGGAAGGTTTTTAAGGGTCATCTCAGGCCACCATATTGGGAG
>NW_026844811.1:4410619-4453119 GCF_025583915.1 Anolis sagrei ordinatus
AGGAATATTCCCTTAAATGCTACTACCAATAATAATAATAATTAGTATATTCCTTTAAATACTACTATTACTTCTACTACTACTACTACTAACAGGAATACTCCCTTAAATACTATACTCCCTTAAATACTACTATCAATAATAATAATAATAATAATAATAATAATAATAATAATAATAATGGGAATATTCCTTTAAATACTACTATTACTTCTACTACTCCCAGATCTCTTTGAACTTTAGGAATATCCTACTACTACTACTAATAGTAGTAGTAATACTAATAATATCCCATTTTGATCCCTTGATTGAGACCCTTTCTCCGGAGGTTTTTAAGCAGGGGCTGGATGGCCATCTGTCGGGAGGGCTTTGCTGGCGTCTTCCTGTATGACCGAGTAACGGGGTTGGGCTGGGTGACCTTTGGGGGTCCCTTCCTCCCAGTCCTCGGACCCCCTTCGATGCCTTTGCGCCTGGTTTCCTTTGTTCAGGAAGGGCTTTGGGGGCCCTGAAATATTGATGGGAGCTTAATCCTCGGCCTTTTGTCTCTGGCGGCGGTTTCTTGTCACCCCGATCCCTGCCAAGCCTGCATTATTTAGTGCCACGGCGGCCCTCCGGCACCGGCGTCATCCACACATACACACACACACGTGACGCTAGAGTTGGAAAGGGACCCCCAAGGGACATCCGGTCTGACCCCCTTCCACCACCCGATCCCTCCTGAGAGATGGCCATCCTTCAGGAGGGTTTTGATGGTGTATTCCCAGGGTCAGACTGGATGGCCCTCTGTCCGGAGGGCTTTGATGGTGTATTCCTGGGATCAGACTGAATGCCCTTTGGGGTCCCAATTCCATGCTTCGGAGGCAGGATGGCCCTCTGTCGGGAGGGCTTTGACTGTGTATTCTTGCATTGGAGAATGCGGTCAGACTGGATGGCCCTCTGTTGGGAGGGCTTTGATTGTGTATTCTTGCATTGGAGAACAAAGTCAGACTGGCTGGCCGTCTGTTGGGAGGGCTTTGATGGTGTCTTACCGGGGTCAGACTGGATGGCCCTTGGGGGTCCCAATTAAATGCTTCGGAGGCAGGATGACCCTCTGTTGGGAGGGCTTTGACTGTGTATTCTTGCATTGGAGAATGGTTTCAGACTGTCTGGCCCTCTGCCGGGAGGGTTTTGATGGTGTATTCCCGGGGTCAGACTGGATGGCCCTTGGGGGTCCCAATTAAATGCTTCGGAGGCAGGATGTCTCTCTGTCGGGAGGGCTTTGACTGTGTATTCTTGCATTGGAGAATGCAGTCAGACTGAATGGCCCTCTGTTAGGAGGACTTTGATGGTGTATTACCGGGGTCAGACTGGATGGCCCTTGGGTTTCCCAATTCTATGCTTCGGATGCAGGATGTCCCTCTCTCGGGAGGGCTTTGACTGTGTATTCTTGCATTGGAGAAAGGGGTCAGAGTGGATGGCCCTCTGTCGTGAGGGCTTTGACTGCGTATTCTTGCATTGGACAATGCAGTCAGACTGGCTGGCCCTCTGTCAGGAGGGTTTTGATGGTGTATTACCGGGGTCAGACTGGATGCCCTTTAGGGGTCCCAATTCTTTGCTTCGGAGGTGGGATGGGCTTTGACTGTGTATTCTTGCATTGGAGAAGGGGGTCAGAGTGGATGGTCCTCTGTCAGGAGGGCTTTGATGGTGTACTATGGGGGTCAGACTGAATACCTTTTGGGGGTCTCAATTTCTGTCAGAAGGAAAGAAAGAAAGAAAGAAAGAAAGAAAGAAAGAAAGAAAGAAAGAAAGAAAGTTAAGGAAAGAAAGAAGGAAAAGAAAGGAAGAAAAGAAAGGAAAGGAAAGGGAAGGAAAGAAAGAAGGAAAAGAAAGGAAGAAAGACAAAGGGAAGGAAAGAAAGAAGGAAGGGAAAGAAAGAAAGAAAAAAGGGAAGGAAGAAAGGGAAAGGAAGAAAAGATAAGGGAAGGAAGGAAAGAAAGAAAATGAAAGTAAGAAGAAAAGGGAAGGAAAGAAAGAAGGAAAGGAAAGAAAGAAAGAAAAAAGGGAAGGAAAGAAAGGAAAGAAAGAAAGAAAGAAAGAAAGAAAGAAAGAAAGAAAAGAAAGGGAAGGAAAGAAAGAAGGAAGGGAAAGAAAGAAAGAAAAAAGGGAAGGAAGGAAGGGAAAAGAAGAAAAGATAAGTGAAGGAAGGAAAGAAAGAAAATGAAAGTAAGAAGAAAAGGGAAGGAAAGAAAGAAAGAAAAAAGGGAAGGAAAGAAAGGAAAGAAAGAAAGAAAGAAAGAAAGGGAAGGAAAGAAAGAAAAGAAAGGGAAGGAAAGAAAGAAGGAAAGAAAGAAAGAAACGGAAGGAAAGAAAGAAGGAAAGGGAAGGAAGGAAAGAAAAGGAAAGAAAGAAAAAAGGGAAGGAAAGAAAGAAATAAATAAAGGAAAGGAAAGGAAAGGAAGAAGGGAAGAAAGAGGGAAAGAAAAGGAAGGAAAGAAAGAAATAAGGAAAGAAAAGGAAGGAAAGAAAGAAGAGAAGAAAATGGAGGAAAGAAAGAAAAAGGGATGGAAAGAAAGAAGGGAAGAAAATGAAAGAAAGAAAGAAAAGGGAAGGAAAGGAAGAAGGGAAGAAAATGAAGGAAAGAAGGGGAAAGGAAAGAAAGAAAGAAAGATAAGGGAAGGAAGAAAAGAAAAGGAAGGAAAGAAAGAAAAAAGGGAAGGAAAGAAAGAAGGAAAGAAAAGGGAAGAAGGAAGGAAGGAAGGAAGATGAAAGTAAGAAGGAAAGAAAAGGGAAGGAAAGGAAGAAGGAAAGAAAGAAAGAAAAGGGAAGGGAAGAAAGAATTAAAGGAAAGAAAGAAAGACAAGAGAAGGAAGGAAAGAGAAAGAAAGAAAGAAAAAAAGAAAGAAAGAAAGAAAGGAAAGAAGGAAAGGAAAGAAAGACAAGAGAAGGAAGGAAGAAAAGAAAGAAAGAAAAGGAAAGAAAAGGGAAGGAGAAAAAGAAAGAAAGACAAGGGAAGCAAGGAAAGAAAAGGAATGAAAGAAAGAAAGAAAGAAAGGAAAGGAAAGAAAAAAGGGAAATTTATTATTTACTTATTTATTTACTCCATTTGTATACCGCATTTATCAGCCTGAAACGGCGACTCAATGCGGAAAAAAAGAAAGAAAGACAAGGGAAGAAAGGAAAGAAGGAAAGAAAGACAAGATAAGGAAGGAAGGAAAGAAAGAAAGAGAAAGAAAGAAAGAAAAGGAAAGGAAAGAAAGAAAAGGGAAGGAAAGAAAGAAGGAAAGGAAGGAAGGAAGGAAGAGAGGGAAAGGAAAGAAAGGAAAGGGAAGAAAGGAAAGAAAGAAAAAAGGGAAGGAAAGAAAGAAGGAAAGGAAGGAAACAAAAGGGAAGGAAAGAATGAAGGAAAGGAAACGAAAGAAAGAAAAAAAGAGAAGGAAAGAAAGAAGTAAAGGAAAGGAGGGAAAGTAAGAAAGGAAAGAAGGAAAGGAAAGAAAGAAAAGAAAGGAAGGAAAAAAGGGAAGAAAAGAAAGAATTAAAGGAAAGAAAGAAAGAAAGAAAGAAAGGGAAGGAAAGAAAGAAAGGAAAGGGAGGAAGAAAAGGGAAGGAAAGAACGAAACAAAAAAGAAAGAAAATGGAAAGAAAGAAAGAAAGAAAGAAAAAAGAAAGAAAAAGAAAGAAAGAAAGAAAGAAAGACAAAGGAAGGAAGGAAAGAAGGAAAGAAATACAAGATAAGGAAGGAAGGAAAGAGAAAGAAAGAAAGAAAGAAAGAAAGAAAGGGAAAGGAAAGGAAAGGAAAGAAAGAAGGAAATGAAACGAAAGAAAGAAAGAAGGAAAGAAAGAAGGACAGAAAGAAAGAAAGAAAGAAAGAAAGAAAGAAAGAAAGAAAGAAAGAAAGAAAGAAAGAAAGGCTGGCTGGCTGGCTGGCTCTCTGTTGGAAAGGATGCTTTGATGGTGCATTCGGGGGGTCAGTCCAGATGCCCTTTGGGGGTCCCGATTCCCGTGGTGGTGTTGGTGGCGGTGTGCCCTCCTGCCCTCCCTCCCTCCGGTGGGACAGAGGCCTCTTTGTGGCGGTGGCTTTGGCGCATTAGTGTCCCACGTGTCCTGATCCGGTGCGCTTGGCCGGCGTTCAGCACGTTGCGCGTCTTAGCCCCAGAGGATCCTTCTGGCCGCGGGGATTTGGGGCCTTAAGAGGAGCCGGGCATTCGCCGCCCAGAACCAGCATGGCCCAGTAAGGCTCCCAGTGGCCTCCCAGTTGCATGGACCGGGAGGACGCATGGACTTGGCAGACAGCACCAGGCAAGTCCAACTTCTCTCTCTCACAAAACAAGCCTTTTGGGTTGGCATGGGCCAATTTTGGCCCTCTGGGGGGTTTGGACTCCAGCTCCCATCATTCCTAACCGCCTGCCGGCGGTTAGGAATGATGGGAGCTGTAGTCCAAACCCCGGCTGACCTGCGCTTGGCACCTGCCGGCCTTGATCCCTTCTTAGCCTCTACCTGCCTATTTCCGCACACCTGAGGCCACCACAGGCTTCCCTCTCCTCCCTTCCCTTTCTACTCCCTTCCTTCTTTCCTTTTTGCTCCCTTCTCTTCTTCCCTTTCCTTTCTTTCCTTTCCCTTTTCTTTCCTACTTTCTTTCCTTCTTTCTTTCCTTCCTTTTCCTCTTTCTTCCTTCTTTCTTTCCTTCTTCCTCCCTTCCCTTTCCCTTCTTCTTTTCTTTTTCTCCCTCCTCTTTCTTTCCTTCCCTTCCCTTTCTTTCCTCCTTCTTCCTTCCTTCCTTCTTCCTTCCTTCTCCTTCCTCCTTCCTTCCTTCCTGCCTTCCTTCTTTCCTTCCCTCCCTCCCTCCCTCCCTCCTTCCTTCCTTCTTTCCTTCCTTCCTTCTTTCCTTTCCTTTCTTTCTTTCTTTCCTTCCTTTTCTGTCCTCCCTTTTCTATCCTTCTTTCTTTCTTTCCTTCTTTCCTTCCCTTTTCTTTCTTTCCTTCCTTCCTTCCTTCCTTCCTTCCTTCCTTACTTCCTTCCTTCTCTTCCTTCCTTCCCTCCCTCCCTCCCTCCCTCCTTCCTTCCTTCCCTTTCTTTCTTTCCTTCCTTTTCTGTTCTCCCTTTTCTATCCTTCTTTCTTTCTTTCCTTCTTTCCTTCCCTTTTCTTTCTTTCCCTCCATCCTTCTCTTTCTGTCTTTCCCTTCTTTCCCCTCCTTCTTTTCTTTTTCCCTTCTCTCCCTTTCTTTCTTTTCCTTCTTCTTTCCTTCCTTTCCTTCCTCCCCTTTTCTTTCCTTCTTTCCTTCCCTTTCCCCTTTCTTTTCTTCTTTCTTTCTTTTTCTTTTCTTTCTTTCTTCCTTTTCTTCCTTCTTCTTTCCTTCCTTTCTTTCTTTTCTTCTTCTTTCTTTCTTTCTTTCTCTTTTCTTCCTTCCTTCTTCTTTTTCTTCCCTTCTTTCTTTCCTTCCCTTTTCTTTCCTTCTTTCTTCCCTTTTCTTTCTTCCCTTCTTTCCTCCCTTTTCTGTCCTTCTTTCCTTCCTTCCTTTTTTCTTCTTCCCCTTTCTTTATTTCCTTTTCTTTCCTTCCTTCCTTTTCTTCCCTTCTTTCTTTCCCTCCCTTTTCTTGCTTTCCTTCCTTTTCTTTCCTTCCTTCTTTCCTTTTTTCTTCCCTTCTTTCTTACCTTTCTTTCTTTCCTTCATTTCCTTTCTTTCTTTCCTCCCCTCCCCTCTCTTTTCTTTCTTTCTTTCTTTCTTTCTTTCTTTCTTTCTTTCTTTCTTTCTTTCTTTCTTTCTTTCTTTCCTCCCTTCCCTTCCCTTCCCTTCCCTTCTTTTCCTTTCTTTCCTTTCCTTCTTTCTTCCCCTTTCTTTCTTTCTTTCTTTCTTTCTTTCTTTCTTTCTTTCTTTCTTTCCTTCTTTCTTTCCCTTTTCTTTCATTCTGTTTTCCTTCCTTCCTTGCTTCTTCTTTCCTTCTTTCTTTCCTTCCCTTCTCTTTCTTCCATTCTCTTCTTTCCTTCCTCCACTTTTTGGTCCCTCCTTCCTTCCTTCCTTCCTTCCTTCCTTCCTTCCTGGATGTTCCTCGTCTCCTTCGCTGTCCATTAAATCCGACCGGGAACGTCCGCAGGAAACAAAAAGCCATTCTCATTCCCAAATTTCACTTCCCTCTCCCTTCCTTCCTTCCTTCCTTCCGGGTGGAAATTTCCACGGAGTCGGCTCAGTCTCGATCTCGGTAAGCTTGGCTGGAACCCGGTTCTTTTCTAAACGCTGTGGACTAGTAACTTAGGACCAAGTTTTGGAAACATGTTCGAATATGGGTTGGATTTGGCGTCTGTTTGAGTGAGTTTTGTATGGAAGGGACTCTGTCTTTGGAACTGTTTGACAGTGGAATAAATTGCTTTTGAGTCTCCTTCTACAGAGGTTGAGTGGCCATCTGTCGGGAGGGATCGAATGGTGTCTCGGGAGGGATCTAACGGCCCTTTGCGGGGATCTCTTCCAACTCTTTAAGTTACTGTGAATGTATTCAAGATGGAAGGGATAATGGTGGAGTCTTCTTCCTTCTCTGGACGTTTTTGAAGGAGAAGCTGGATGGCCATCTGTCGGGAGGGATCGAATGGTGTCTCAGAAGGGATCTTTTGGGGGCGGGGTCTCTTACAACTCTTTTAAGATTCTATGAACATATTCAGGATGGAACAAATAATAGTAGAGTCTCCTTCCTTCTCTGGACGTTGTTGAAGGGGTGTCTGGATGGCCATCTGTCAGGAGGGATCGAATGGTGTCTTGGGAGGGGTCTAACAGCCTTTTTTTGGGGGGTCTCTTCCAACTCTTGAAGTTTCTATGAACATATTCAAGATGGGACAGATAATGGTAGAGTCTCTTTCTCTTGGACATGTTCGTGGTTCCAATGGAGAGAGTAAGGAACACTGGGATGCCTGTGGTGGAGGAAAAACATAAGATCTAGGATGGAATTGTCCCTGAATGAAAGCCTTTTCTTGGGTGGTGGGCAGTGTGGTGTTTAGGGAGGACATTGGCAGGGCTCTTGGACATGTTTGTGGTGCCAATGGATAGAGTAAGGAACACTGGGATGCCTGTGGTGGAGGAAACACGGGAGATCTAGGATGGAATTGTCCCCGTATGAAAGCCTTCCCTTGGGTGGTGGGCAGTGTGGTGTTTAGGGAGGACATTGGCAGGGCTCTTGGACATGTTTATGGTGCCAATGGAGAGAGTAAGGAACACTGGGATGCCTATGGTGGAGGAAACACAGGAGATCTAGGATGGAATTGTCTCCGAATGAAAGCCTTCTCTTGGGTGGTGGGCAGTGTGGGGTTTCTAGAGGACATTGGCAAGGCTCTTGGACATGATCATGGTGCCAATGGAGAGAGTAAGGAACACTGGGATGTCTGTGGTGGAGGAAACGCATGAAATCTAGGATGGAATTGTCCCCGTATGAAAGCCTTCCCTTGGGTGGTGGGCAGTGTGGTTTTTGGGGAGGACATTGGCAGGGCTCTTGGAGATGTCCATGGTGCCAATGGAGAGAGTAAGGAACACTGGGATGTCTGTGGCGGAGGAAACACGTGAAATCTAGGATGGAATTGTCTTCCCTTGGGTGGTGGGCAGTGTGGTGTTGGTGGAGGACATTAGCAGGGACCTTGGATGTGTTCATAGTGCCAATGGAGAGAGTAAGGAACACTGGGATGTCTGTGTTGGAGGAAACACATAAGATCTAGGATGGAATTGTCCCCAGATGAATGCCTTCCCTTGGGTGGTGGGCAGTGTGGTGTTGGTAGAGGAGGCTCTTGGACATGTTCATGGTGCCAATGGAGAGAGTAAGGAACACTGGGATGTCTGTGGTTGAGGAAACGTCATTGGAGGGAGGACCTTGGGGGTCTCCTGAGTAGTGGGAGCTAAAGCTATTTGTGGAAGTGGGACCTTGTCTGTGGAAGTGGACACCCCAGCCACACACACACATACATATTTTCATTTTTATTATGTGTATAAATTATTATTATTATTATTAATATAGATAGATATCCATGGGATCTTTAGATTGCATCCATAAAGAGCAAACCAGAAGCCACTTTGGCAGCCAAGAGAGGCTTTTGTTGCTGTTGCTGTTGTTGTTGTTTTCACTGTATATAGATATTATTATTACTATTATTATTATTATTATTATTATTAATAATAATAATAATGAATCCATAGGATCTTTGGAATGCATCCGTAAGGAGCAAACTGATGACACTTTGGCAGCCAAGAGAGGCTGTTGTTGTTGTGGTTGTTGTTGTTGTTGTTTTCACTATATATATAATAATATATAATATAATATAATATAATATAATAATGTTGTTGTTGTTTTCACTATATAATAATAATAATAATAATATAGACATCCATGGTATCTTTAGATTGCATCCATAAAGAGCAAAACAGAAGCCACTTTGGCAGTCAAGAGAGCCTGTTGTTGTTGTTGTTGTTGTTTTCACTATATATAGATTATTATTATTATTATTATTAATAATAATAATAATATAGACATCCATGGGATCTTTGGAATGCATCCGTAAGGAGCAAACCGAATGACACTTTGGCAGCCAAGAGAGGCTTTTCTTCTTCTTGTTGTTGTTGCTTTCACCGTATATAGATTATTATTGTTAATATTATTATTAATAATAATAATAATATAGAAATCCATGAGATCTTGGGAATGCATCCATAAGGAGCAAACCAGAAGCCACTTTGGCAGCCAAGAGAGGCTTTTGTTGTTGTTGTTGTTGTTGTTGTTGTTTTCACTATATATAGATTATTATTATTATTATTATTATTATTATTATTATTATTATTAATATAGATAGACATCCATGGGATCTTTAGATTGCATCCATAAAGAGCAAAACAGAAGTCACTAATAATAATATAGACATCCATGGGATCTTTGGAATGCATCCGTAAAGAACAAACCAGAAGCCACTTTGTTGTTGTTGTTGTTGTTGTTTTCACCATATATAGATTAATAATAATAATAATAATAATAATAATAATAATAATAATAATAATCACCGTATATCACTTTGGCTTTTCTTCCTAGTTTCTTTCTAAGTGAGATGTGTGTGATTGAAATACTACTACTACTACTACTACTACTACTACTAATAATAATAATAATAATAATAATAATTAATAATTTTGTTAACGAGCCTTCCTTCCTCCCTGCAGGCACCAAGTCCTTCAACATGATGTCCCCGACGGGCGACAACGCGGAGCTTCTGGCCGAGATCAAGGCCGGGAAGAGCCTGAAGCCCACCCCGCAGAGCAAGGGCTTCACCACCGTCTTCTCCGGATGCGGGCAGGCCGGCTCCGGCGTAAGGCTCTCCGGCTGATTTTGGGGCGGGGGGGGGTGCCCTCGGCTAGTGGTCAGTCCCCACAAAGGATGGCCACTCCCCTTTGGGTCTTTCCTGCATCCATTCCTCCCCTCTCTGTCCTCTCATCTTTCTCCTTCCTTCCTTCCCTCCTTCCTACCAATCTACCTACCTTCCTCCTTCCTTCCTTCCTTCCTACCTTCCGTCCTACCTACCAACCAACCTACCTCTCTCCTTCCTTCCTTCCTTCCTTCCTTCCTTCCTTCCTTCCTTCCTTCCTTCCTTCCTTCCTTCCTATCTACCAACCTACCATCCTACCTACCTACCAACCTACCTCTCTCCTTCCTTCCTTCCTTCCTTCCTTCCTTCCTTCCTTCCTTCCTTCCTTCCTATCTACCAACCTACCATCCTACCTACCTACCAACCTACCTCTCTCCTTCCTTCCTTCCTTCCTTCCTTCCTTCCTTCCTTCCTTCCTACCTACCTTCCTACCTACGTACCTACCAACCTACCTACTTCCTTCCTACCTTCCTTCCTACCTACCTTCCAACCAACCTACCTACCTATCAACCTACCTCTCTCCCTCCCTCCTTCCTTCCTTCCTACATACCTACCTACCGTCCTACCTACCTACCAACCTACCTCTCTCCTTCCTTCCTTCCTTCCTTCCTTCCTACCTACGTACCTACCAACCTACCTACTTCCTTCCTACCTACCTTCCAACCAACCTACCTACCTACCAACCTACCTCTCTCCCTCCCTCCTTCCTTCCTTCCTTCCTTCCTTCCTACCAACCTACCTCTCTCCTTCCTTCCTTCCTTCCTTCCTTCCTTCCTTCCTTCCTACCTTCCTACCTACGTACCCACCAACCTACCTACTTCCTTCCTACCTACCTACCTACCGTCCTACCTACCTACCTACCTACCAACCTACCTCTCTCCCTCCTTCCTTCCTTCCTACATACCTACCTACCATCCTACCTACCTACCAACCTATCTCTCTCCTTCCTTCCTTCCTACCTTCCTACCTACATACCTACCAACCTACCTACTTCCTTCCTTCCTACCTACCTTCCAACCAACCTATCTACCTACCAACCTACCTCTCTCTCTCCCTCCTTCCTTCCTTCCTACCTTCCTACCTACGTACCTACCAACCTACCTACTTCCTTCCTACCTACCTTCCAACCAACCTACCTACCTACCAACCTACCTCTCTCCCTCCCTCCTTCCTTCCTTCCTACATACCTACCTACTGTCCTACTTACCTACCAACCTACCTCTCTCCTTCCTTCCTTCCTACCTTCCTACCTACGTACCTACCAACCTACCTACTTCCTTCCTACCTACCTTCCAACCAACCTACCTACCTACCAACCTACCTCTCTCCCTCCCTCCTTCCTTCCTTCCTTCCTTCCTTTCTACCTACCTACCGTCCTACCTACCTACCAACCTACCTCTCTCCTTCCTTCCTTCCTTCCTTCCTTCCTACCTACGTACCTACCAACCTACCTACTTCCTTCCTACCTACCTTCCAACCAACCTACCTACCTACCAACCTACCTCTCTCCCTCCCTCCTTCCTTCCTTCCTTCCTATCTACCAACCTACCGTCCTACCTACCTACCAACCTACCTCTCTCCTTCCTTCCTTCCTTCCTACCTACCTTCCTACCTACCTACCTACCGTCCTACCTACCTACCAACCTACCTCTCTTCCCCTTCCTACCTACCTTCCAACCAACCTACCTACCTACCAACCTACCTCTCTCCCTCCCTCCTTCCTTCCTTCCTTCCTATCTACCTACCTACCGTCCTACCTACCTACCAACCTACCTCTCTCCTTCCTTCCTTCCTTCCTACCTTCCTACCTACGTACCTACCAACCTACCTACTTCCTTCCTTCCTACCTACCTTCCAACCAACCTACCTCTCTCCCTCCTTCCTTCCTTCCTTCCTTCCTTCCTTCCTACGTACCTACCTACCATCCTACCTACCTACCAACCTACCTCTCTCCTTCCTTCCTACCTACCTACCTACCTACCAACCTTCCTCCTTCCTTCCTACCTTCCAACCAACCTACCTACCTACCAACCTACCTCTCTCCCTCCCTCCTTCCTTCCATCCTTCCTTCCTTCCTACCTACCTACCTACCTTCCTCCTTCCTTCCTTCCATCCTTCCTTCCTTCCTTCCTTCCTACCTACCGTCCTACCTACCTACTTACCAACCAACCTACCTCTCTCCCTCCCTCCTTCCTTCCTTCCTACCTACCTACCTACCTACCTACCTTCCTCCTTCTTTCTGTCCTTCCTTCCTTCCCTCCTTTCTACCTTCTGTCCTTCCTTCCTTCCTTCCTTCCTTCCTTCCTTCTTTCTTTCTTTCTTTCTGTCCTTCCTGCCTTCCGTCCTTCCTTCCTTCCTTCCTTCCTTCCTTCCTACCTTCCTTCCTACCTACCTTCCAACCAACCTACCTACCTATCAACCTACCTCTCTCCCTCCCTCCTTCCTTCCTTCCTACATACCTACCTACCGTCCTACCTACCTACCAACCTACCTCTCTCCTTCCTTCCTTCCTTCCTCCTTCCTCCTTCCTTCCTACCTACCAACCTACCTACTTCCCTCCTTCCCTCCATCCATCCGTCCTTCCTTCCTTCTTTCCTTCCTTCCTACCTACCTACCTTCCTACTTACTTTCCTCCTTCATTCCGTCCTTCCTTTCTTCCTACCTACCTACCAACCTACCTACCTCCCTCCTTCCTTCCATCCATCCTTCTTTCCTTCCTTCCTACCTACCTACCTACCTTCTTCCTTCCTTCCTTCCTACCTACCTACCCACCAACCTACCTACCCACCTACCTTCTTCCTTCCTACCTTCCTCCTTCCTTCCTACCTTCCTTCCTACCTACCTACCTCCTTCCTTCCGTCCTTCCTTCCTTCCTACCTACCTACCGTCCTACCTACCTACCTACCAACCTCCCTCCCTCCCTGCTTTCTTCCCTCCGTCCATTTGTCCTTCCTTCCTTCTTTCCTTCCTACCTTCCTTCCTTCCTACCTACCTACCAACCTATCTACCTTCCTCCTTCCTTACTTCCATCATTCCATATTTCCTTCCTTCTTTCCTTCCTTCCTACCTACCTACCTTCCTACCTACCAACCTACCTACCTACCTTCCTCCTTCCTTCCTTCCTTCCTTCCTTCCTTCCTACCTTCCTTCCTTCCTTACTACCTACCTACCTACCAACCTACCTACCTTCCTCCTTCCTTCCTTCCATCATTCCATCTTTCCTTCCTTCTTTCCTTCCTTCCTACCTACCTACCTTTCTACCTACCTATTCTCATATTGTGTCAGCTTTTGCACTTGCTTCTTGTCAATTTTGCATTATTATTATTATTATTATTATTATTATTATTTGATACATAACAAGATGAGTACACAGTGCAATTCGTTCTTCCAATCGTCATATTGCGTCAGCTTTTCCACTTGCTTCTCGTCAATTTTGCAATATTATCATTAATATTAGTATTTGATACATAACAAGATGAGTTCACAGCAAACAAGATCACTACATCGGCTTTGGTATTGGACACTTCCGAAGTAATCGTGCCAGAATTTTTGAAGTTTGTTCTTCCAATCGTCATATTGCTTCAGCTTTTCCACTTGCTTCTCGTCAATTTTGCATTATTATTATTATTATTATTATTATTATTATTATTATTTTATACATAACAAGATGAGTATACAGCAAACAAGATCGCTACACCAGCTTTGGTATCGGATGACACGCTGGACGCTCCCGAAGTAATCGTTGTGCCAGAATTTTTGCAGTTTGTTCTTCCAATCGTCATATTGCATCAGCTTTTCCACTTGCTTCTCGTCAATTTTTCCAATATTATTATTAGTATTAGTATTTGATACGTAACAAGATGAGTACACAGCAAACAAGATCACTATGCTGGCTTTGGTATCGGATGACATGTCGGACACTTCCCAAGTAATCGTTATGCCAGAATTTTTGCAGTTTGTTCTTCTAGTTGTCATATTGCATCAGCTTTTCCATTGCTTCTCGTCAATTTTACAATATTATTATTATTATTATTATTATTATTATTATTTGATACATAACAAGTACACAGTGCAGTTCGTTCTTTCAATCCTCATATTGTGTTTTTGCACTTGTTTCTTGTCAATTTTGCATTATTATTATTATTATTATTATTATTATTTGATACATAACAAGATGAGTACACAGAGCAGTTCGTTCTTCCAATCGTCATATTGTGTCAGCTTTTTCACTTGCTGCTCCTTCTTCCAATCGTCATATTGTGTCAGCTTTTCACTTGCTGCTCCTTCTTCCAATTGTCGTATTGTGTCAGCTTTCTTCCTTATCTCGTTTTGCAGGCGGAGACCCCCGGCTCCTGCCCGCCCTCCCCGCCGCCCACCCGGAGCCCCTCTCCCCCTTGCAGCCCAGAGGCCCGCCCGGCCACAGCCCCCTCCCCTTCCTCCTCCTCCCCTCCTGAGCCCGTGGTCAACGGCTCTTCCTCCTCCCCGTCCTCGTCCTCCCTGCCGGCCAGCCAGGTGGACATCGAGGGCCTCATCCCCACCCACGACGAGCAGGGCCGGCCCATCCCTGAGTGGAAGCGGCAGGTCATGGTCCGCAAGCTCCAGGTCAAGATCCAGGAGGAAGAGGAGCAGCGGCGCAAGGTGAGCCCAGACGGGGTCCGCGGAGCGGGGGGGGGGGGTCGCCTGTGTTTGCCGTGGAGACACGCAACCACCACATTTCACCACCAAAACACCGTATTCCACAGCCGTTTCGCCCAGGAACGCTGGGATCTGCATCTTTATTCGTTCCGTCCTTTCCTTTCCCTACTTATTTCCTCTTTCTCTCATTTCCTTCCTTTTTTCCTCCTCTCCTCTTCTTCCTTTTTCTCTCCTCTCCTCCCTTTCCTCTCTCACTCCTTCTTTTCCTCCCATTTCCAACCTTCTTCTCTTCCTTTTTTCCTTCTCTCCATCCTTTCCTCTTTCCCTCCCTCGTTTTCCTCCCTTCATTATTTTCTCCCCTCCCTTCTTTCTTTTTTCTCTCTCCTTCCCTCCCTTTCCTCTCTCGCTTCTTCTTCTCCTCCCATTTCCTTCCTTCTCCTCTTCCTTTTTTCCTTCTCTCCTTCCTTTCCTCTTTCCCTCCCTCTATTTCATCCCTTCATTATTTTCTTCCCTTCCTTCTTTCTTTTTTCTCTCCTCCCCTCCCTTTCCTCTCTCGCTCCTTCTTTCCCTCCCATTTCCTTCCTTCTCCTTTTCCTTTTTTCCTCCTCTCCATCCTTTCCACTCTCCCTCCCTCGTTTTCCTCCCTTCCTTCTTTCCTCCCCTTCTTTCTTGATTTTCTCTCCTCTCTTCCCTTTCCTCTCTAGCTCCTTCTTTTCCTCCCATTTCCCTTCTTTCTCCTCTTCCTTCTTTCCTCCTCCTCTCCCTTCCTCTCCTTTCCTCCTCTCCTCTCTTTTTCCTCCCTTCATTCCCTCCTCTCCTTCCTTCATTCTCTTTTTCTCTCCGCTGCTCTCTTTCCTCTCTCCTCCTCCCTCTTTTTCAATCACCTTTCCTTCCTTCCCCTTCTTCTCCCCTTCCTTCTTCCCTCCTTTTCTTTTTATCTTTTGCCTTTTTTCCTCTCCTTCCTTTCCTTTCTCCCTCTTTTCCCCCCATTTCCTTCCTCCCTCCTTTTCTCTCCATCCCTTCTCCTCCCCTTCTTTCTTTCTTTATCTCTCTTCTCCTTCTCTTCCTCTCTTCCTTCCTCTTTTTCTCTCATGTTTCCTTCTCTCTTTCTTTCCTCCCTCCTTTCCTCTCTATCCCTTCTCTCCTCTCCTTTTCTTCCTCTCTCCCTCCCTCTTTTTCCTCCCTTCATTCTCTCCTCCACTTCCTTCTTTCTCTTTCTCTCTCCTTCCTTCCCTCCTTCATCCTTCTCCTCTTCCTTCTTTTCTCCTCCTCTTCTTTCATTTCCTCTTCTTATCATCCTTTTCTCTCCTTAGACAAACCAGTCGTCTCCAACAACTTGCTTATTTTATCACACTGACTTAGCAACATTCCATGCTCAGTCCTGACTACACTTAAGCCCAAATATTTGCTGACATTTCCTAAATCTTTGATACGCAACTTTTTACTCAGACTTTTATGAACTTCATCAAAACATCATGATTCTTTGCTAACACAAGTACATCGTCTACGAACACAACCAATATCACCTGTTCCTTACCAGAACCACGTGTATAGAAACACGCATCTTGAGAACTTCTTACAAAACCTAAACCAAACAACAAACCATGCAAATGTTGGTTCCAGTTTCTGGCTGACTGCTTCAATCCATACAAAGCCTTATTCAATCTGTATATCCCAGTAGGAGCATCCTCCTCAAAATCTCATCCAAGTTCGCATTTAGATATGCAGTTTCAACATCAAAATGTATTACCACCAACTGTTTGGCACAGGCCACTGACAAAACCAACCTGAGTGTCTCACACTTGACCGTAGAAGCAAACACTTCATCAAAATCTTCAAACAACTTTTGTTGAAAACCCTTTGCAATAAGTCTAGCCTTGTAAACAAAACTACCATCTTCCCCTACCTTTCCACGAAAAACCCATCTACAGCCAATCACATTGCTGTCTTTCAGTGGCTCCACCACTGACATCACGTCAAGTCTTTTTAACGAACTAAACTCCTTCTTCATTGTTATTTTCCACAACTCTTGCTCACTTGGAGACCTTTCCTTCCGCCTTTTCTCTTCTCTCCTCTCCTTCCTTCTTTGACTTCCAGATCACCATTTCGACTCTTCTCACAATAGGGCAAAGGTTTTCTCTGTCTTGGGAAGTACAGGTTTTTCCCCCGAAGGATGGATTCTATTGTAACTACATTGGATTCACAAACAACTTATAGTTACATGGCTAACAAACAAACAAAAGAAAAGAATTCCATTTTGACTCACAATTCGCACATCCATCCTCATCCATACCAGTATTACCACATCCTTTTCTCCCTCCTTGGAGCCCACCAACACGGACTTTATTGCAGTTTACTCTGGCAGTTCTCATTAGCAACTTTTAATTATAGTTCTTTTAGAGGAAAGGAGATTCCACCTCAATATTAGGAAGAACTTCCTGTCTGTGAGACCTGTTCAGCAGTGGAACTCTCTCATGAACCCTTATCACAGTTTACTCTGGCAGTTCTCATTAGCAACTTTTAATTATAGTTCCAGCAAGCAGGTAGTTAGTCATTGCAGGCCTTAATCTTTTAGAGGAAAGGAGATTCCACCTGAACATTAGGAAGAACTTCCTGTCTCTGAGACCTGTTCAGCAGTGGAACTCTTTCATGAACCCTTATCAGTTTACTCTGGCAGTTCTCATTAGCAACTTTTAATTACAGTTCTAGCAAGAAGGTAGTTAAGTCATTGCAGGCCTTAATCTTTTAGAGGAAAGGAGATTCCACCTGAACATTAGGAAGAACTTCCTGTCTGTGAGACCTGTTCAGCAGTGGAACTCTCTCATGAACCTGCATGAAGAGCTAGAGCTGACAGAGGGAGCTCATCCGCTCTCCCCCCCCAGATTCGAACCTCCGACCTGTTGGTCTTCAGTCCTGCTGGCACAGGGGTTTAACCCATTGCACTACTGGGGGCTCCTGTAAATTAATGATAGATGTCTTCCATCCTGGTTCCATCTCAGTTTCCCGGACAGATGTTGACTCTTCTTGATTGGTGCTCGCCTTGTGTTGACTTCCTTCTCAACATAAACATTTCCTTAGCTTAACGGAACCATTGTCTCTGATAAACAGATGTAAACATTTCTCTTATCGCTGCCAAAGTTCTTATTACAGTTTATTCTGGCAGTTCTCATTAGCAACTTTTAATTATAGTTCAGTCCAGCCGGCACAAGGGTTTAACCCATTGCACCACCGGGGGCTCCTCTAAATTAATGCTAGACGTCTTCCATCTCCATCCTGGCTCCATCTCAGTTTCCCGGACAGATGTTGACTCTCCTTGATTGGTGTTAGCCTTGTGTTGACTTCCTTCTCAACATAATCACTTCCTGAATTTAATAAACAGATGCAAACATTTCTCTTATCGCTATCACAGTTCTTATCACAGTTTACTCTGGCAGTTCTCATTAGCAACTTTTAATTATAGTTCAGTCCAGCCAGCACAAGGGTTTAACCCATTGCGCGACCGGGGATTCCTGTAAATTAATGCTAGATGTCTTCAATCTCCATCCTGGCTCCATCTCAGTTTCCCGGACAGATGTGGACTCTCCTTGATCGAACTTCTTGAACTTTTAATTACAGTTCCAGCAAGCGGGTAGTTAGTCATTGCAGGCCTTTTAGAATGGTGTCCCCAAAATTACAAGCTCTTGTTCATTCCTTCATTCAAACCCACACATATCAAATCCACATTTATATTTCTTGTGACGAGTTCTTTCGTGTGTGCGTGTGCACTTTGTGTTTCCTTTGTGGAAAGACGAGTTTGCATGTGTGTGTTTGCGGTGTCGTGGGCATGGCTCTGCCCGCTCTGCCTCGGGGTGGACTGCAATGCATTTAACCTGCAGTATTTGCCCAATGGCATCCCGGATAGACACGGAGGAAGAGGAGAAGACTGTGGTGGTGCCCTTGTCCTGATGCATTGGGTCCAAATTGGGAGCGTTTCTGGTTTCCAAAGGCATATCAGAGTACTAATAACGCCCGCCACGCCACCGTATGTTTGCCACCAGTGAGATACTGCAGCGTTAAATGCCTTACATGCCCGCCCGCTGGTGTAATGCGTGAACGTGCCCGGCAGCAGCATTTATTATTTTTTTAATATATTTTTTTGCGAGTGCCGTGCTTTTTTTCATGCGAAATCTCTCCTTTTCTCTACCACCCGTGTTCTCTTTCTCCAAAATGACCCGTCCGAGCGTCCGCTCTTAACGTGATGTTTGCCTTCCGCCACCATTACACCATGCAAGTGCGGGACATGTAAGGCTCTCTGTTTGCGTGTGCGCCGCCGCCAAGGAAGCCCATCCTGAAAGGAGACCTTTGCCTTCTTCTTCTCCTCCTTCTCCTCCTCCTCTTGTTGTCTCTATCCGCCCTTCAACAGGAAGGCTGGCGCTACTCACACGCCCACAACGCCATCCTGGGTCCCTTCGGGGAGCTGATGACCGAGGAGGACTTCCTCTCCTTGGAGAAGCAGATCCAGAACTTGCAAGTCATGCATAAGGTCCAGAAGGTAGAGACGGAGCTGGGGCAACTGGAACAGCAGTTGCAACAACTGCTTCCAGTCTCGGCTGCTTTGGCCAAGGAGCAGCACTTCACCGTCAACCCTAAAAGCCTCCGCGGGCAAGAGGAGGACCTCCCGGCTTGGTGTAGCAAGATATCAGCTCTGCTCAAGAGCATGGCGGTGCTGCTCACCGCGCTGGGCGGAAAGGCGGTCAGCGTGGCCGAGATGGTCACTCCAGAAACGGCGGTTGTGCCATCACCTACGGAGGTGGTCAAGGAGAGCTTGCCCGGCATTGCTCGCTCGCAGTCGTTCAGCTGCAGGCGGCTGCAGGTGGAAAAGGAGATCTCGCAATGCGGTGTCTCGGTGAAGAACCTCAAGGCCAACTACGAGCTGCAGTTACGAGCCCAGGAGTTGGACAACGACGACGCCGAAGCGCGGGTGTATAAACGGAAGCTGTCGCTGCCCGTCGGCACGCTCGGGAGGGAACCCATCTTGGAGGAGGACTACGTCTCCAACTTGGAGGCTTTGGAAGGAGAAGGCTACGAGGAAGAAGAAGTACAAGAGGAGGAAGACGTCCGGTCTGTAGAGGGAGAGGACGAGGAAGAGGCTTCCTTCAGCCCCGACCACTCGACCCGCAGCCTCCCCGTCCAGACGGACCTCAGCTGTGTCCAGGACTATATTGACATGCGCAAGGAGCGCATTGTGTACCTCTTCCTCGAGCATTGGAAGAAGTGGACCTTCAACGAGTCCGGGAAGAAGCCGACCCATGAAGAGGACGTCGAAGCAGAGGACGGTAAGAAGCCCAGCGAGGACGACCGCCTCTTGTACTTCATGAAGCAGCGGCAAGTGGTGGGCAAGCTCATCGCCCACTGGCGCAGCATCATCAGCCAGGTGCCCACCCGGCAGATACGCCGCCTGAGCCGTGCCGGCGTCCTCTACTGGCCGGAGCATTTCCTCCCTCACTTGGAAAGCAGTGGCCGGCCGGTGGCTTACGACGACCTGACGTTGGACCTCTTCATGCTGGGCTATTTCCAGCTTCTGGAGATGAACCTCAGCCGCCAGGAACGCAAGTTCCGTCACTTACTTTGCTACGAGATGTTTGACCGGCTGGGCAGCCACAGCTGGGACCTCATCCGGCGCTTCCACAAAGTGGTCATCGAGGAGGTCGAGGCCGGGAGGCGGGACTGGGCCGACGGCTTCGAGGACCTCAAGATGGACTTCTTTGGGGAGAAACTCCCCCAGGAGCCTCCCGACGAGCCTCCGGAAACGAGCCCCGTCATATCGCGGCGGGAATCCTCCCAAACATTGGTCAGTGTCCAAGGACCGCCACCACCGGAGGAGGAGGAGGAGGAGGAGGAGGAAGAGAAGGAGGTAGAAGAAGAAGAAAAAGAAGAAGAAGAGAGGGAGGAGGAGGTCCCGGAAAGCCGAAAAGCTGCGGTCCCATTGGTTTCAGAGCCTGGGGAGTTCTGCAATGAGGACGTCTGCCGCTACATCGACCGGAGCTTCTCCTTCTGGAAGGAGAAGGAGGCAGAGATGTTTGATATCTAAGGATGGGGTGGATGGAGAGGTCCCCCCTTCAGCAGTCCCACCAAGAGGCATCCAGAGGTGGTCTTGATGGCCCTCCAAGACCACCCTTGGAGGAAAGCCGGACCTCCAAGACCATCGCTGGAGGAAAGCTGGACCTTCAAGACTATCACTGGAGGAAAGCTGGACCTTCAAGACCACCACTGGAGGAAAGCTGGACCTCCAAGACCATCACTGGAGGAAAGCTGGACCTCCAAGACCACCCTTGGAGGAAAGCTGGACCTTCAAGACCATCACTGGAGGAAAGCTGGACCTCCAAGACCATCACTGGAGGAAAGCTGGACCTCCAAGACCACCACTGGAGGAAGCAACTGCAAGAACGGCTGGGCATTGGGGGCTCAGCTGGGACCGGAACAACAACTCCTTCATGTGACCCATGCATGGTGGGATTCAGGACCACCTCAGTCACAACTACAGCTGCGGAAGTAGAGCGGCAGGACTTCCCCTTCGGAGGGGCACCCTACGCAACATTGTCCCCTTCTCCATGGAGACTCTCATCTCAAATCCTACACCCAAACAATGCCCTAGCGTCAGTCCCTAACTCCAGTGTAACCCACCCTAATGAAAAATCTAACCGTAACTCTGATCTAACTCTAGCCTAACCCTTATCTAACTCTAACTCCAAAGCTAACCCTATCTCCAATCTAATCCTAATCTAACTCTAACTGATCTAATCCTAATACCAAAAATAACTCTATCTCCAATCTAACTCTGTCTCCGTCTAACTCCAATCTTACACTATCTCGTTTAACTCTATCTCCAGTCTAACTATAACCCCAGTCTAACTCTATCTCGTCTAACTCTGTCTCCGTCTAACTCCAATCTTATGCTAGCTCGTTTAACTCTATCTCCAGTCTAACTATAACCCCAGTCTAACTCTGTCTCCATCTAACTCCAATCTTACGCTATCTTGTTTAACTCTATCTCCAGTATAACTATAACCCCAGTCTAACTCTATCTCCAGTCTACCTCTGTCTCTGCCTAACTCCAATCTTACGCTATCTCGTTTAACTCTATCTCCAGTCTAACTATAACCCCAGTCTAACTCTATCTCCAGTCTAACTCTGTCTCCATCTAACTCGAATCTTACGCTATCTCGTTTAACTCTATTTCCAGTCTAACTATAACCCCAGTCTAACTCTATCTCCAGTCTAACTCTGTCTCCGTCTAACTCCAATCTTACGCTATCTCTTTAACTCTATCTCCAGTCTAACTATAACCCCAGTCTGACACTATCTCCAATCTGATTCTAACCCCAATCTAACTAACCCTACTCTAACTCTATATCCAGTCCCTCTTTCCTCCTATCTAACTCTAACCCCAAGCTCACTCTATCTCCAATGTAAATCTATCTCTAATCTAACTCTAACTATCTGCGATCTAACACTAATCTAACTCGTATCTAACTCTAATCCATATCTAATTCCCTAACTAAACCTAACCCATATCTAACTCTAAGCCTAACTCTATCTCCAATCTAACCCTAATCTAACTGTAGTTCTAACTCCAATCTAACTCTATCTCCAATTTAACTCCATCTTGTCTAACACTAACCCCAATGTAACTATCTCCAATCTAGCTCTAACGCTAATCCAACTCTTATCACCAATCTAGCTCTATCTCCAATCTAATTCTCTTCAATCTGACTCTAACCCCAATCTAATTCTGTCTCCAATCTAACTCTAATCCCAAACTAACTTTATCTCCCATCTAACTCTATCCCCAGTCTAACAACCTGCAATCTAACTCTTAACTCCAATCTAACTCTAACCCTCTCCAAACCTAACCCTAACTCTAATATAAGTCTTTAATCCTAACTCTAAAACTAATTCTATCTCCAATCTAACTCTAACCCTACTATAACTGTAACCCCAATCTAACTCTATTTCCAATCTAACTCTAAACTGATCTACTCATAACTCCTATCTCCAATCTAACCCCAATCTAACTCTATCTCCACTTCAACCCCAATCTGACTCTAATCCCAACCTATCTTCAATCTAACTGCAATCTAACTATCTCCAATCTAACTCTAACCCCAATCTCACTATCTCCAATCCAACCCCAATCTATATCTCCAATCCAACCCCAGTCTAACTCTATCTCCAATCTAACTGTAATCTCCAATCCAACCCCAATCTATGTCCAATCTAAATCTGTCTCCAATCAAACCCCAATCTAACTCTATCTCCAATCCAACCCTAGTCTAATTCTGTCTCCAATCCAACCCCAATCTCTCTTCAGTCCAACCCCAATCTGACTCTAATCGCAGTCTCTTCAATCTAACTGCAATCTAACTCTATCTCCAATCTAACTGCAATCTGACTCTAATCCCAATCTCACTCTATCTCCAATCTAACCTCAAACTCTATCTCCAACCCCAGTGTAACTCTATCTCCAGTCCAACCCCAATCTAACTCCATCTCCAATTTAGCCCTAGTCTAACTCTTATCTCCAATCCAACCCCAGTCTTACTCTTACCTCCAATCCAACCCCAATCTAACTTTATCTCCAAGCCAACCCCAGTCTAACTCTATGACCAATCTAACTCCAATCTAACTCTATCTCCAATCCAGACCCAATCTAACTCTAACCCCAGTCTATCTCTAATCTAACTCCACCCCTCTCCAAACCTCACCCTAACTCTAATATAACCCTAACTCCAAAACTAACTCTATCTCCACTCTAAGATCAGTCTATCTGTTATCTCCAATCTAGCTCTATCTCCAGTCTCTCTTTTCTCCAATCTAACTCTAACCCCAATCTAATTCTGTCTCCTATCTAACCCCAAGCTCACTTTATCTCCAATCCCAATCTAACTCTATCTCCAATCTAACCCGGATCTATCTCCAGTCCAACCCCAGTGTAACTCTATGACCAATCTAACTCCAATCTAACTCTATCTCCAATCCAACTCCAATCTGACTCTAAATCCAATCTAACTCTGCCTCCAATCTAACCCCTATCTAACTTTAATCCCAATCTCACTCTATCTCCAATCTAACCTCAAACTCTATCTCTAATCCAACCCCAGTAACTCTATCTCCAGTCCAACCCCAGTCTAACTCTATCTCTAATCTAGCCCCAGTCTATCACCAAACTCTATCTCCAATCCAACCCCAGTCTGACTCTATCTCCAATTCAATCCCAGTCTATCTCCAATCCAACCTCAGTCTATCACCAATCTAACTCTATCTCCAATCCAACCCCAGTCTGACTCTATCTCCAATCCAACCCCAGTCTATCTCTAATCCAATCCCAATCTGACTCTGTCTCCAGTCTAACCTGAATCTATCTCGTCCAATCCCAGTGTAACTCCATAGAGTTACACCAATCTAACTCCAATCTAACTCTAAATCCAATCTAACTCTGCCTCCAATCTAACCCCTATCTGACTCTAATCCCAATCTCACTCTATCTCCCATCTAACCTCAAACTCTATCTCCAATCCAACCCCAGTGTAATTCTATCTCCAGTCCAACCCCAATCTAACTTTAGCTCCAATCTAGCTCCAGTCTAACTCTTATCCCCAGTCCAACCCCAGTCTATCTCCAATCTAGCCCCAGTCTAACCCCAGTCTAACTCTATCTCCAATTCAATCCCAGTCTATCACCAATCTAACTCTATCTCCAATCCAACCCCAATCTAACTCTATCTCAAATCCAACCCCACTCTAACTTTATCTCCAATCCAACCCGTCTATGTCCAATCTAACTCTATCTCCAATCCAACCCCAGTCTAACTCTATCTCCAATCCAACCCCAATCTAACTCTATCTCCAATCTAGCTCCAGTCTAACTCTATCTCCAATCCAACCCCAATCTAACTCTATCTCCAATCCAACCCCAGACTAACTCTGTCTCCAATCCAACCCCAGTCTAACTCTATCTCCAATCCAACCCCAATCTAACTCTATCTCCAATCCAACCCCAATCTAACTCTATCTCCAATCTAGCTCCAGTCTAACTCTATCTCCGATCCAACCCCAATCTATCTCCAATCCAACCCAAATTTAACTCTATCTCCAATCTAACTCTATTTCCAATCCAACCCCAGACTAACTCTGTCTCCAATCTAGCTCCAATCTAACTCTATCTCCAATCCAACCCCAGACTAACTCTGTCTCCAATCCAACCCCAGTCTAACTCTATCTCCAATCCAACCCCAATCTAACTCTATCTCCAATCCAACCCCAGACTAACTCTGTCTCCAATCCACCCCCAGTCTAACTCTATCTCCAATCCAACCCCAATCTAACCCTATCTCCAATCCAATCCCAATCTAACTCTATCTCCAATCCAACCCCAATCTAACCCTATCTCCAATCCAATCCCAATCTAACTCTATCTTCAATCCAATCCCAATCTAACTCTATCTCCAATCCAGACTCAATTTAACTCTAACCCGAGTCTAACTCTATCTCCAATCTAACTCTATCTCCAATTCAACCCCAATCTAAATCTATCTCCAAACCTAACCCTATCTGGGAAACGGAACACGGCCTTCTGTGCACCGCGTGCCTTTGGATCCGGTCCTGCACACGTCCGTTTATATAACCTTTTCTGCCCCAAAAGGCGATCAGGACCCTAAAGCGCTTTGCAGATTTCGGAAGGAACAAAAGACCCCACTGTGGGGGGATCATTCCTTATGATAATCGTGAACATGCTTTTATAACTCTCTTGTATAACCCAGTGGCATTGAGGTCAGTGGGAACTATAAATCCCTGGAGCTGGGTGACTTGTGTTAACCATCTCAATGGATTCCTTAACTGCAATCGGACACAAAAATGTATTTTTTTCGTTGTTGGGGGGCCAGGATTCACCCTCCATCCTGCCCTGAATCCACTTCCCGCTTAAGAATAGATAATAAATAGAATAATTTAAGGTGTTTCCATAGATTTCTGGGTTTGTGTGTGATCGGGGATTAATGACGTTTTGGGGGGAAATTTTGCAAAATATTATTGAACTGCAGTGGTTGTCGTTATTAGTGCAATAATAGATTATTATTTTTTTATTATTCATTGTAGGAAAAGGAGTTGTTCAAGTTGTTGCTTTTTGTGTTTTTCTCTGATGCTCAATAAAAGTGTGCGTATTGCACCAAAGGAATGGGATCATTATCATTATTGTATTATTTTCACCATTATTATTATAATATTATAATATAAATAAATAAATAATTATTGTATTTTATTGCATTGTTATTATTCCATCTTTTATTTTCACCATATTATTATAATATTATAAATAAATAAATTACTATTATAAATTGTATTATCATTTCGTATCTTCTTACCATATTATTATTATTATTACCATTATTATTACCATATTATTACTATTATCATTAAATTATCATATTTATTACATTGTTATTATTCCATCTTATCATCGTATTGTATTACATTATTATAATCCTAATACTATTTGTATTATCATATTTTAGTATCATATTTTCTTCACATATTATTATTACCTTATTATTATTATTATTGTATTATCATTTTTTTTGTATTTTATTACATTACTAGCTTGGGGACCCGGCGCTGCCCGGGTTATTAGAGAAAGTGGGTAATGGCGGTTCTGTATGCCAAGTTTGGTCTTTATTGGTCATTGGATAATGGCTGCATTGTTTTCAGGAAGTGAGTGAAGGTACTTGAAGTCCCATCATCCATGGTCCACCCTCCTCCAAACAGCAGCAGGATATAGAGTGGGTCATGGGGGCTCTGTGTGCCAAGTTTGGTCATTGGATGAGGGTGGCAGTGGTTTCAGTAAGTGAGTAAAGGTACTGCAAGTCCCATCATCCAAAGTCCATCCTCCTTCAACCTGCATCAGGATGAAGAGTGGGTCATGGGGGCTCTGTGTGCTAAGTTTGGTCTTGATCAGTCATTGGATGAGGGTGGCAGTGGTTTCAGTAAGTGAAACCAGTAAGTCCCATCATCCATCTCCAAATTTTCCAAATGACACCAGGATGTAAAGTAGGTCATGAGAGGTCTATGTGCCAAGTTTGGTCTTGATCAGTCATTGCATGAGGTTTGCAGAGGTCTCAAGAGGTCTCAGAATGTGAGTGAAGGTACTGGAAGTCCCATCATCCATGGTCAACCCTCCTCCAAAACTGCAGCAGGATGTAGAGTGGGTCATGGGGGCTCTGTGTGCCAAGTGTGGTCTTTATCAGTCATTGGATGAGGGTGGCAGTGGTTTCAGTAAGTGAGTGAAGGTACTGCAAGTCCCATCATCCTTGGTCCATCCTCCTTCAACCTGCAGCAGGATGTAGAGTGGGTCATGGGGGCTCTGTGTGCTAAGTTTGGTCTTGATCAGTCATTGGATGAGGGTGGCAGTGGTTTCAGTGGAGGTACTTGAAGTCCAGTTGTAATGGTCTTAGGAAGGGAGTGCAGGTATCGCAAGTCCCACCATCCACGGTGCATCATCCTCCAAACTGCACCAGGATGTAGAATGTGTCATGGAGACTCATTGTGCCAAGTTTGGTATTTATCGGTAATTGGATGAGGGTTGCAGTGGTCTCAAGAACTGAGCAAAGGTACTGCAAGTCCCATAATGCATGGTCCATCCCCAGCCAAACCACACCAGGACGTAAAGTGGGCCATGAGAGGTCTATGTGCCAAGTTTGGTCCTGATCAGTCATTGGATGAGGTTAACAGCGGTCTCCGAATGTGAGTGATGGTACTGCAAGTCCCATCATCCATGGTTCATCCTCCTCCAAACTGCAATAGGATGTAGAGTGGGTCATGGGGGCTTTGTGTGCCAAGTTTGGTCTGTATTGGTCATTTTCTGACTCCGCCCCCTCTGGCCTTTTCCTTTTCCTCTCTTTGTCATCTTGGAATCTTGGAATTGCGGTTCGCCAATCAGAGACCATATGCAGATTTCCTTCTGTCATGTCTCCGTTTCTGTCATAAACCCTTTTCTCCACCAGGGGCTCCTGTAAAGCTGGCCAATCAGAGACCATATGCAAATAGCACCACAGCGGCAGCCAATCAGAATGCTGGCACATACACCGTCACACCGCCATACTTTTGTCCTCTGCATACAAACTTTGACTTTTATTATATGTATAGATAGATATAGACTAGCTTGGGGACCCGGCATAGCCCGGGTTATTTGAGAAAGGAATTGTGTATCAAGGTTGGTCTTTATTAGTTATTTATATGGCTCGCAGTGCTCTCAGGAAGTTAGTGAAGGTACTGCGAGTCCCATCTATGCCCCATCCTCCTTCAAACTACACCAGGATGGAGAGTGGGTAATGGGGCTTTGTGTGCCAAGTTTGGTCTAGATTGGTCATTAGGTGAGGGTTGCAGCAATCTTGGGAAGGGAGTGGAGGTACTTGAAGTCCCATCATCCATGGTCTGTCCTCCTCGAAAGTGCACCAGGATGTAGAGTGGGTCATGGGGGCTCTGTGTGCCAAGTTTGGTCTTTATCAGTCATTGGATGAGGGTGGCAGTGGTTTCAGTAAGTGAGTGAAGGTACTGCAAGTCCCATCATCCAAAGTCCATCCTCCTTCAAACTGCAGCAGGATGTAGAGTGGGTCATGGGGGCTCTGTGTGCCAAGTTTGGTCTTGATCAGTCATTGGATTAGGGTCTCAGTGGTCTCAGAAAGTGAGTGAAGTTACTGCAAGTCCCATCATCCGTGGTTCATCCTCCTCAATTCTTATATATGTCAATCACCTCTTTACGGCCGATGAGGGCTGGTTTGGATGGCCTTTGGGGGTACCTTCCAATCCTTCAGGGGTGGTCAGAGCCCTACGCAAAGTAAGCATTCGCGTAGAGCGCCTGTTGCCCAGGGGTGCTCGAGGACTGGTTTGGATGGCCTTTGGGGGTCCCGATTCTTATATCTGTCAATCACCCCTTTACGGCCAACGAGGGCTGGTTTGGATGGCCTTTGGGGGTACCCTTTGCGACCGACGAGGGCTGGTTTGGTTGGCCTTTGGGGGTCCCTTCCAATCCTTCAGGGGCGGTCAGAGCACTATGCAAAGTAAGCATTCGCTTAGGGCGCCTGTTGCCCAGGGGTGCTCGAGGACTGGTTTGGATGGCCTTTGGGGGTCCCTTTATGGCCGACAAGGGCTGGTTTGAATGGCCTTTGGGCTGGTTTGGATGGCCTTTGGGGGTACCCTTTACGGCCGACGAGGGCTGGTTTGGATGGCCTTTGGGGGTCACTTTATGGCCGACGAGGGCTGGTTTGGATGGCCTTTGGGGGTCCCTTTATGACCAACGAGGGCTGGTTTGGATGGCCTTTGGGGGTCCCTTTATGACCAACGAGGGCTGGTTTGGATGGCCTTTGGGGGTCACTTTATGACCAACGAGGGCTGGTTTGGATGGCCTTTGGGGGTCCCTTTATGACCAACGAGGGCTGGTTTGGATGGCCTTTGGGGGTCACTTTATGACCAACGAGGGCTGGTTTGGATGGCCTTTGGGGGTCCCTTTACGGCCGACGAGGGCTGGTTTGGATGGCCTTTGGGGGTCCCAATTCTTATATGTGTCTATCACCCCTTTACGGCGGACGAGGGCTGGTTTGGACGACCTTTGGGGGTCCCTTTACGGCCGACGAGGGCTGGTTTGGATGGCCTTTGGGAGTCCCTTTATGACCAATGAGGGCTGGTTTGGATGGCCTTTGGAGGTCCCTTTACGACCAATGAGGGCTGGTTTGGATGGCCTTTGGGAGTCCCTTTACGACCAATGAGGGCTGGTTTGGATGGCCTTTGGAGGTCCCTTTACGGCCGACGAGGGATGGTTTGGATGGCCTTTGAGAGTCCCTTTACGACCAATGAGGGCTGGTTTGGATGGCCTTTGGGAGTCCCTTTACGGCCGACGAGGGCTGGTTTGGATGGCCTTTGGGAGTCCCTTTACAACCAATGAGGGCTGGTTTGGATGGCCTTTGGAGGTCCCTTTACGACCAATGAGGGCTGGTTTGGATGGCCTTTGGGAGTCCCTTTACGACCAATGAGGGCTGGTTTGGATGGCCTTTGGAGGTCCCTTTACGACCAATGAGGGCTGGTTTGGATGGCCTTTGGGAGTCCCTTTACGACCAATGAGGGCTGGTTTGGATGGCCTTTGGAGGTCCCTTTATGGCCGACGAGGGATGGTTTGGATGGCCTTTGGGGGTCCCTTCCAATCCTTCAGGGGCGGTCAGAGCACTACGCAAAGTAAGCATTCGCGTAGAGTGCTCTTGAGGACTGGTTTGGGTGGCCTTTGGGGGTCCCGATTCTTATATATGTCAATCACCCCTTTATGACGGACGAGGGCTGGTTGGGATGGCCTTTGGGGGTCCCTTTAAGGCCGAAGAGGGCTGGTTTGGATGGCCTTTGGGGGTACCGATTCTTATATATGTCAATCACCCCTTTACAGCCGACGAGGGCTGGCTTGGATGGCCTTTGGGGGTCCCAATTCTTATATGTGTCTATCACCCCTTTACGGCGGACGAGGGCTGGTTTGGATGGCCTTTGAGGGTCCCAATCCTTCAGGGGCGGTCAGAGCACTACGCAAAGTAAGCATTCGCGTAGAGCGCCTGTTGCCCAGGGGTGCTCTTGAGGGCTGGTTTGGATGGCCTTTGGGGGTCCCTTTACGGCCGACGAGGGCTGGTTTGGATGGCCTTTGGGGGTCCCTACCAATCCTTCAGGGACGGTCAGAGCACACTCAGAGTACGCATTCGCGTAGAGCGCCTGTTGCCCAGGGGTGCTCGAGGACTTGTTTGGATGGCCTTTGGGGGTCCCTTTACGGCCGACGAGGGCTGGTTTGGATGGCCTTTGGGGGTCCCTTCCAATCCTTCAGGGGCGGTCAGAGCACTACGCAGAGTACGCATTCGCGTAGAGCGCCTGTTGCCCAGGGGTGCTCTTGTGGCGCCTAGTTAAATGTCCTAGACCTGCTTACACCTCCTTATACATGTCAATCACCCCCTTACGGCTGACGAGGGCCAGTTTGGATGTCCTTTGGGGGCCCCTTCCCGTTCTCCGCTGCGTCCAGGATCCCTCTCCGGCCGCCCTCCTGACCCGGGCTGACCCTCTCGGGCCCTTGATCCTCTCTAAACCTCTTGTGAGTCCCGGCCTGGTGGGCTCCGTGCCAAGAGGCCCGCTCCGCAGGGCTTGGCGCTGGACGGCGGCCGCGCAGGGGGTCGCCCGAGGACAGTCCGGGGGGGGAGGAGGAGGATGACCCACAAGGCTCCCTTTCTTCCATTTGCACCAGGGGAGTCCCCAAAGGACATCCAGTCCACCCCCCTTGAAACTTGAAAGTAAGGCACCATTCAATCCCTCCCGACAGATGGCCAGCCGGATTCATCGACATGAGTAGTAAAACTACATCTCCGTAAAACTACTTACGTCTATGAGGCTGGGTGGCCATCTGTCCGGAGGGATTGTGACTTCCTTCCTGGCCGAAAGGGATGGACTGGATGGCCTTTGGGGAACCCTTCCAACTCCATAAAACTGAATACCTATGAGGTTGAGTGGCCATCTGTCAGGAGGGATTGACTCCATCTATAGTCGTAAAATCCCCAAAGTAAGTAAGATACCATCTGATCCCACCCGACAGATGACCATCCAGGCTTGTAGATATTAAAACTACTTGTATTTGTGAGCGGCTATCTGTCAGGAGAGATTAGATAAAGTCATATCTAATATCTACAAGGCTGGATGGTCATCTGTCGGGCGGGATCGGATGGTGTCTTACTTACTTTGGGGTTCCCTTCATATAGTCGTAAAATCCTAGAGTTTGAAGGGAACCCCAAAGGCCATCCAGTCCATCCCTGTTTAGCCAGGAAGAAAGTCACAATCTAATCCCTCCTGACAGATGGCCAGCCAGCCTCATAGATAGTAGTCTTATGGAGATGTGATATTATACATAGAGACATAGAATCCTAGAATTGGAAGGGAGCCCCAAAGGTTATCCAAACTATCGAAAATAGAAAGTCACAATCTAATCCCTCCCGACAGATGGCCAGCCAGCCTCATAGATTTTATGGAGATGTGATATTATACACAGAGACATAGAAACCTAGAATTGGAAGGGAGCCCCAAAGGTCATCCAAACTATCGAAAATAGAAAGAAAGTCACAATCTAATCCCTCCCGACAGATGACCTGCCAGCCTCCTAGATATATAAGTAGTTTTATAGAGAAGGAAGGCTATAAAGTCATAGAATCCTAAAGCCAGAAGGGGTCCCCAAAGCCAATCTAGTCCATCCCCCTTGAAATTAGAATGGAAGGCACCATCTAATTGCTCCCGACAGATGGCCAGCCAGCCTCATAGATATATAAGTAGTTTTATAGAGAAGGGAGATAGAGTTAGTCATAGAATCCTAGAATTGGAAGGGAGTCCCGAAGCCATCCAGTCCATCCCTTTTTAGCCAGGAAGACAGTCACAATCTAATCCCTCCCGACAGATGGACATCCAGCCTCACAAATAATGGGTAGGTTTTTTTTGGAGAAGGAAGGATAGAAAGTGATAGAATCCTAAAGTTGGAAGGGTTCACCCAAGGCCATCTAGTCCATCCCCCTTGAATCCATCAAGGAAGGCACCATCCGATCCCTCCCAACAGATGGCCGGACAGCCAGATTTAATGTTGTTGAAAAGCAACATCATGAACGGTTTTCGATCCATTCCAAATGTAAACAGACCAGACAAACATTGTTGTTGTTATTATTATTATTATTATTATTATTATTATTACTATTATTTATTTTTATTTATTATTATTATTTATATTTATTATTATTATTATTATTTATATTTATTTTATTATGTTTATTTTTATATTATTATTATTACTATTACTATTATTACTATTATTATTTTCAGGAGAGAGAAGAGGAGGCCCGCTTGGCCACGATGCCGGCCTGGAGGAGAGAGATCCTCCGCAAGAAGATGGAGGAGGAAAGGTGAGGCGCTTTGGATGGCCGTCTGCCGGGAGGGATCGGGTGGTGTCGTCCTCGGCCATTGGCCTGAATGGGGTTGGGCTGGGTGGCCTTTGGGGACCCCTTTCAGCTCATTAACTTTGGCTCTATAGTCTTACTTCCCCATTGGCTTGAATGGGGCTGGACTGGATGGCCTTTTGGGGTCCCCCTGAACCCTAGTATTTCTATTGGAAGCGTATTTCACAACGTTTACAACTTAACTTAATTGTTTTCTCTTTCTTTCTTGTCTTCTGCAGAGAGCAAAAACGGTGAGTCTACTGATTTTTTGATTATTTTTATTTTCTATTTTATTATATTATTATTATTATTATCCTCATCATCATTTTTATATTATTTATTTATATTATTATATTCATTTTCTATTTTATTATATTATTATTATTATTATCCTCCTCCTCATCATTTTTATATTATTTATTTATATTATTATATTCATTTTCTATTTTATTATTATATTATTATTATCATCATCATTTTATATTATTTATTTATATTATTATTATTATTATTATTATCCTCATCATCATCATTTTTATATTATTTATTTATATTATTATATTCATTTTCTATTTTATTATATTATTATTATTATTATCATCATCATCATTTTTATATTATTTATTTATATTATTATATTCATTTTCTATTTTATTATATTATTATTATTATCCTCATCATCATCATTTTTATATTATTTATTTATATTATTATATTCATTTTCTATTTTATTATATTATTATTATCATCATCATTTTATATTATTTATTTATATTATTATTATTATTTTCTATTTTATTATATTATTATTATCATCATCATTTTTATATTATTTATTTATATTTTTATTATTATTTTCTATTTTATTATATTATTATCATCATCATCATTTTATATTATTTATTTATATTATTATTATTATTATTATTATCCTCCTCCTCATCATTTTTATATTATTTATTTATATTATTATATTCATTTTCTATTTTATTATATTATTATTATTATTATCATCATCATCATCATTTTTATATTATTTATTTATATTATTATATTTATTTTCTATTTTATTATATTATTATTATTATCCTCCTCCTCATCATTTTTATATTATTTATTTATATTATTATATTCATTTTCTATTTTATTATTATATTATTATTATCATCATCATTTTATATTATTTATTTATATTATTATTATTATTATTATTATCCTCATCATCATCATTTTTATATTATTTATTTATATTATTATATTCATTTTCTATTTTATTATATTATTATTATTATTATCATCATCATCATTTTTATATTATTTATTTATATTATTATATTCATTTTCTATTTTATTATATTATTATTATTATTATCATCATCATCATTTTTATATTATTTATTTATATTATTATATTCATTTTCTATTTTATTATATTATCATCATCATCATCATCATCATTTTTATATTATTTATTTATATTATTTATATTATTGATTTATTAATTAATATTATCATTCTTTTCATTTTATATTATTATTATATTTTATTTTACTATTATTATTAGTATTATTATTATTACCATCATTATTATGTTTTATTATTTTTATTATTTTACATTATTATTATATTTTATTTTACTATTATTATTATTTATTATCATCATTATTTTTTATTATTTTTATTATTATTTTCTATTTTATTATATCATCATCATCATCATAATTATCCTCATAATTTTATATTATTTATTTTATATTATTTATTTAATTATTATTATAATTATCATTGATTTATTATTTTATATTACCATCGTTTTCAGTTACATTATTATTATCAATTATTATCTCCCAACCTAGAGATGTTGGGTGTTATAGTTTCCCAAGGCCCTTAGCATCGACCCTGTGGGGCGAATGCAGGAAGTCCCGTGGCTCAATGTTGGAAGATGTAGTTTCCCAAGGCCCCTTAGCCTTGACACTGTAGATACAGTCTCTTCAGTACTGGGAGATGCAGTTTCCAAAGACCTTTAGCCTCGAATCTGTAGAACAAATGCTTTATGTTGGAAGATGTAGTTTCCCAATATCCTTAGTCTCGACCCTGTGAAAGGAATGCAAGGAAGTGCAGTGGCTGTTATGTTGGGAGATGTAGTTTCCCAAGGCCCCTTAGCTTTAACACTGTAGATACAGTCTCTGCAGTACTGGGAGATGTAGTTTCCAAAGACCCTTAGTGGAACGAATGCTTTATGTTGGGAGATGTAGTTTCCCAATACCCTGTGGAAGGAATGAAAGGAAGTGCAGTGGCTGTTATGTTGGGAGATGTAGTTTCCCAAGGCCCCTTAGCCTTGACACTGTAGATACAGTCTCTGCAGTATTGGGAGATGTAGTTTCCAAAGACCCTTAGTGGAACGAATACTTTATGTTGGGAGATGTAGTTTCCCAATACCCTTAGTCTCGACCCTGTGGAAGGAATGCAAGGAAGTACCGTGGCTCAATGTTGGAAGATGTAGTTTCCCAAGGCCCCTTAGCCTTGACACTGTAAATACAGTCTCTTCAGTACTGGGAGATGCAGTTTCCAAAGCCCCTTAGTGGAACGAATGCTTTATGTTGGGAGATGTAGTTTCCCAATACCCTTAGTCTCGACCCTGTGGGAGGAATGCAAGGAAGTGCAGTGGCTGTTACGTTGGGAGATGTAGTTTCCCAAGGCCCTTAGCATCGACCCTGTGGGGCAATGTTGGAAGATGTAGTTTCCCAAGGCTCCTTAGCCTTGACACTGTAGATACAGTCTCTGCAATACTGGGAGATGTAGTTTCCGAAGACCCTTAGCCTCGACTCTGTGGAACGAATGCCTTATGTTGGGAGATGTAGTTTCCCAATACCTTGTGGAAGGAATGCAAGGAAGTGCAGTGGCTGTTACGTTGGGAGATGTAGTTTCCGAAGACCCTTAGCCTCAACTCTGTGGAACGAATGCTTTATGTTGGGAGATATAGTTTCCCAATACCCTTAGTCTCGACGCTGTGGGAGGAATGCAAGGAAGTGCAGTGGCTGTTATGTTGGGAGATGTAGTTTCCCAAGGCTCTTAGCCTCATCCTTGTGGGGTGAATGCAGGAATACTTTATGCTGGGAGATGTAGTTTCCCAATACCCTTAGTCGCGACCCTGTGGGAGGAATGCAAGGAAGTGCAGTGGGTGTTATGTTGGGAGATGTAGTTTCCCAAGGCTCTTAGCCTCAACCTTGTGGGGTGAATGCAGGAATACTTTATGCTGGGAGATGTAGTTTCCCAATACCCTTAGTCTCGACCCTGTGGAAGGAATGCAAGAAGTGCAGTGGCTGTTACGTTGGGAGATGTAGTTTCCCAAGGCCCTTAGCATCGACCCTGTGGGGCAATGTTGGAAGATGTAGTTTCCCAAGGCCCCTTAGCCTTGACACTGTAGATACAGTCTCTGCAGTACTGGGAGATGTAGTTTCCAAAGACCCTTAGTGGAACGAATGCTTTATGTTGGGAGATGTAGTTTCCCAATACCCTGTGCAAGGAATGCAAGGAAGTGCAGTGGCTGTTATGTTGGGAGATGTAGTTTCCCAAGGCTCTTAGCTTCAACCTTGTGGGGTGAATGCAGGAGGAGGCAGGGGAGGCCTTGGCGAACTACATCTCTCCCTCCCTCCGCTTCCCCACAGTCAGGAGCAGGAGAAGCTGCGTCGCGAAGAGGAGGCGAAGGAGAAGGCACAGTCGGAGAAGCTCAGGACTCTTGGCTACGACGAGAGCAAGTTGGCCCCTTGGCAGCGGCAGATCATCCTCAAGAAAGGAGACATCGCCAAGCACTGAAGGACCCATCGCCCCCTCCTCCTCTTAGGCTCCGCCCCCTCTTTCTGTCCATCCGTCCGTCCGTCCGCCTCTCGTTCGCTCTCTCCGTTTCTTCGCTTCTCTCTTTCGAAGGCCGAGCCTCGCATCCAGAGACATGACCCCCCCCCCCCGAGCCCCTTTTCTTCTCCGGGACAAAAGGAAAGAGTAAAAAAAAATTAAATTAAAAAAAATTAAATTTCAAAATTTCAATTTTCAATTTTGAATTTTTTTCCAAAAAATTAAAATTTCAAAATTTCAATTTTTTTAAAAAAGTAAATGTCAAAATTTCAATTTTGATTTTTTTTCAAAAAGTAAATTTCAAAATTTCACTTTTTTTAAAAAAGTAAATGTCAAAATTTCAATTTTGAATTTTTTCAAAAAATTAAATTTCAAAATTTCAATTTTGATTTTTTTTTCAAAAAAGGAAATTTCAAAATTTCGATTTTGAATTTTTTTTTAAAAAAGATTAAATTTCTAAATTGAAATTTGGAATTTTTTTCAAAAAATTAAATTTCAAAATGTGAATTTCGAATTTTTTTCAAAAAGGAAATTTCAAAATTTCAATTTTTTAAAAAATAAATGTTAATTTCTGAAAAAAAATCCAATTTTAAAATATAGACATTTCAATTTTAAAATGGGAAAAGTTTGATTTGAAAATTCATAATTTGTAAAAAAAATTCAAATTTTAAAATTGTAAAATTTCAAATTTCCCATTTTGAAAATTTAAACATTTTAAAAACTCAATTTTATGATTTTTAAATTTTATTTAAATTGCAATTTTAATTTAGAATGATGATGTTGGCAATAATGCTCTCTGCCAAGCATTTTTAAATTTAAATTTCTTTTAAAAATTAAATTTTAAATTTGTTGTTTTAATATATATATATTTTCAAAGTTAAATACTGAGAAATGGCTCAGACTAGGCAATTATTTTTAAATTCCCAAATATATCATTGATTTGAATTACAAAATCCAATCCAAAAATGGGGCAAAATATTTATTTTTTAAATTCCAAGAATATCAGAGTCCAGAAACGGGGTGAATTTTACATTTATTTTTATTTTATTTTATTATTGTTTTATTTTTTTAACATTATTTTTATTTTGTTCCAAGGACATCCATCATTGACCCCAGCTGCAGAATCCTAGGATAAAATATGAAATAATTTTTTTGAAAAAAAAATCCCATTTTAAAATTTTGGAAAGATTTCCCCTTTTTATTATATTTTCAAAATTCCAATTTTGAATTTTTTGAAAAATTTCCAATTGTAGAAAAAAATTGAAATGTTTCCCACTTTGAACCTTTTTTACATTTGTCAAATTATTTTAAAATTCCCATTTTAAAATTTTTGAATAAAATTCAATTGTTTTTAAAAAATTGAAAAAATTCCCAAATTGAATTTTTTGGCAATTGTAAAATTATTTTAAAATTCCCATCTTGAACATCTTTTGAAAATTTCTAATTTGGAAAAAAAAATCCAATTGTAATTTTTTTTTCAGTTTTAAAAAAATGAAAAAATCCAATTTTGAAATTTTTGTAAAAATTTCAATTGTAAAAATAAATTGAAAAAAGTTCCCATTTTGATTTCTTTTTTTTTTTGGCCATTATAAAATCATTTCAAAATTCCAATCTTGACATTTTTGGAAAATTTTCTTAATTTTAATTTTTTTTTTGAAAAAATATTAAATTTTTCATTTTAAAAAAATGAAATCGAAATTTGGAATTTTTGAAAAAAATAAATTTTGACATTTTTGGAACATTTTCTTAATTTAAAAAAAATGAAAAAAATATTTTTTTTCAATTTTTTAAAAAAATGAAATCAAAATTTGGAATTTTTGAAATTTTTTTGACATTTTTGGAAAATTTTCTCAATTTGAAAAAAATTATAAAATTTTTCAATTTTTTAAAAAATGAAATCAAAATTTGGAAATTTTGAAAAACAAATAAATTTTGACATTTTTGGAAAAATTTTCTTAATTTGAAAAAATATATAAAATTTTTGGAAAAATTTCTTAATTTTAAATAATTTGGAAAAAATTATAAAATTTTTCAATTTTTTGAAAAAAATTCAAAATTTAGAATTTTTGAAAAAAAATTGAAAAAAAATTCCTTTTCTAAAATTAGAAGATACATATTTCGCAATGTCCAGAATTATTAAAAACCGCTTTCTTTTCTATGGTCAATCCCTATCCCCCCCCCATTTATTGCAATAGCTATAGAATAGAAGTTACTTTCTGCAAATGTAACTTCTGCCCCGTTTTGCAAAAGGAAGCGAAGAAGTTCCTCCCAGCGGCCGTTGGACATTTGTATTTTATTTCTCTTTTTTTTCTATATATATATATATATATATTTGTGATTATTATTATTTTTTGGGGGGGACGGCACTCGAACTCGCCTCCGGACGGATTGTCTCTAGAATGTTTTATCTTACCAAACTATTATTAAAATATATATAAATATATATATTAAGGATATATATATAAAAACAATGGAATTCTTCATCTGGCGTCTCTTGCTTGCATTTTCCGGACCTTTCATTTCTCAAGACTCCCAACAAAGTAGGCCGAGAAGATGGCAAAGAAGACGGAAAAATTGGAAAACTATATTTAATATATTTAATATATATATATATAAGGTGACATACAGATGTCTACACAGCTTCCATCCGGGTGGAAGGATTGGACATTTCTCATTTTGAGGGCAAAGTCCAGCTTTGAGACCATCCGTGGTCGTTGTCGTCAGGTGGGACCTCTTGAAGGCATCTGTCCCTGCAAATTTGAGGACCTCTATGTGTTCCTAGATATAGCACCATCTCTATGTGGGGTGTATGGACTCTAGAGTGCGGTAGTGAGGTCCCCCCATGTAGTCTGGGTTGTGTCCCCCCCCCAAAAAAGGGGGCACCAACAAGAGACCCTACTCTTGTGAGCCTTTGGATAGCACCGTGTCTCTCTCCTCTCCATAGACTCTCCTCATCTCTCCATGGGATCCCAAGGAGGAAGTAATGGGATGGAGACCCAACAGTTGTGAGATGGAGACCCAACAGTTGTGGGATGGAGACCCTACAGTTATGGGATGGAGACCCAACAGTTGTGGGATGGAGACCCTACAGTTATAGGATGGAGACCATACAGTTGTGGGATGGAGACCCAACAGTTATGGGATGGAGACCCAACACTTATAGAATGCAGACCCAACAGTTATGGAGTAGACACTTCTTATGGGATGGAGACTTATTCTGGGATGCAGATTTATTATGGGATGGAGACCTATAAATGATGGGATGGAGACTTAGTATGGGATGGGGACCCAACAATTATGAGATAGAGACCCATCACTTATGGGATGGGGAACCATCAACTATGGGATAGAGATTAATTAATTCTGAGATGGAGACCCATCACTTATGGGATGGAGAACCATAAATTATGGGATGGAGACCTATAAATTAAAGGATGGAGACCCATCAACTATGAGATAGGGAGTTATGGGATGGAGACCCATCAACTATGGGATGGAAACCTATAAACTATGAGATGGAGACCCATCAACTATGGGATGGAGACTTATTATGGAATGGAGACTTCATCCCATAAATCTCCATTCCATAATAAGTCTCCATCCCATAGTGGGATGGAGGCCCATCATTTATGGAATGGAGACCCATCAATTATGGGATGGAGACCCAACAATTATTGGATGAAGACCCATGAATGATGCCATGGAGACTTACAAATAATGGAATGGAGACCCATCAATTGTGGGATAGAGATGGAGACTCAACAATTATCGCATGAAGACTCAACAGTTCTGAGATGGAGATCCATCACTTACGAGATGGAGAACCATCAATTATGGGATGGAGACCTATAAATTAAGGGATGGAGATAGTGAGTTATGGGATGGAGACCCATAAACTATGAGATGGGGCCCCATCAACTAAGGGATAGAGACATTATGGGATAGAGACTTATGGGATGGAGGCCCATCATTTATGTAATAGAGACCCATCAGTTATGGGATGGACACCAAATGATTATGGGATGGAAACTTATTATGGCATGGATTATGGGATGGAGACCCATCAATATGAGATGGAGATTTATGGGATGGAGATCCATCAATATGGGATGGACACCCTTCAATCCCTTCAATTATGGGATGGAGGCCCATCATTTATGGGATGGACATGCATCAATTATGGGATGGAGACATGGGATGGAGACCTATAAATTAAGAGATGGAGACCCATCAACTATGAGATGGAGACTTATGGGATGGAGACTTCTCATGGGATGGAAACCCATCAACTTAGGGATGGAGACTTATTATGGAATGAAGACTTAGGGCATGGAAGCCCATCATTTATGGGCTGGAGACACATCAATTATGGGATGGAGATTTGTGGGATGGAGACCTATAAATTAAGGGATGGGGACTTATTATGCAATAAAGTCTTAGGAGATAGAGGCCCATCATTTATGGGATGGAGACCTATAAATTAAGGGATGGAGACCCATCAACTAAGGGATGGGGACTTATTATGCAACAAAGACTTAGGGGATAGAGGCCCATCAATATGGGATGGAGACCCTTCAATCCCTTCAGTTATGGGATGAAGTCCCTTCAATCCCTTCAATTATGGAATAGAGACCCATCAATATGGGATGGAGACTCTTCAATCCCTTCAGTTATGGGATGGAGACCCATCAATATGGGATGGAGACCCTTCAATTCCTTCAGTTATGGGATGGAGTCCCTTCAATCCCTTCAATTATGGGATGGAGACCCATCAATATGGGATGGAGACCCTTCAATCCCTTCAGTTATGGGATGGAGATCCATCAATATGGGATGGAGACCCTTCAATCCCTTCAGTTATGGGATGGAGACCTATCAATATGGGATGGAGATTCTTCAATCCCTTCAGTTATGGGATGGAGACCCATCAATATGGGATGGAGACCCTTCAATCCCTTCAGTTATGGGATGGAGACCCATCAATATGGGATGGAGACCCTTCAATCGCTTCAGTTATGGGATGGAGACCCATCATTTATGGGATGGAGATGCATCAGTTATGGAATGGAGACCCATAACTTTGATTAGATAATGTCTCTATATTGTTGGGGTCCTCCAAAACACCCAGACCCTTCCCTATGGGTTCCTGGAGAACACCATCTGCATGTGGGACCCATCAAACGAATTATGAGATGGAGACTCTGGGGCCCCTACTGTCCTTGGAGGGCCTCCCGGAGGGCCTGTGCGCAGCCCTCCAGCTGCATGTCCTCCAGGGCGGCAAAGAGGTCTTGTGGGGCGGCCCCCGGCCTTTGCTGGGCCCAGCACCGCAACATCTGGTACTGCTGCTCCCGCAACTGGGGGTGCTCCAGCTCCACCCGCTCGATCTCCCCATCCCGCAGGCCCAGGCCACGCACGAACTCCTTCCAGCGCCGCGCCGGAACCGCCTCCAGCACCGCGTACAGGGACCGGCCCTGCAGGAAGAGCGGGGGGCCTACATGTGGGGGGCCCGCCTCTGCCACCCCCGGCCCGGCTGCAAGACAGAACAGCAGAACGGTTGGAGGAGGAGAGACACTCAAGCAGGCACCCACCCCAAAGCTTGGAAGACAATAATCTTATCTACCTATCCATCCACCCATCCATTCATCTAGTGGGGACTCAGGGCGGCTTACAACCGGCACAATTCAATGCCAACAATTCAAGAGATAAAACACATAACAACAAATAACCACAAGTTAAAACATTCTATTAATATAATAACAACTAAAAGCCAATCTAGTGGCCAACGTTCACCGAGTTCTATACATCTATCTATCTATCTATCTATCTATCTATCTATCTATCTATCTATCTATCTATATCCATCCATCAATCTATCTGTCCATCCATCCATCTATTCATGCATCCATCTATCCATGCATCTATCCATCTATCTGTCTGTCCGTCCATCCATCCATCCATCCATCCATCTATCCACCCACCCACCCACCCATCTGTGCATCTGTACATCTATCCATCCACCTACTCCACCTCTATCTGTCTATCTGTCTATCTATATCTATCTATCTATCTATCTATCTATCTATCTATCTATCTATCCATCCAGCTACCCATCCAGTTATCTATCCATCCATCCATCCATCCATCCATCCATCCATCCATCTATCTATACATCTATCCACCCATCCATCTATCCATTCACCCACTCCACCTCTTTCTGTCTATCTGTCTGTCTATCTATCTATCTATCTATCTATCTATCTATCTATCTATCTATCCATCTGTCCATGTAGCTATCCATCCATCCATCCGTCAATCTATCTATCCACCCACCCACCCATCTATCCATCTATCTATCCACCCACCCATCCATCCATCTATCTATCCACCCACCCATCCATCTATCCATCCATCCATCCATCCCTCTATCTATCCACCCACCCACCCACCTACCCATCAATCCATCTATCTATCTATCTATCTATCTATCTATCTATCTATCTATCTATCCATCCACCCATCCATAAATCTATCTATCTATCTATCTGTCCATCCATGCATCCATCTATTCATCCATCTATTCATCCATCTATCCATCCATCCATCCATCCATCCATCCATCCATCCATCCATCCATCTATC
>NW_026844811.1:4465619-4470619 GCF_025583915.1 Anolis sagrei ordinatus
TAGCTGGATGGATGGATAGATAGATAGATAGATAGATAGATAGATAGATAGATGGATGGATGGATGGATGGACAGACGGACAGATAGAAGAGATGACGGATGGATAGGTGGATGGATGGATGGATGGATGGATGGATGGATGGATGGATGGATGGATGGATGGATGGGCGGGCGGGCGGGTGGGCTGGCGGACAGACAGACAGACAGATAGATAGAAGAGATGATGGATGGATAACTGGATGGATGGATGGATAGATAGATAGATAGATAGATAGATAGATAGACAGACAGACAGAGAGAGAGAGAGAGAGAGAGAGACAGACAGACAGACAGACAGACAGAGAGATAGATAGATAGAAGAGATGGATGGATGGATGGATGGATGGATGGATGGATGGATGGATGGATGGATGGACAGATAGAAGAGATGACGGATGGATAGCTGGATGGATGGATAGATAGATAGATAGATAGATAGATAGATAGATAGATAGATGAGATGGACGGACGGACGGACGGACGGAGAGAGAGAGCGAGAGAGAGAGGGATGGATGGATGGATGGATGGACAGAGATGGATAGAGAGATAGAGGTGAATGATAGATACGATAGGATAGGGAGAAAGACAGATGAAAGAGAGATAGATAAATAAATAGGATAAATTAAAATATGATTGACAGGTATATATATAGAGGGAATGATGGACAGGCAGAGAGGGGAAGGACTCACAGTTCCTGGTGGTGTGCCTGTGGAGACTCCGGCAGTGGGTGCAAGCCTTGCAGCTGAACCTCTGGCCCCCCGGGAGGGTGTCGTCGCCCACCTTGTAGTGGCCGGGGTGGCACCCGCACTCCGCGTCCCGCGTAGCCGAGCAGGGCCTCACCACACGCTGCCCCAGTTTCTCTGGGAGGGAGGGAGGGACAACCCACACTTAGGGGGGAAGGGACACTCCACCTCCCTCCTTGGAAGGTAGCAAAGGTGGGGGAGATACCTTGGCAAGGGGAGCAACGGTCACACTTGACCTCCAAGGTGGGCCGGGCCTGGAAGGTCCCCTCTGCGCATGGAACGCACCGGCATTGCGCACTGACCCCAGTGCAACCTCGAGTCAGGCGATGCCCTGCAGAGTAAAGGTGGCACACGTTTGAAACACGCATGCACACACACACACTTACACAACCTATTGATCTACTCACATTTGCATGTTTTCGAACTGCTAGGTTGGCAGGAGCTGGGACTAACAGCAGGAGCTCACCCCGCTTCCAGGATTCGAACCTGCCTATCTGCCAATGCGTCAGACCCTATGTATCTATGTGGAGCCATGCGCCAATGTGCTGATGTCCCTTAATATTATCATCCTGCCTATGTCCTTATTATTATTATTATTATTATTATTACTATTATTATTAATCGCCATGTCCCTTGTGCTTTGCACATATGCACCCATGTGCCCATGCGCCCATGGTCTCATATGTCCCCATTATGATGATGATGATGATGATTATTATTATTATTAACTAGCTTGGGGACCCGGCGTTGCCCGGGTTATTAGAGAAAGTGGGTAATGGTGGTTCTGTATGCCAAGTTTGGTCTTTATTGGTCTTTGGATAATGGCAGCATTATTTTCAGGAAGTGAGTGAAGGTACTTGAAGTCCCATCATCCATGGGCCATCCTCCTATAAACAGCAGCAGGATATAGAGTGGGTCATGGGGGCTCTGTGTGCCAAGTTTGGTCTTTATCAGTCATTAGATGAGGGTGTCAGTGGTGTCAGTAAGTGAGTGAAGGTACTGCAAGTCCCATCATCCAAAGTCCATCCCCTTTCAAACTGCAGCAGGATGTAGAGTGGATCATGGGGGCTCTGTGTGCCAAGTGTGGTCTTGATTGGTCATTAGAAGAGGGTTGCAGCAATCTTTAAGGGAGTGGAGGTACTTGAAGTCCCATCATCCATGGTCTGTCCTCCTCCAAAGTGCACCAGGATGTAGAGTGGGTCATGGGGGCTCTGTGTGCCAAGTTTGGTCTTGATCAGTCATTGGCAAGGGTCTCAGTGGTCTCAGGAAGTGAGTGAAGTGACTGCAAGTCCCATCATCCATTTTTCCAAACAACACCAGGACGTAACGTGGGTCATGAGAGGTCTATGTGCCAAGTTTGGTCTTGATCCATCATTGGATGAGGTTTGCAGAGGTCTCAGAATGTGAGTGAAGGTACTGGAAGTTCCATCATCCATGGTCCACCCTTCTCCAAAACTGCAGCAGGATGTAGAGTGGGTCATGGGGGCTCTGTGTGCCAACGTTGGTCTTGATTGGGCATTAGATGAGTTTTTCAGCAGTCTTGGGTAGTGGAGGTACTTGAAGTCCCATCATCCATGGTCTGTCGTCCTCCAAAGTGCTCCAGGATGTAGAGTGGGTCATTGAAGCTCCATGTGCCAAGTTTAGTCTTGATGAGTCATTGGCGAGGGTCTCAGTGGTCTCAGGAAGTGAGTGAAGTGACTGCAAGTCCCATCATCCATTGTCAAATTCTTCCAAACCGCACCAGGATGTAGAGTGAGTTATGCAGGCTCTCTGTGTAAATTGTGGTGCTGATCCATCATCGTTGGCAGTTGTAATGGTCTTAGGAAGGGAGTGCAGGTATTGCAAGTCCCATCGTCCATGGTGCATCCTCCTTCAAACTGCACCTGGATGTAGAGTGCGTCATGGAGACTCAGTGTGCCAAGTTTGGTATTTATCGGTAATTGGATGAGGGTTGCAGTGGTCTGAAGAATTGAGCAATGGTACTGCAAGTCCCATAATCCATGGTCCATCCCAGCCAAACCACACCAGGACGTAAAGTGGGTAATGAGAGGTCTATGTGCCAAGTTTGGTCCTGATAAGTCATTGGATGAGGTTAACAGTGGTCTCAAAATGTGAGTGATGGTACTGCAAGTCCCATCAACCATGGTTCATCCTCCTCCAAACTGTAGTAGGATGTTGAGTGGGTCATAGGGGCTCTGTGTGCCAAGTTTGGTTTTGTTCAGACATTTTCTGACCCAGCCCCCCCTGGCCTTTTCCTTTCCTCTCTTTGTCATCTCGGAATCTTGGAATTGAGGCTGGCCAATCAGAGACCATATGCAAATTTCCTTCTCATGTCCCCGTTTCTGTCATGAACCCTTTTCTCCACCAGGGGCTCCTATTGAAGCTGGCCAATCAGAGACCATATGCAAATAGCACCACAGCGGCAGCCAATCAGAACGCTGCCACATACACCGCCCTCCACAATCCCCTCCGATACAAACACTCTTCTTTATTATATACTAGCTTGGGGACCCGACAACACCAGGACGTAAAGTGGGTCATGAGAGGTCTATGTGCCAAGTTTTGTCTTGATCCGTCATTGGATGAGGTTTGCAGAGGTCTCAGAATGTGAGTGAAGGTACTGGAAGTTTCATCATCCATGGCCCACCCTTCTCCAAAACTGCAGCAGGATGTAGAGTGGGTCATGGGGGCTCTGTGTGCCAAGTGTGGTCTTGATTGGTCATTAGATGAGGGTTGCAGCAATCTTTGGAAGGGAGTGGAGGTACTTGAAGTCCCATCATCCATGGTCTGTCCTCCTCCAAACTGCACCAGGATGTAGAGTGGGTCTTTGGAGCTCCATGTGGCAAGTTTAGTCTTGATTAGTCACTGGCGAGGGTCTCAGTGGTCTCAGGAAATGAGCAAAGGTACTGCAAGTCCCATCATCCATCTCCAAAGTTTTCCAAATAACACCAGGACGTAAAGTGGGTCATGAGAGGTCTATGTGCCAAGTTTGGTGTTGATCCGTCATTGGATGAGGTTTGCAGAGGTCTCAGAATGTGAGTGAAGGTACTGGAAGTTCCATCATCCATGGTCCACCCTTCTCCAAAACTGCAGCAGGATGTAGAGTGGGTCATGGGGGCTCTGTGTGCCAACGTTGGTCTTGATTGGTCATTAGATGAGTTTTGCAGCAGTCTTGGGTAGTGGAGGTACTTGAAGTCCCATCATCCATGGTCTGTCGTCCTCCAAACTGCTCCAGGATGTAGAGTGGGTCATTGAAGCTCCATGTGCCAAGTTTAGTCTTGATGAGTCATTGGCGTGGGTCTCAGTGGTCTCAGGAAGTGAGTGAAGTGACTGCAAGTCCCATCATCCATTGTCAAATTCTTCCAAACCGCACCAGGATATAAAGTGAGTTATGCGGACTCTCTGTGTAAATTGTGGTCCTGATCCATCATTGTTGGCAGTTATAATGGTCTTAGGAAGGGAGTGCAGGTATTGCAAGTCCCATTGTCCATGGTGCATCCTCCTTCAAACTGCACCTGGATGTAGAGTGCGTCATGGAGACTCAGTGTGCCAAGTTTGGTATTTATTGGTAATTGGATGAGGGTTGCAGTGGTCTGAAGAATGAGCAATGGTACTGCAAGTCCCATAATCCACGGTCCATCCCCAGCCAAACCACACCAGGACGTAAAGTGGGTCATGAGAGGTCTATGTGCCAAGTTTGGTCCTGATCAGTCATTGGATGAGGTTAACAGCGGTTTCAGAATGTGAGTGATGGTACTGCAAGTCCCATCATCCATGGTTCATCCCTCCAAACTGCAGTAGGATGTAGAGTGGGTGATGGGGGCTCTGTGTGCCTATTTCGATCTGTATTGGGAGTGTTCTGACCCAGGCCCCGGCCTTTCCTTTCCTCTCTTTCTCATCTCGGAATGTTGGATTTGAGGCTGGCCAATCAGAGACCATATGCAAATTTCCTTCTGTCATGCCCCGTTTCTGCCATGAACCCTCTTCTCCACCAGGGGCTCCTATTGAAGCTGGCCAATCAGAGACCATATGCAAATAGCACCACAGCGGCAGCCAATCAGAACGCTGCCACATACTCCTTCCTCTGTCCGATACAAACATTCTCTTTTATTATATATATAGATTGCCATGTCCCTTGTGCTTTGCACATATGCACCCATGTGCCCATGCGCCCATGCGCCCCTATGTCCCCATTATGATTATGATTATGATTATGAT
>NW_026844811.1:4473119-4485619 GCF_025583915.1 Anolis sagrei ordinatus
GTTTATGCATATGCGCCCATGCGCCCATGCGCTCCTATGTCCCCATTTTTATTATTATTATTATTATTATTATTATTATTATTATTAATTGCCATGTCCATTGTGGTTTGCGCATATGCGCCCATGTGCCCATGCGCCCATGTGCTCCTATGTCCCCATTATTATTATTATTATTAATTGCCATGTCCCTTGTGCTTTGTGCATATGCACCCATGCGCCCTTGCGCTCCTATGTCTCCATTATTATTATTATTGTTATTATTATTACTATTATTATTAATTGCCATGTCCCTTGTGTTTTGCACATATGCGCCCATGCGCCCCTGTGCCCATGCGCCCATGCGCTCCTATGTCCCTATTATTATTATTATTATTATTATTATGACTATTATTATTAATTGCTGTGGCCCTTGTGGTTTGCGCATATGAAACCATGCGCCCATGCGCTTATGCGCTCCTTACCTGGTGAACACATCTCTGGCACTATAGACGTCCTTGGAGACCCTTCTGGGTCCGCCCTTGGATGCGTTTGGCCACTCAAAGCCACAAGAAAGACCTGAAAGAAAGAGAAGAATTAATCCCTCCTGACAGATGGCCATCCAGGGAAGGAGGGACCCTCAAAGGGCATCTAGTCCACCCCATTCTGCCACTGAATACACTGAATCAAAGCACTCCTGACAGATGGCCATCCAGCCTCAGTTCAGAGAAGGAGATTGCACTGTAAGGGCATCTAGTCCACCCCCTCCGGCCATTCAGGACACACTCAAAGCCCTCCCGACAGATGGCCATCTAGCCTCAGTTCAGAGAAGCAGACTCTGCTCGAAGGGACCCCCAAAGGGCATCTAGTCCACCCCCTCCGGCCACGAAGGACACACTCAAAGCCCTCCCGACAGATGGCCAGCCGGCCTCAGTTCAGAGAGGGAGACTCCACTGGAAGGGACCCCCAAAGGGCATCTAGTCCACCCCCTCCAGCCATTGAGGACACACTCAAAGCCCTCCCGACAGATGGCCATCCAGCCATTTGGCCTTTCTTGCAAAACCCTCCCGACAGATGGCCATCCAGCCTCAGTTCTGCTGCCGTTTGGACTTTTTTGCAAAAGCAATGCGTGGGAAATGCGGCCTGCCTTTGTTTTTATCTGATTCTGGAGGGAAATCCCTCCGAACGTCACAGTCGGTCGCAATATATTAGCCGTGGGCGCTTTCTTTTCATGCAAAACCACAGGCGTGAGATTTCCCGCAAAGACATATTTCCAAATTCCGCTCTCAACTCTTTGTTGTTAAAGTTCGGACTAAAACCCAGAGTGGGTGCCATGTGCACGGCCTTGACCTTGGAGCCATTGGTTGCCACCAAACCAGCCATCCCTAGCATTGTTATATTATATTATATTATATTATATTATATTATATTATATTATATTATATTATATTATATTATATTATATTATATTATATTATACTATATATTATATTATATTATATTATATTATATTATATTATATTATATTATACTATATTATATATTATATTATATTATATATTATAATATAATGCAATATATAATAATAATAATAATAATAATAATAATAATAATAATGTTGTTTAGCTTTAATTTTTGGATGTCATCACCATCCTCATAGATTTGTTATATTATATTATTATATTATATTTTAATGCAATATATATTATTAAAATAATAAAAAAATAATATTATATTATATATTATAATATAATGAAATAAATAATAATAATAATAATAATAATAATAATAATAATAATAATAATAATAATGTTGTTTAGCTTTAATTTTTGGATGTCATCACTATCCTCATAGATTTGTTATATTATATTATATTATATTATAATGCAATATATATTAAAATAATATATATATATGTTATAATATAATGCAAAATATATACAATTAAAATAATAATAATAATAATGTTGTTGTTTTCCTTTAATTTTTGAATGTCATCACCATCCTCATAGATTTGTTATATTATATTATAATATTATAATATAATGCAATATAAGTTATTAAAATATTATCATATTATATATTACAATATAACATATATATTATTAAAATAATAATAATAATAATAATAATGTTATTGTTTACCTTTAATTTTGGATGTCATCACCATCCTCATAGATTCCTTATATTATATTATATTTTATAATACAATGCAATATATATTATTAAAATAATAAAAATAAGATAATATTATATTATATATTATAATATAATGCAATATAATAATAATAATAATAATAATAATAATAATAATAATAATAATGTTGTTGTTTTCCTTTAATTTTTGGATGTCATCACCATCCTCATAGATTTATTATACTATACATATTATTAAAATAATATTATTAAAATAATAAATATAATATAATATAATATAATGCAAAATATAACAATAATAATAATAGTAATAGTAATAATAATAATAATAATAATAATAATAATAATAATAATTATTATTATTATTATTGGATGCCATCCCCATCCTCATAGAGTTGAGTGCCTAGAGTGGCATAAGCTATAGAGTTGGAAAGGGGTCCCAAGAGGCCATCTAGTCCACCCTTGCAACACCAAGGAAGGAAGCCTCCAAACTGGTGCAAATCTGCGTTAATTCCACAGTGTGGATGCAGCCCTGAAAAAGGTAGTTTTTTCCAAAACCTTTGCCACGTCATGGAGGAACGTGGGAAGGGAGCCGGGGAAGTCTTGGCCTTTTGGGGGGCCTTTTGGGGGGCCCATGACGCGCGGCCCCTGATAGGCATCTCTGAAAGGGAGGAAGTGGCTTCTGGAGGGAGGAAGCAGACAAGATCTGCGCTCAGGTGGGGCAGGAAGCAGGCAGAGCCAAGCAGGCCCACTGCCTCCCACCCAAAAAACGCTCCTCCGCTGTTCGAAAACCCATTCTGCATTCAGAGGAGAACCCTCAAGGTCATCTAGCCCAACCCCATTGAGATCCCCTAAAGACCATTGAGATCCAACCCCATGGCATTGAGAAGAAGACCCTTGAAGGGCATCTAGTCCAACCCCATTGCATTCAGAAGGTACCCCTAAAGGCCATCTAGTCCAACCCCATTGAGCTCCAACCCCATTGCATTCAGAAGGTACCCCTAAAGGTCATCTAGCCTAACCCCATTGAGATCCCCTAAAGACCATTGAGATCCAACCCCATTGCATTCAGAAGGGAGACCTTAAAGGCCATCTAGTCCACCCTCCATGGGATCTCCTCAAGGCCATCTAGTTCAACCCCATTGAGATCCAACCCCATTGCATTTAGAAGGGAACCCTTAAAGGTCATCTAGTCCACCCACCACAAGGTGTCCTCAAGGCCATCTAGTCCACCCTCCATGGGGTCTCCTCAAGGCCATCTAGTTCAACCCCATTGAGATCAAACCCATTGCATTTAGAAGGGAACCCTTAAAGGTCATCTAGTCCATCCCCAATGGGGTCTCCTAAAGGCCATCTAGTCCAAACCCCTGGGCATTCAGAGGAGGACCCTAAAGGTCATCTAGTCCAACCCCATTGAGATCCCCTAAAGACCATTGAGATCCAACCCCATTGCATTTAGTAGGGAACCCTTAAAGGCCATCTAGTCCACCCCCCATGGGATCCTCTAAATGTCATCTAGTCCAACCCCATTGCATTCAGAGGAGAACCTTAAAGGTCATCTAGTCCAACCCCATTGAGATTCCCTAAAGGCCATTGAGATCCAACCCCATTGGCTTTAGAAGGGAACCCTTAAAGGCCATCTAGTCCATCCCCAATGGGACCTCCTAAAGGGCACCTACTCCAACCCCATTCCATTCAGAAAGGGACCCCAAATGTCATCTAGTCCAACCCCATTGAGACCGCTTAGAGACCATCTAGTCCAACCCTATTGCATTCATCAGAGTTCCCCTAAAGGTCATGTAGTCCACCCCATTGCATTCAGAAGGGGGTCTCTAAAGACCATCTAGTCCAACCCCATTGAGATCCCCTAAAGACCATTTAAACCAACTCTATTGCATTCAGAAGGGATTCCCTAAAGGACATCTAATCCAACCCCATTGCATTGAGAGGGGAACCCCTAAAGGGCATCTAGTCCATTCAATTGTATTCAGAGGGGAACCCTTAAAGGTCATCTAGTCCAACCCCATTGAGATCCCCTAAAGACCATTGAGATCCAACCCCATTGGCTTTAGTAGGAAACTCTTAAAAGTCATCTAGTCCACACCCATGGGATCTCCTAAAGGTCATCTAGTCCAACCCCATTGCATTCAGAAGGGAGCCCCTGAAGGTCATCTAGCCCAACCCCATTGAGATCCAACCCCATTGGCTTTAGAAGGGAACCTTTAAAGGCCATCTAGTCCAACCCCCATGGGATCTCCTAATGGTCATCTAGCCCACTCATTGTATTCTGTGGGGAACCCTTAAAGGCCATCTAGTCCAACCCCATTGAGATCCCCTAAAGACCATTTACAGAGGTGCCTTTGCGCCCCTGGCAAACATAAGTGTACCGCGACCGCTTACTTTGCGTAATGGATGAACCGCCCCTGGTCCACCCCCATGAGATCTCCTCAAGGTCATCTAGTCCATCCCCACTGCATTCAGAAGGGAACCCCTAAAGGTCATGTAGTCCAACCCCATTGTATTCAGCATGGGTCCCCTAAAGGACATCTAGTCTGACTCTCTCTTTGGGCAAAAGGCTTCTCCGCTGTTCGAAACCCTTAATTCTCTTCTTGGGGATGGACTAGATGGCCTTGAGGGGTTCCGTTCTGAATGCAAAGGGGATGGACTAGAAGTTGTGGTATATGTGTGTACATACATACGCACATACACCAAGCCCCTCCCCTTCCCATAAGTACTGTTAGACCTCTTGATCTTCTCTTTGGGGAAATCACACAACCACACAAAGACTTTTTCTTGTAACACGTCCCACTCCAAACGGAAGGATTCGCTCATCGTCATCAAAGGCTTTCTCATATACATATGTATTATATATGTGTGTGTGTGATTATATAAATATATGTGTGTGTGTTTGTAGATATACATATTATATATATATATAAATCCCATTGTATTCAGAGGAGAACCCTAAAGGTCATCTAGCCCAACCCATGTATTTGGGATACATATATATGTATATAATACATATATATGTGTGTTTGTGTAATATATATATATATATATATATATACACACACACACACACACAATGTGTGCTTGTGTAATATACATACATATATATTATATACATATGTGTGTATATATACACATATATGTGTGTTATATATAAATATATATTATATACATGTGTAATGCCTGTGTTTGTATATATACATATATTATACATATGTGTGTTTGTGTTATATATATATACATATATATTATATACATGTGTATATACATATATGTGTTTGTGTAATATATACATATATATGTGTTTGTGTAATATATACATATATATTATATACTTGTGTACATACATATATGTGTTTGTGTAATATATATACATATATATTATATACATGTGTATATACATATATGTGCTTGTGTAATATACATATATATTATATACATGTGTATATACATATATGTGTTTGTGTAATATATATACATATATATTATATACCTATGTGTATGTATATATGCACATATGTGTTTGTGTATAATATATAAATATATATTATATACATGTGTATATACATATATGTGTTTGTGTTATATATATACATATATATTATATACATGTGTATGTATATATATGCACATATATGTGTTTGTGTAATATATATACATATATTATATATATGTGTATATACATATACGTGTTTGTGTTATATATATACATATATATTATATACATGTGTATATACATATATGTGTTTGTGTAATATATACATATATATTATATACATATAATATGTATATGTATATTATATATGTGTTTGTGTAATATATATACACACATATATTATATACATATGTGTGTATGTATATATACACACATTTATGTGTGTTTGTGTAATATATATATACGTTATATACTTGTGTGTATATACTGTGCGTGTGTTTGTATATATACATATATGTGTGTGTATATATACACATATATGTGTGTTTGTGTAATATATATACATATATATTATATACATGTGTGTTTCTGTATATACTGTGCGTGTGTTTGTATATATACATATATATTATATACATGCGTGTGTATGTGTATATATACATATGTGTGTTTGTGTAATATATATATATATACATATATATTGTATACATGTGTGTGTGTTTGTGTATATATATATATGCACACACAGATATATTATATACGTATATGTATATATTCACCTCTTCTGTGAATTCAGAGGAAGGAGGTCACTTCCCTAATGGGTCACCTTCCAGTTTGCAGAGAAATCGTGGAAGGGGCACCCAGAGGCCATCTAGTCCATCCCTCCCGAACCAAGGCTGGCTGCAAAGGTTGAGAGTCCCCATCAGAGTCTACATTACTGTTGTTGTTGTTGTTGTATTAGTATTAATCCCCAGGTGAGCCGTTGACTGGCCATCTATATTAAGATTAGTATTATCATTATCAATAATAGCGGAATTAATCTGGCATCCAACAATCCCCAGGGATGCCGCTTAACTGAAAGTCTAATGATAATAATAATAATAATAATAATAATAATAATAATAATAATAATTGTGGTGGTCCCAGTGGTGATTGGCACACAAGGCGCAGTGCCTAAAGACCTTGGCCTGCACTTAAAAACAATCTGCGCTGATGGTTCCAGTGGTGATGGGCACACAGGGCGCAGTGCCTAAAGACCTTGGCCTGCACTTAAAAACAATCCGGGCTGACGGTCCCAGTGGTGATGGGCACACAGGGCGCAGTGCCTAAAGATCTTGGCCTGCACTTAAAAACAATCAGCACCGACGGTCCCAGTGGTGATAGGCACACAGGGCGCAGTGCTTAAAGATCTTGGCCTGCACTTAAAAACAATCTGCGAAGATGGTCCCAGTGGTGATCGGCATACTGGGTGCGGTGTCTAAAGACCTTGGCCTGTACTTAAAAACAATTGGTGCCGACGGTCCCAGTGGTGATCGGCATACTGGACACAGTGACTAAAGACCTTGGCCTGCACTTAAAAACAATCGGGGCCGACGGTCCAAGTGGTGATCGGCATACTGGACACAGTGTCTAAAGACCTTGGCCTGCACTTAAAAACAATCGGGGCCGACGGTCCCAGTGGTGATCGGCATACTGGACACAGTGCCTAAAGACCTTGGCCTGCACTTAAAAACAATTGGGGCCGATGGTCCCAGTGGTGATCGGCATACTGGGCGCAGTGCCTAAAGACCTTGGCCTGCACTTAAAAATAATCGGTGGTGATGAGCATACTGGGCGCGGTGTCTAAAGACCTTGGCCTGCACTTAAAAATAATCGGTGGTGATGGTCCCAGTGGTGATCGTCACACTGGGCGGAGTGCCTAAAGACCTTGGCCTGCACTTAAAAATAATCGGCGCCGACGGTCCCAGTGGTGATCGGCATACTGGGCACAGTGCCTAAAGACCTTGGCCTGTACTTAAAAATAATCGGTGGTGATAGGCACACGGGGCGCAGTGCCTAAAGACCTTGGCCTGCACTCAAAAACAATCGGGGCCGATGGTCCCAGTGGTGATCGGCAAACTGGGCGCAGTGCCTAAAGACCTTGGCCTGCACTTAAAAACAATCGGTGGTGATGAGCATACTGGGCGCAGTGCCTAAAGACCTTGGCCTGCACTTAAAAACAATCAGTGACGACGGTCCCAGTGGTGATAGGATGGGTTTGGAAGAAGGGCTCCCCAGAGGGCATCTAGTCCACCCCCCAAAGCGTTTTGAAACCCCCCAAGTGGGGTAACTTACCAGTGCAGAAACAGCCAACCAGCTCCCCATCCCTTTGGGGCCCGGGGCCCTTCACCGGGCCGGCCGGCCAGGAAGGAATGAATGAGAAAGAGGCCGCGGAGGAGCCTTGAAGGTGCACAGGAAGGAAGGAAGGAAGGTAGAAAACACGCTTGGCGGAGGAGTGCGAGGCCACGCAAATCCGGCCTTTCATCTCCAAATGCCACGAAATTTTGCTGGGTTTGCACTCTTTGCGGGCTCGAAATATATTATATTATTATTATTATTTTACTATTATATTTATTATATTTTATTATGACGCAAAATATATTATATTATTATTATTTTACTATTATATTTATTAATATTTATTATATTTTATTATGATGCAACATATATTATTATTATTTTACTATTATATTTATTAATATTTTATTATGATGAAAAATATATTATATTATTGTTTTACTATTATATTTATTATATTTTATTATATTTATTACATTTTATTATGATGCAAAATATATTATATTATTATTATTTTACTAATATATTTATTCTATTATTATATTTTATTATGATGAAAAATATATATTATTTTACTATTACATTTATTATATTTCATTATATTTATTATATTTTATTATGATGCAAAATATATTATATTATTATTATTTTACTATTATATTTATTATATTTTATTATGACGCAAAATATATTATTATTATTATTTTACTATTATACTTATATTTTATTATGATGCAAAATATATTATTCTATTATTTTACTATTACATTTATTATATTTCATTATATTTATTATATTTTATTATGATGCAAAATATATTATTCTACTATTATATTTTATTATGGTGCAAAATATATTATATTATTATTATTTTACTGTTATATTTATTATATTTTATTATGACGCAAAATATATTATTCTATTATTTTACTATTATATTTATTATATTTTATTATGATGCAAAATATATTATTATTATTACTATTATATTTATTATATTTTATTATTATTCTGCTATTATATTATATTTAATTACTTCGCTACTATTATATTTATTATATTCTCATTTGGAAAAATAAGATATTATATTATTAGATTTTATTATTATACTATAATATTTATATTAGATTTTATTATCATTTAGTAAAATAAGATATATTAAATTTTATTATTATATTTACTATATTTATATTGTTAGATTTTACTATAATATTTATATTAGATTTTATTTTAGATTTCATTGTATTTTATCATTTAGTAAAATAAGAGTATATTAGATTTTATTGTTTTACTAATTTATATTAATATGTAATATTTTATAATTATACTATTATATTTATTTTAACATTTATTAAAATAAGATTACATTTTAATATTTTACTATATTATAATATTTTATTATTTTACTATATTATCATATTTTATTATAATTATACTATTTTTATTATATTTTATTATCATTTAGTAATATAAGTATATCATATTTTATCATTTATACTACTTTATATTATTATATTTTATTTTAATTATACTATTTTTATTATATTTTATCATTTAGTAAAATAAGAGTATATTATATTTTAATATTTTATTTTACTATATTTTAATATTTTACTATATTATATTTTAATATTTTACTATATTATATTTTAATATTTTACTATATTATATTTTAATATTTTACTATATTATATTTTAATATTTTACTATATTATATTTTAATATTTTACTATATTATATTTTAATATTTTACTATATTATATTTTAATATTTTACTATATTATATTTTAATATTTTACTATATTATATTTTAATATTTTACTATATTATATTTTAATATTTTACTATATTATATTTTAATATTTTACTATATTATATTTTAATATTTTACTATATTATATTTTAATATTTTACTATATTATATTTTAATATTTTACTATATTATATTTTAATATTTTACTATATTATATTTTAATATTTTACTATATTATATTTTAATATTTTACTATATTATATTTTAATATTTTACTATATTATATTTTAATATTTTACTATATTATATTTTAATATTTTACTATATTATATTTTAATATTTTACTATATTATATTTTAATATTTTACTATATTATATTTTATTATTTTTCTACTTTACATTATTATATTTTATTATAATTATATTTTTATTATGCTTTATTATCATTTAGTAAAATAAGAGTATATTATATTTTTATATTTTACTATTAGATTATTTTATTATTTTACTAATTTATATTGTTATATTTTATTATTTTCCTACTTTATATTATATAATATTTTATTATAGTTATACTATTATTTATATTAATTTTTATTTATTTATATCTTATTATCATTTAGTAAAATTAATTAGATATTATTATTATTATTATTATTATTATTTTGCAATTATATTTTTAATTTTATTTTTTTACTACTGTTATATTAACATATTACAGACACTGCAGCTTCAATTCCCAGGCTCTGACCGCAAAGTGGCGCCAAACTGGGTTAACTCTGAAGTGTGGACGCAACTCCCTTGCAACAGGAAACGTTGAATGCTCTATGCAAAGCAGTGGAAATGCTGAATGGGCAAAAGAGGAGGATCTTGACAAGAAAGCGGTCTGGCTCTTCGCCGAAAACCATCGAAAGAAAAGAACATGTTTATTGGTTGAATTTCCCTTTTGCAAAAATGACTTTCCAAGAAAAGAAAGAAAAAACTAGTTGCAGAAACGGAACAGGAAAAAAAAGACGTTTTGCAACAAAAATTATTATAGTCCATTATATTATATTTATTATATTATATATTATTATATATATTATTTTTATTATATCATATTATTATTATTATATTATATAGTATTATATTATATTATTATTTTATATTATATTTCACTATTATATTTTATTATTTTACTACTATTTCTACATTATTATATTACATATTTATTATCATTTAGTAAAATATTATATTTTGTTATTTTACTACCATATCTACATTATTATATTTTACTATATTACTATATGTTTTACATTATTATATTTTATTATATTATATTTATTATCATTTAGTAAAATAAGATATCATATTTTATTATTTTACTACCATTACATTATTATATTATATTAATATTATTATTATTATTTTACTACCATATCTACATTATATTTTACTATATTACTATATATTTTATTATAATTATACTATCATATTTATATTGTATTATCATTATATTATATATATTATATATTATTATATATATTATTATATCATATTATTTTTATTATATTATATTACATATTATTATATATTATTATATTATATTATATTTCACTATTATATTTTATTATTTTACTACTATATCTACGTTATTATATTATATTAATTACCATGTAGTAAAATAAGATATTATTAAATTTTATTATTTTACTATTATATTTTATTCTTTTACTACTATTTCTACATTATTATATTTTATTATATTTATTATCATTTAGTAAAATAAGATATTATATTTTATTATTTTACTACCATTACATTATTATATTTATTATATTAATATTATTTTATTATAATTATACTATCATTATATTTCTATTGTATTATCATTTAGTAAAATAAAATTATATATTATATTATTATTTTACTATTATATTTTATTATTTTACTACTATTTCTACATTATTATATTACATATTTATTATCATTTAGTAAAATATTATATTTTGTTATTTTACTACCATATCTACATTATTATATTTATATTGTATTATCATTATATTATATTTATTATATTATATATTATTATATATTTTATTATATCATATTATTTTATTTATTATTATTATATTATATTATATTTATATTATATTTTATTATTTATATATTATTTATATATTATCTACATTATTTTATTTATTATATTTATTATCATTTAGTAAAATAAGATATTATTATATTATTTTATATTTTATTATTTTACTACCATTACATTATTATATTTATTATATAATATTATTTTTATAATTATTATCATTATATTTATATTTATTATCATTATATTATTTTATTATATTATATATTATTATATATTGTTGTTTATTATATTATATATTATTATATTATATTATAATTTTATATTATATTATATATTATTATATTATATTATATATTTATATTATATTATAATATTATATATTATTATATATTATATTATATTATATTATATTATATTATATTATATTATATTATATTATATTATATTATTATAGCGATCTAGTCCATTCAATGCCAAGCAAATAGGTTCCTCTCTCCTATAAATATACCCCTTGACCCCCCAAAAAAAACACACACAGAAGGCATATATATATATTGAGAAGCCTATGGTTTAATCATATATATTAGCATTAATCCCCCCAAAAAATCCGGTTTATTTTTGGGAAAGAGCCCAGAAACGTCCATATAAAACCAATGGGACAAGTGCATCCATCCAAAGGAAAGGGAAAAAAAATACAATGTATATATGTATGTATGTATACATATATATTATATAATTATATGTGTATATAT